>JBBBDQ010000340.1:3397500-3675000 GCA_037127315.1 Ascarosepion bandense | reverse complement strand
TATTAGTTCAGTGAAAAAAAAAAAAAAAAAAAAAAAGCAACTCACCCGGCCAGAGATTTGAAAACGGCATGCATTCACGCCAGAAGCTCCTGCGTGAATATTTCAGAGTGTTTGGGTTTCCATCCGAGGACAACATAGAAGATTCGAAAAAAAGTTGAATGATTCTAATGAGTACAGCAGATCGGAAATGTTCCTCTGATCGTTATAATAAAAAAGAACTCCCAAATGTATTGCTGTGGGCCTGAGACTCAACACCGAGGCCTACATCAAGGGCACTGAGGATGTAGTGTTGCCTTGTGTCAAAACGGTGGCTACTGATAGACTCTGTGTCTGGAAGATAAACTCTGTATCGTGCAACACAAGCAGGAGAACCGAGTCGTAGATATCAGACAATTTCTACAACCTCATCATCTGGCCACCCCCTAACTCCCCAAACTGCAACCCCCTTGATTATGATGTGTGGGGCGCAGTTGAGCGAGAGAACAACAAAATCCTTTGTCCTAACAAAGATGACCTGAAGGCAAGGATTATGAAAGCATTCACCAACTTAAACAAGGAGACTGTCCAGAAAAGTTGCATGGGATTCCAAAATTGTTTGGAGGCCGAAGTTGAAGTCAGTATCGATTTTATTGAATCAATTAACTCTTTAGTATTTCAAGATATTTTTGTGTAATTTTGGTAAATATGTCTGTTAGAAGTAGTTTAGGGTCAACCGATGTATATCCTGTATATATTAATAATGCGAAACTCTTGCTTCGTACTACGCCTCTCTTACAAAAATCTGACTCAGCAATATTGACTGGCTCTTGGGCCTTGTATTAGGTGAATAAAAGTAAAAAAAAATCAGGAAAATTTCAAAAGTACAAGTATAAACGAGCGATATGAAAAAAATGAAAACATTGAAACAGATGAAAATAAAAAGGTTAAAAAAATTCCACGTGAAAAAACAAGACGAAAAAATGTCAAAAATGACGTTGAACTTCACAATTTTTAACTCTGAGAATTATCAGCAACGCACAAAGATATAAATCTGTGAAAGAATTTACCGAATCGTCTTAAAATATCTATGACCCAAATAGATTTTCAATCATTCATCCATTGTTTACTTTTGATATCCTATAAAAAAACCTTTATGATCTATAACACTGAGAATTATCAGCAACACACAAAACATTAATCGGTGAATGGATTTACTGAAACCTCTTAACAATATCAAATAATCGAATGGATTTTCAATTATTCCTGCAGTGCTTGCCTTTATATCGTAAAAAGAACCTTTATCCTTTATAACACCGATAATTGTCAGGAACATAGAAAGCATTAATCTGTGAATGGGTTTTCTGAAACGTCTTAATAATTTCAATAACTCAAGTGGATTTTTAATTATACATCTAATTTTTGCCTTTGAAATTGTAAAAAACCTTTATTTTTTATAACAGAGGGAATTATCAGCAACATTCAAAACATTAATCGGTGAATGGATTTATTGAAACCTCTGAACAATATCAAGTAATCGGATTCAATTATTCCTGCAATGTTTGTCTTTGAAATCACGAAAAAACTTTTATCATCAATCAGTCAGTTAAGTGCCATAAGTGATACACGCTTTAAGCGATCATGTCTCGAAAAAACTGGTTGCCAGCCAATGCTATAGAATCCAATCTGTGCTGTTATTTGACTCATAGCTAAAAGGAGAACAGATGTATTATATTATTAAGTAGTAATTAGCGGGGGATCAATTTATTACTTCATAACAATATAAAACTGATCCCCAACTTTATGCCCAGTAGACGCCTTAATCATGTTTTCAACTATTATATTCAGTCAGTAAGTTAAGTGCCATACGTAATACACGCTTTGGGCGATCATGTTTCGAAAAAGGGACATGACTGACTGGACAGAAGATTATTCCGCAGTAGGTTGCCATTGCTTTCTGCGGTAGACTGGTTGCCAGCCAAGGCTATAGAGGGAAGAGACGGTTTAATACCTTTCCCAACGGTATTTGCGCGTAAGTGAATGCAAAGAATTCAATTCGAATTCGAACTCGGCTCCCCGATTTTTCGTTCCGAGTCGATATCCACTGCACCACAACGCACATCCTATCATCTATAACATTGAGAATTCTCAGCCACATACAAAACATTAATCTGTGAACAGATTTGCTGAACGTCTTAAATATATGAATTACTCACATAGATATTCAATTATTCATGCAATGTTTGCCTTTGTAATCCTAAAGAAAACTTTATTATCTATGAGACTTAGAATTATCAACAACATTCAACATATGAACCTGTGAATGAATTTACTGAATCGTGTTAATAATATCAATTAATCCAATAGATTTTCAATTATTCATGCAATATTTGCCCTTGCAAATCCTAGAAAAACCTTTATCATCTATAACACTGAGAATTATGAGCAACATACAAAACATTAATCTGTGAATAGATTTACTGAAACGTCTTAAATATATGAATTACTCAAACAGATTTTCAATTATTCTTACAATGTTTGCTTTTGAAATGATAAAAAATTCTTTATCATCTATAAAATTGTCATAACACATCACTCAATAATACCCGGGCCTGATATATATATGGCGACATTTATAAAAATCCATATGATTTTTATGAAGTACTAACCTTTAAACGGAACGTGACAAAATTTGGGCCTAGTCAGATTATTAGTTTACAAATTACAATTATTTAAGCAAAGCTACTGCTGAAAATTTTCAAAACAATAGAAAAATCGTGTGTTGATAAAGCATTACTTTCTGATAGTAAAAATACTGTTCAAGCAAAGCAATGACTTGATAAGTGTTGTTTGGACTCTGCTTCGTCATAATAAATAAATAAAACGGTTAAGAGGTTGTACGGTGACTTTAAACGCGGTCGTAAAAGCACAAACGACGCTGAACGATCAGGTCGACCAAAATCGGCAGTTGTTCCGGAAAACATTAAAAAAAAATAATCCACAAACTCGTTTTAGCCGAGCGTAAATTGAAGTTGCGGGATATAGCAGAGGAGTTGAGCATATCAGAAGGCAGTGTATTCACCATTTTGCATGAACATTTGTCAATGAGAAAGTTGTGTTCAAAGTGGGTGCCGCTCACTGTCGATCAAAACGCGTCGACGATTCAGAACGTTGTTTCAACTCAACAAGAAGGAATTTTTGCGTAAATATTTATGTGATAATGGATGAAACATAGATCAACCACTTTACTTCGTAGTCAAATCGGCAGCCAGCTGAATGAACAGCAGCAGGTGATAGCCGTCCAAAGCGACCAAAGACGCAAACATCAGCAGGCAAAGTTCTAATCTCTGTATTTTGGGATGCACAAGTTATTTTGTTCATCGATTACCTTGAGAAAGAAAGAACCATCAATAGCACATATTATATAGCATTATTGGTGCATTTGAAGTAAGAAATCGCCAAAAAACGGCCACAAATCATGAAGAAAAAAGTAATCTTTTATCAAGACAACGCACCGTGTCACAAGTCGATCGCAACGATTGCAAAACTACATGACTTGCACTTTGAATTGCTTCCGCACCGACCCTATTCTTCAGATAGTGTCCCCAGTGACTACTGTCTGTTTGCAGACATAAAAATGAATGCTCCAGGGAAAGAGATTTGACTCCAATGAAGAAGTGATATTGGAAAATGAGGCGTATTTTGAGGCCAAAGACAAATCGTTCCACAAAAAAGGGCAGCAAAATGTTAGAAAAGCGTTGGAATCAGTGTCTCACTCTAGAAGGAGACTATGTTGATAAACAAAGTCAAATTTTGCCTAAAAGTTGTTGTTTTATTAGTTACGCCCGGGATTTATTGAGTGGCGTGTTATAGAAATAAAATATCGCTGTTGATACTGGGTTTTGAACTTGGATCGCCAGATATCAAACACAGTCGATCTCGTCTTTAAATAATAAAACATATCGTGCTGCTGGAAGCACATGACATGTAAAAACAACATATGGGTATATGAAAAGCGCCCAGCCACTCTTCTGACATTGTCGTACTCTTTGCCTTCGGGCAGAGAGACGACACAGACGAGGATCCGCCGAGGAGCGTGTTTTCGTCTGGGGGGAAAAGTAGACAATAAATTTATGCCCAAGCTATATGACTCAAATCACCCAAATTAAAAAGCCTTGTGCCACATTTTACCTCAATAGGGAGGCAGCTAAATATTATTAGCGTTGAGAAGAACGCTAGTTTGAATTTTCTGCCTTCGGGCAGAGACGAATCCAGACAAGACTCCGCCGAAGAGCAGAGTCTCGTCTGGGGGGAAAAATAGACAATCAATTTTTGACCGAGCTTAAGAGGTCGGATTTCCCACTTTAAAAAGAGCTTGTGCTACATTCCGCCTCATTGGGGATGTGACGCCTTCTTTATCAACCTGTGATTGACGGATAGGTCCCTTCTCCCGCAAGTCGTTCTATACTGCCGTTGATCGATGAATTGGTCTCTTTGACTTCCGAACTGTTCTGCCCCCGCGTTGTGATCAGTTTGATAGTAGGCAGGCCAAGAGTCGTCGTCATTATCTTCGGCTTGGTCTGGTCCGAGTAGAGTGAAAACGCACAGTAATAAAAAAAATAAATAATCGAAGGAGCAAAATATCACAGTTCATCTCGATTATAATATACAGTAGTTTCGTTAGTAGTCGTTCACACGCAGGGTTGTCAATCTAAATTGTCCCCAAATCCGACACGTCACTTGGTTAAACCGGTAAAGGTTAGCTTATGTATTCAAAGA
Organism: Ascarosepion bandense; assembly: GCA_037127315.1. Lineage (NCBI taxonomy): Eukaryota > Metazoa > Mollusca > Cephalopoda > Sepiida > Sepiidae > Ascarosepion > Ascarosepion bandense. The sequence goes on along the minus strand of JBBBDQ010000340.1, from coordinate 3,670,245 downwards.
AGTTTGTTTAGTTGATTTTGGTATTTGGCTCAAGGCTGATGTCGGTGTTACGCTTAGGCGGTTAGTCATGTGCGATCTTCCGTCGAAGTCTCCGTTCAATCTCTGATCTCTCTTTTTAGTTTGTTTCGCGCATTCACATTTATTGGTGTTTGTCAAAAACTGGTATGGGGGGGGGGGTATGAGGTAATTGGGGAGATGATATTTTTCCCACCTATCGTCTTCACTGTCTTTGGTCCTGGGAAAAATATTTTCCAAACTTGGTGGTCTCCTTTATCTCGGGTAATGGTTACAAGCAACGCTCCTCTCACAACCACTTCCTCCTTCCTCAGATGACCGCCTGTGCCTATGGCTCCTTGGTGGTGCAGGTTAGTTCTCACACCTCGTCTTTACTACCTTTTCAAAAAACAAAACAAAACAACTATCGTTTACACGCACCTTTCTTTTTCTCTTTTCTGGTTTGAAATTTGAGTGCGTTGAGTTGGCTTTTGCAGGGCGACACCATTCAATAGATTGTTGAAATGTTGCAATTTGTTTTCACTAAAACAAATTTATCAGCTGAATATTTTTTCTTCGTTGGCGTCGGACACTGAATATTTGAGTTTTCGTTAAGTAATCTTTTCACCTCTTAACTGGCATTTAGGTTTTCACAGTTTTATCAACCAAATGTCAACACCTTCTCTGTTGTCCAAATTAGACATTGTCCTCTGGCAGACATTCTGCTTGTTTTCATAATTTTGAATACCTTGGAACGAAATATCTCGTTCTGTATAAATTTTAACCTTTTCATGAGAAGTGTATCAGTATATTTTTGTTTATATTCAAATAAAAACTGATCATTAACTACCAGAAATCAAATAGTGTCCCAAGACGCAGCTAAATATCATTAGCACAGAGAAGGAAAAGTTGTCTGGTACGGTATTGTTTGAAGGAGTTATTATTATTGTACGTGTAACTTTACAAAAATGGCTTTAAAAAAAAGTTTAAAATTATCAGCAGTTGAAATTTTTGCCTTTGAAATGTTAAAAAAATCAGTATCAGCTATAACACAGAGAATTATCAGTAACATACAAAACATTAACCTGTGTATGGACTTACTGAAACTTCTTAACAATATCAATTACTGAAATAGATTTTCAATGAAGCAATGTTTGCCTTTGGAGTCTTAAAAAAAAATATTTTTTTAAATATTATTTCTTCCATCCAAGTCATTAATGACACTAAGAAATTTACTGATTGTCTAAGAATATAAGAAAAAGAAAAATTACTAAGGAGCGAAAACAATAATAAAGCAGGAATTCTGAAGCCAGAAGATAACGTTTAACAATCGCATTTATGTTTTTTAAGATCAAAGTTGCCTCAAAAGCAAGAAACCAGAAGAGAATTCTACCCGCTAAACGTGGGAAGAAACTGTTAGCATAGAACTTACGGTTATAACTCGCCATTTCGATATTGAAATGATGAGATCTTGCCACTAATCTAGTCAGTCATACGTGATACACGCTTTGGGCGTTCATGTCTCGAAAGAAACATGACTGGCTGGGCAGAAGATTATCCCACAGTAGGTTGCCATTACTTTCTGCGGTAGACTGGTTGCCAGCCAAGGCTATAGAACCCAATCTGTCCTATTATTTAACCCATAACTGGAAGGAAGAGACGGATTAATACCTTTCCCAAGGGTATTTGCACGTAAGTGAATGTAACGAATTCATCTGGAATTCGAACTCGGCTCCCCGATTTCTCGTTCCGAGCCGATATCGAATGCGCTTTACACCAAAATAACCCATTATTACATAACATTATTAGCACAGCCGCCATCATAGCTTAAAATCTCTTTGTGCTGCTAACTCGTCCGTATATGTACAATTGATCTTGGAGGAGGGGAATAAAAATAACAACATTTCAAAACGAAACCCCATTTAATATTTACAAAAAATACAACTATATACAAGAAACTAGTAGTGAACAAAACAAGATCTAGATAATAATTCAAATGCTAAGCACTGACTCATTAATTCTATTAGAAATAAACGAAATTATTCGAATTTACAAAACCTTTGCTTGGCACACACGCAAAAACGAATCCAAATCAAAACTCGTTAAATTTCACACCTCGATGCGAAATGTTTTTCGGCCAATAGAAAACTAGGAAACAACTAAAAACAAAATTCAAATAATCTTCAATTCTCAGAAACAAATTCTTTTACGGACTCTTTTCCTGAGCCGACGCAAAGTTTGTTCCTCGTTCAATGGAAAGGCCCGAATCACTTCCGGGAGTGAATTCCTAAATGACCTTTTTGAGCCCCACGAAAGAAATAAGAGACAGAGCAAATCCGACTGTCGCCAGAGAGAAGATGACGAGCGTAATTAACACGTCACTTGACAAACGTCAAGCGATTATTATTACCTCTCTCTTTCCCTCTCACCTCCTTCCTCTTCATCGTTCATCCGTTTGTCTCTTATACTTGATAACCGAACAAAACCCTATTAGACAGAGCGAATACTTCAAACACAAACCTTAATAGTTGCAGAAATACCATTTAAGTGGACGAAATTATTCCGAACTAAATAATCAATAATAATAATCATTAGAACTAACACTAACTCAAGCACACATTCATCCAGACACAAAGGGAAATACGAAATACAGACTCGAAAATGCAAAAACTCAGCACATACACCAGAAAACTGATACCTCTGTCACCTAACGTGTGAGTGTGGGCGGGGGGAATTTAGTGAAATAAAGTGGGGACAAAAATAAAAGAGACCAATGAGCCTGCATCTCCCTAGCGAAGTTAACTTGATGGAAAAAACTAAATATGAAAGAAAGCTAAACAACCCGCGATGAAAGAATTATTTATATTGCGATTTACTGTGTGCGCGCTTGTGTGTGCGTGTGCGTACGTGCTTGTGTGTGTGTACGTGCGTGTGTGTGTGTGTGTGTGTGTGTGTGTGTGTGTGATGAGGAAGGTTCAACCTTTACGTAAATATCAATTCAAGTGTTGAGTTTTTCTCAATTCTTTGAACGATCCTTCGTTGTAAGCCAATCATTTCTTTCTTCATTTTCAAACTCGCTTACGTTGTTTTCCCTAAACCACATGAGACAATCATTTTGACTCCATTTTCGAACGATTCATGGAATCCTAATCAGTGTTTGTAGTAATTACGAAAGTATTTTGACAAGGTCTAAGTATTGCATCTATAATCCTGGCTCTAGTTGAGCGTGAGAAATGGGTTCAAGTTGATTCGAAGTTAATTTGTGCAAAGTAAACGGAAAATGTTTCAACCAGACTTTAAACCCTGTTTGCCGATTACATTTCTACTCTCTTCACCACTGCTGTAGCTAGGTATTGAACTCACAACTCTTTGGGTCAAGTCACTGGAACAACCAACTCCTATATGTACCGGACCATGTGCCCTTATAATCACTTACGCGCAAATACACCTTAGAAAGGTATGAATTCATCTCTTTTTCTATGGGTTGAATAGTAAGACGTATCAGAAAAGTCTCCTTTATTTCTTTTTTGGTCTATTATTTTAATTTATACTCAATTCATATACAGACCTCTTTGGACATTTCGACGTCGTATGATGGCTAGTAAGCTTGTCTCGCTAGATCAATTCCGAATGAAAAGTGAGTTTGATTCTCACTAGGTGCCTTGTATCTAAGCTACGCTTAGAGAATCATCATTTACAGGCTTCTTGTTCCCAGTACACGTATATCTTTTCCAGGCAGATCAACAATTTCTAACATTTAAATAAGTGTTTCAAGTTGAGTATTATTATATGACCTTCCATTCAACTCACCTGGGTTGTTTTACTCATAATATTTTGGCCGTTGTACACTCCGGATGTGCGTTGAAATGTATATCGGCCCGGAACGATCAATCAGGAGAGCCGAGTTCGAATTCAAGTTGAATTCGTTGTATTCACTAACTCGTAAATACTCTTGGTAAAAGTGTTAATCCATCTCTTCCTGCAAACTATGGGCCAAATAACAGGACGGATTGCCTTGGTTGGTAACCACTCTACAGCAATATGAAATGGCAACTTAATTCTCCCCAGTCAGTCTCTTTCGAGACATGATCGCCTAATCGTGTATCACGTATGATACTTCACTGACTGATACTCCTGCCTGTATCAGCAGTTACTTGTCATACTCTGTAACCATCTCAAAATTTTGAACCGAACACGTTATTCCATATTCTCATTCTGTTTGCCATGATTTGGGTCTATATCAGAGAGGACTTTATAATCAACTGCCTTATTCACTTTGTATCACTTTCTGTTTCGTCCACCGAACCAACGAATGGACTCACAATTTCTATATTTGTCTATACTTCTGAGATGAGGCAGTATCTACACTGTTTAGACTGTTGTCTTCATCTTTATTGTTACGTTTACGATGTTTCAGCCGTTTATCACTCCGGCCTTCTTCAGGTGCTAGGAATTTCGAACCGAACCCTTTTTTGTTTATGCTTCTGAAACGAGGTAGTATTTACATTGTTTGCACTGTTTAGACTGTTGTATTCAACTTTATTGCCATGTTTACGACGTTTCGGCCGTTTTACGCCTCGGCATTCTTCAGGTGCTAAGAGTTTCGAACCGAACCCTTTGTTTGTACTTCTGAGATTAGGTAGTATTTACATTATTTACATTGATCGGGCTGTTGTCCTCATATTTATTGTCATGTTTACGACGTTTCGGACGTTTTACACCTCGGCCTTCTTTAGGTGCTAGGAATTTTTGAACCGAAATTTTTATTTCGATCACATATGAGCAAGTGGTGTAATATAACAATCTGTCCCCACCCGAGGAAGTGATGCAAGCGATGGTGTTTTCCATCGGTGAAGGGGGCGGCGAAGCGACAAGACAGGTGTTTGTGAAATACATCCTGTCGAAGCCGGAGCGGATGTCGTTTTGACCTTATTTCCGACAGCGGCGGAAATGGCTACAGAGGCAAACAGATCAGGTGCCTCTTAGAATTACGTGGGCGTTGCGTGGGCGAGGCAAAAAACCGGAAGGAAAGTCCCGGTTCTAGAGGACTATATAAAGACCTCGACACACGGATTCGCCAGTAGCAGAGAACGGCCGGTGGAAGCAGAGAGAGACAACACAGGCAGACTACACTCCCGTCAGCCATTCTATATGCGCCCTCACCCTTTCCATTCTCTATTCCACACAGTTCGTCGTCATTAATAAAAATATAACCTTATATTTTTATATATGCGTGTTTGTTGTTTTGTCGTCATACGGCGATATATAACAGTGGATATAAGCATTTGTTAGTTACAGAGACTTGACACAAAGATTTGTGAGTTCAATATCTGACTACAGTAGTAGTAAACAAATAACTTAGAGAGTTGAGTTAACTACATGGATTCTGGAAGTGGCAACGCACATGGAATGAGAATTATATACCCTAGTGATCGAAATAAAGGATTCGGTTCAAAATCCTTAGAACTTGAAAAAGACTGGAGCGTACAACGGCCGAAACGTCGTAAACATGACAAGGGAGTACATTTGTTGCTCGCTCAGTAGATGCCCAAAGGTACGGGGACGTCTTATATTACCATTAAGTATGTAGCAAACATTCATAACACTTTAATCCCATGACGAATACAAGGGGATGAAGAAATGTCTAACTAGATTAGCAATGTCTGCTCGCTCAAAAAATAGCTAATATTTAAGGGACTGCTAATATGAACATTAAATATGTGGAGGACTGGTACTGCATTTTCACCCCAGTCCGAAGGCCATGGAATGATGACCTTATTTTGCTAGAGTACACTAGCTTCTCGCTCAATAAATGTTGAATGATTTGGGGTCGGCTTATATTATCATTCAATATGTAGTGAGCATTTAGATCGCGTGTATCTCATCCTGAATATTAGCGCGTGGAGAAATGTCTAACTATGCGTAGTTAGAGCAGCAACAAGGCCCACCAAGTTTCGGTAAGAGCCACTGTTAATGTCAGCAATCGGTAGTTGTGTTTCTATTAGGAATCCGTGCTAAACAAACGTCTCAACTTCGCCACCAATAGAAGACGATTTCCATACTTGGTTTTTATAGCTCCAGTGAAGGAGACTGCGTTGAAAATACCGAAAGGATGAAAGTGAGAAACACACTAAAAAAGGTCAAACTGCTCAAATCAAATATCGCAAGGTAAGAAAAGATGGTAATCCACCCACGTCTTTTGAACAGGTGAAGAGGCTCATCCCTTGTTCCCTGTTTAGGATGTGGTTTCCGGCTTTCTCTTTTCCAATCCTTTCACTCTTACGTAACCCTCTGCACATCAGTGGCGTTACCGCCTTGCTCGGAGTGATATGATAAAAAAATGTCACAACCTTAGAGAGGGATACTATTTTGATCATATTAAATGCTGGCAAAGACAATTCTATGAAACATTGGTAGGCCAATTTGGGAATCACAGCTATCAGTCAGTTAAGTGCCATATGTGATACACGCTTGGGCGATCATGTCTCGAAAGAATGATTGACTGGGCAGAAGATTTTCCCGCAGTAGGTTACCATTGCTTTTTGCGATAGACTGGCTGCCAGCCAAGGCTATAGGACCCAATCTATCCTATTATTTGATCCATAGGTAGAGGGGGAAGAGATGTATTACATTATTATTTAGTAATTAGTGGGAAATCAGTTTATTACTTCTTGACAATATAAAACTGATCCCCCACTTTATGCCCAGTATAAGCCTTAATCATGTTTCCAACTTTTATATTCAGTCAGTCAGTTAAGTGCCATACGTGATACACGCTTTGGGCGATCATGTCTCGAAAGAAACATGACTAACTGGGCAGAAGATTATCCCGCGGTAGGTTACCATTGCTTTCTACGTAGACTGGTTGCCAGCCAAGGCTATAGAACTCAATCTGTCCAATTATTTAACCCATAACTGGAGGGAAGAGACCGATTAATACCTTTCCCAAGGGTATTTGTGCGTAAGTGAATGCAGCGAATTCAACTTGAATTCGAACTCGGCTCCCGGATTTGTCGCTCCAAGTCATTATCCACTGCACCACAACGCACATCCTATCACAGCTATAGCAAAGTGAAAAAGTAAAAACTAAGAAGATGTCTTATTCTCCTTCTATGTACCGTGTCTCTTCAGGACGTAGGCGATCATAGCCTACCACATCTCCCCTATCACTTGTAGCTCTAAAGCCTCTTCTTCTGTTGCTCCTTCCAAACCTTTCTCCACCACCCATCTGTTCAAGTCCATCAAGTTACGTGTTACTTCCCCAGTCTTTTCATCTTTCTATCCATCCCGTAAGTACCAGATTCTCCAAGCCTTCCTTCCTCATTGCATATTCTAGAAACTTCTGCTGTCTTTTTCTGATGTTAAGTATCTGTTTTCCTTTTATTTCCATCCTTTCCAAAACCTCATTGTTGTTACATGAAATACATCATTTTTTACAACACAGGGGTGGCCTAATAATTATGGCTGTAGCTGCCGTCATCGTGAGCGACAGAGCGAATGTGTTGCCATGACAACAAGAGGCCGATAGGTGCCGCTTTTCCTGACAAAAAAAAAAAATTATTTATTCAAATTTTGTTTATACTCATTCCATACGATTTGGCTTTTATACAAGTTAAGCAAATCATGTTTGTATTAAATTGTTGAAATGCATCACGTGGCATTTAGCCCGGGACTAGTGAGAGACAAGGACAAAGAGAAAAGCAACATGTGTGATAGATGACGGACATTGTGCTCCCGTCAAGAGTTTAAAACCTACAATTGGTCTACCAGGTGAACACGGTAAATATTTAAGTTCCTTTAAGTATTGTTAAATATGTAAATAAGGGATTTATATTTGATTTCTTTCACGTTTCCTCATATTTTATTCAAAATCTATTTTTTCCTCAAAGCTGGCAGTAACCGTCTTGTTTTTTGTCTGATTTGTTTTATGTAATTTTCACGGTGTTACGAAACTCCTGAATAAAGTCAAGGAAGCATCAATATGAAGCGTCGACCTTATTAGTTGACCAGTGTAGTTACAATAGCCGGTAGTGTATATATATATATATATAGTTAACATCATGTATGTATAGTCACCCGCAGACATGTTTGGGTATATCACAGAGAAATCATCAGGGATTGAAACCCGACCGCTTTGACATCAGTCGGAGATTCTACCTCTAAGCTATTATCGTACGGTAGAGAAAAGCAGACTTTAGCGTGTTATATACACATCGTAAACAAACGCCAGTGGCCAATCGTGTTTAATTAATTGCTGAAGAACGATGCGTAAAGAGCGGTGAGTAGCTATTGTTTATATATATATATATATATATATATATATATATATATATATATATATATATTAATACAGGTTTCATTTGTAAGATCCGTTCGTATGATCTGATTAGCTTGATAGTGTTGTCATGGAAAGACGACAAGAAATCGCAATAATTGTTGATTTTTTTATCAGGTCTGAGCTTTCGGCTTACATAAGCCATTATCAAAGGATGAACATTTAATATTCAGTAAACATAGAACATTTAAATTATTAACAGAGTGGAGTTATACAGAGAAAATTAAATAGGTCCATTTTTTTGCTTCGCACGTGGCTGCAGGCCGAGAAGGAATGGTGGTAGTGGGTTTTTGGTCAAATGAGAGTATAGTGGCATGAAGGGGTTGGTCTGGGAACTGCTACTATTATGGTGTAGCGGGTAAGTATAATAACTATGACCTCTCCCGTCGATTATAGGCATTGAAGTATGTTAGTGGAGTTGTTAAAATTTATTTTATTTAGGCGAGGTTTAAACTGTTGGATGGAGATAGCTTCTAGAATTTTAAGTTTTCGTTTATTATTTTCTTGTCTAAGTATATACGTATTTTCGACAAGTGTTTTCCTAATAAGTGAGTGTTGATAGCCGTGGTGTTTTAAATGTCGGAATATGTTAGAATTTTCATTTAATATATATATATATATATATATATATATATGAATTAAAAAAGGATTAATTCGATGATGTTGGATGATCATTTCGATATGACAATTCCCACGGGGGATAACACATCACCTCAGCAACAGAAAAATCCTTTCAGAAACACTTTTCTGTTGCTGAGGTGATGTGTTATCCCCCGTGGGAATTGTCATATCGAAATGATCCTCCAACATCATTGAATTAATCCTTTTTTAATTTATATTTGCTCTGTAATATTTTATTACATGGAGCTCTCTTCCTGTATCATTTTTTAATATTAAAATAAAATTTTTAATATTAATTAGGATCGGGTTTTTGGAATTTACCTTCCTGCTTTTTCCGCTTGGATTAAAGTATCTGAATTAAAATATATATATATAATGTCGATGGCACGTCTCAGTCCATGGTATTGTCAGTACCCTTCTGTAGAACAACATTTCGGTTGCTTTCAGTCTTTCCCTCATTTTTGATGAGGTTGTCCAGCATTAGCTGCCATATTAAAGGACAGGCTTCCTCTGCTGCTGAACCATGTGAACTCCATAGAACATTTGATGCAGATCACAATGTAAGAAGACAGTTCGCGTAGAGAATGAGTTCAAATCATCCGTGGATCACTTCATTGGACAAATACCTCATCTTTAATTATCACCATCCATACAATGGGAAGAAAGCTATCGTTCGATGCCTATAACACCGTGCAAAAATTATTAACGGCGACTCAGACAGCTACCAAAAAAAAAAAAAGAAAGAAAATGATTATTACCAAGCGTACCTTTTAGAATGACAATATCTCTCATTCAGTAAAATGAATTGGAGCACTCTAGCTATTGGGCGCATAATACGATATGCGCTAAAAAGACTGCCTTCTTCCACCGAACGCCCCGTGGTCCAGGGGTAGAGTCGCCGAATGACGCCAATTCGGTCTGGTTTCGAGCATGGGTTAGGGAGCAATCGGAGTCTAACCGTACTGATGAGCTGTGATAACAGCGAAACAGATCTGTCTGCGGATGACTATATATATATATATATATTAACGTGTCTATGGAGACGAATTTTTTCTTTTTTCCTTTCTTTTCTTAGCTCACTTCCCTGTCAACCACCCCTTCCCCCTTTTTAATTTCTCCTTTTACATTCTTCCTTTCTGTTTATTCTTCCCCTAACACTTCTTTGAGCCAGACAAGGCTAATTTTCAACTTTTAACTCTCGATTCAGTTAAGAAGTAGGGGTTTTCAAAAAATCTAAAAATAGACATAGATTTCTGTCTGCTTTCTTATTAATCCCACCCCTTTAATTTTCCGTGATAAATATTTTTTTTTAACTTCCGCCGGTAAAATATTTTTGTTCATTTTGTCTTTGTCTTTTATAATAAAATTTGTTGCTGATGATACGCGAAATTTCTCTTATAAATTTCTCGTAGAAATGGCCATACAACAAATATATATATATATATATATATATATATATATATATATATATATATATATATATAATGGACACGACTCACTACTAGATCACTGCTTTACCTCCATCCCTGATTCTTACAATTTCAAGCAACTCTACCCTCTCGGAAACTCTGACCATGCGGTAGTTTCGTTAGCATCTCCTTCCACTTCCACTCTACCCAAGAACCTCAGACCAGCAGATTATCTTACTGCTACCAAAGAGCTGATTGTGACTCGTTCCGCGATTTTCTGTGTGACGTCCCCTAGAACAAAGTTTTTACCCTTCCCGTTGAAGACTGTGCGGCTGAGGTCTCCTCTTGGATTAAGGCTGGGATTGATGCGTTTATCCCTGCCGAGTTAAGACTTAAATCCCACTCACCCAACTGGTTCTCCCCTACCTATATATATATATATATATATATATATATATTATAAATTATGTTTTAGAACATGTACATAATTTTTAATATATGTCCTCGACAATCATATGTTTGTTTCAACGTTGGGTGTCCAACTTTTCTTCGGCATGGAAAAGCAAAAGTGAATTCGTCCGCTGCCTGTATTTGGTTCATTGTGGTTGTGGGAGGTTGGTTGGGGTTATTGATAATGAAGGGAATGTGTCTTGTGTTGTCTGTTAGAGTTTTGAAGAGCCTGGTGTGTAAGTGCTAAATTGTTGATTAATGGTATTATCTGTTGGAGTGTACGTTTTTATCGGTTGGGTATATCTTTTGGTTAGAATTTCGCAGAGATTGGTGTGTGGAGGGGTTTGATTACTTGGTCAGTTTTGTGGGTTTGCGTGGGGTTTTTTTTTGTATGTGATTGGGAACTTATCTTGTTTGTTGACCTTAAGAATTTTTAGGCGTCCTGCTTAGCTAGTGTTTGATTTATTTGTGTCTGTTGTTACCAGACAAATTTTATTTATTCTCTTTCATTTAGTGGCGAGGTTGTTTTTCTTAGGGTTCCTTAGATAGACGTGATAGGGGTGGGGTGGTTTTTCTTTTTAATTTTGATTTTTTCAGTACGGCATATTTTTGTATTTTATTTTTGTTTTTTATATTTTTTTATTTTTTCATTTTAGCGGGATCGGGTGTTTATTCAAGTATTATTGTATTTAGGCAAAGTTGTTTCCAAAAAATCTAAACTTGTATTTTTTCGGAAGTAAATGCAAATTTCTATTTTGTCAGCTTTTTATAATGTTTCTAAATTTGTATATTTAATCTTAATTTTGAATTTAGAGGATCGATTTTTTTCTTTTAAGTTTCATAGATTATAGTTTGGAAGTCTGTTTATTTCATTTAATTTTTCGTTTTATTTATTTAGATATTTTTGTGGGTATTAGACCTTACTTTAAGGATTTATTTTATCGATTTTTTTCTATAGTATATATATATATATATATATATATATATATATATATATATAAATGTACATATTATCCTACGTCGGTGGCACGACTGGGAGTTTCATGCCTTAGATGCATATTACAAACAGTTTAAAACATTCCACCCATATTGTAGCAAACCACCCCAATTCCCTCCATATGCTTTTGGTGAGATGTAAGTTCTTCGCAAGCAGATTGCTTCCGAGTATCTCTGCGCTGTGGAACTCACCGCTAAAAGATGTTTTCCCGATCCCTACAATCTTAATCTGTAAAAATCTAGGAATAACCGTTATCTTTGCCATTTATCATCATACACTACGCCTGTTACTCAATAACCATCTACTTCGAGTGACCCCCGGGCCTTGTACAAGGTGAACAACACTGTAAAAATTCTTCTTCTATGTGCCTTGTCCTTTCAGGCCGTAGACGATCATGGCTTTCAACGTCTCCCATTCCCTGGTGGTTCTTAGCATGCTTTCTCTTGTTGCACCATGCAACCCTCGTTCCGTCATCCTGAGTAGGTCCTTCAAATATGTTATCCGCTGCATTCCCCTGTCTCCTTTTCCCTCTATCTGGCCTATTAGTTTTAGGTTCTCCAAGCCCTCTTTCTTCATTGCATGTCCCAGGAACTTCAGTTGTCTCTTCTTGATGCTCAGTATTAATTTTCTTTTGCCTGCCATTCTTTCCAACACCTCGTCATTGCTCATATGCTCAGTCCATGATATCCACAGCATCCTTCTGTAAAACCACATTTCAGCTGCTTCAAGATTTTCCTTCATCTTCGATGATATTGTCCAAAATACACTGCCATATTGAAGAACCGACATCACATAGCAATCCAGTACTCTCTTCCTTGTTTCTAATGAAATTGTCCTGTTTCTTAATACGTTACTCAACTTCTGGAATGCTTCTTTCGCCGTGCCAATTCGCCTTCGAATCTCAGTGTCGCACTTTCCGTCTTCTGTTAGAACACTTCGCAGGTATTTAAATTTCTGTACCTGTTTGATTTTAGAGTCCCTCACCTGTATTCGGCATTTTATGTTTCTTAATTCTTTGATTAGATTTTTGTGATGAACTTTGTTAAATACTTTTGCATAATCTAATCTATTTATTCAGTCAGTCAGTTAAGTGCCATACGTTATACACACTTGGGCGATCATGTCTCTTTTTAAGACATGACTGACTGGACAGAAAATTATGCCGCAGTAGGTTGCCATTGCTTTCTGTGGTAGACTGGTTGCCAGCCAAGGCTATAGAACCCAATCTGTCCTGTTATTTGACTCATAACTAGAGGGGGAAGATATATATTTTATTATTAAGTAGTAATTAATGGAGGATCAGTTTATTACCATTACAATATAAAACTGATCCCCCACTTTATGCCCAGTAAAAGCCTTAATCATGTTTTCAACTATTATATTCAGTCAGTCAGTTAAATGCTATACTTTATACAGACTTGGGTCTACGGCAATATCGTGTTGAATACACCGGTTCCCGTCCGATCACCGAAGTTAAGCAATATCGAGCCTGGTCAGTACTTAAATGGGTGACAATTTGGGAATACCAGGTGCTGTAAACTTAAGGACCAAGAATGGTCCACTGGTCCTCCAGGTTTGGAGGTTTGGGGGTTTGGGGGTTGGGTGTAGGGCTAACAACCCTGCCCCGTAGAAACAGTTTGTTACAGAAACAGCAATAAAAAGTTGCTGCCCTATGCACTATCTGGGTGTGATGGATAAATGATGATGATATATACACTTGGGCGGTCATGTCTCTTTCAAGACATGACTGACTGGACAGAAAATTATGCCGCAGTAGGTTGCCATTACTTTCTACGATAGACTGGTTGTTAACCTAGGCTACAGAACCTATTTTGTCCTGCTATTTAACCCATAGCTGGAAGAAGAAGAGACGAATTAATACATTTCCCAAGTGTATTTGCAAGTAAGTATATACAACGAATTCAATTGGAATTCGAACTCGGCTCGCCGATTTCTTGTTTCGGGCCGATATCCACTGCACCATAACGCATATATTTTCATTAACCCGCCCTTATATCGATTCATGATTTTGCATAATCTGACTAGTGGATAAATGCTGACCGACTCATACTCCTTCATCTTAACATCTGACAATTGGCAAAGTGATTATATCGCCTGCTTGATTAATATGAAGCTTAGTTATATGTAGGAGGTCTGTCTGAAAAAGCAAGACTGGGTGTGCTGTGTGATCTCTAGACGAAAGTAGTATAAGCAAATGTTGTTATCATCTAACATGATATCTTAGGAGAATATAACTACAAACTTAACTTTCTTCGACCATTGCATTTTTCAGATGCTTTTGTAGTAGGGGAACTCACGGTTATCCCACCACAACAATTAACCTACTCAAAACACCCTGAGTATCTGGTAGTTCCTGGTCTAGAACAACATTGCCATAGAGCAGCGGTCGGCAATACCCGGCCGGCGGGCCACATCCGGACCTCGAGTGAATCTTGTCCGGCCCGCTACCTTACTGTGGACACGATATAAATATAGGCAAACCAAACCAAAGTGACAGTTGATAGTCTGAATATATTGCGTCAAAATTTAAAAATTTCTTTTTTTTTTAACCTGGAGAATGTGTTTTACTTTTATTTTTTATTTGTAGAGATCACCAAAATTAGCGTACGGCTTCACCTTCAATTTTTCTGTGAAATTGCTTTCGTGAGCGGGCACTTTTAAATGAATATAAAATAGTGTTTTCAACCGATTTTAATGGAATTTTTTTTTCAGTCCTGATTTATGAAACACTTAATTTTAAGATGTTATATTTTTTAACAAAATTCCTGTCAGATATTAAATTATATTTATCCTTGCTTTCTTCAAACACACTAAAAAATACACAGAAAATTTATTCACATATTTAATAACATGGTTATTCTCCATGACACTGGAGCCATAGATGTTTGGCCCTCCTCCATGATTCTGCATAGCTTTTTGGCCCTCACTCTCCAAAAGGTTGCTGACTCCTACCGTAGAGAAACAACCTCCTCCATATTCATCTGATCTTGCTCTATGTAAATTATTTCTCAAGCTCAAAGGAATCATCCAGGGTACCCGCATTGAAAGCGTGGAGGTCATCAAGAGGCCATCATAACGGCGGTGTTGAGGGGGGATACAAAAAGAATCCTTCCAGCGTTGCTGAGAAGGAGGGAAGAGTGCAGTGGACTCGAGTGGAGTGGGGCTACTTCGAAGGCCATGTAGCTATTTTGAATTGAAATAAATTATTTGTGACATCAGTTGCGTTACCTCTCAGGTAGACCTTGTATACTTGTCACGTTTTAAATAAGATCTAAAACAATAAGAATGTAATATTAGACTATATGTAACTCTATACTCAGGATATTGAGCTCTGTATTCAACAAAAACGACAATGACCTGTATCTAATTGAAATTATACAAATACTGAAATCTTTCTTCGTTTTTGACGTCTAAGGATCAATCAGCCCAGTTCTTAGAACCAACAGTCAGTCGACCCGCACATAATTCTATTATTGTCATAAAAGCTGTGCAGAACCAACCACACTTTCTGGAAGAGTTAAATACCGAGAAGTAGGGCACAGTATGCCACAAGGACCCTAAATAGCCGCAGGTTTCGAATTCGAAAGCTCTTCTCCTAGACCATTTGCAACCCAAAGCTAGAGGACCCAGTCTATCATGATATTTATCCATAGATTTGGGATAAAACAGATAGATTCATACTTTTCCTAAACGTATTCAAACGTAAGTAAATGCAAATAACTCGATTTGAATTCAAACTCCAATTCCACAAATTCATTACTTCACAATATATATATATATATATATATATATATATATATATATATATATAATAGGGAAGTGAAAGAACGGACAGATTAATAAACTACTGCTCACGCATTCTTTTTATAATAGTGTCGCCTCAAGCAAGGCATTATACTGCTACTTTTGTGCAGGGGGTTACATAGGAGGTAAGTTATGAGCAGGAGTGACAGAATACAGGGGGTGTCAGGAAGCGGGTAATAGAGGGATGAGAATACCGAAGAAATATGATAAGAGCATGAGAGAGGATGCAGGTTAGTGAGATAGGAAATGAATATTGAAATATTTAAATTCTTGGAGGCGGGAAATTCGAGAAAAGTAGCTGTTGGAGTAGATTTGCGTTTAGATCTTATTGGTTTCACAGTAAACGGGTGGGACCTAGTTGCTAATCTTGTGGATCGTGTATTAAAGAACAATATTGTTCTGAAACATGAAAATTTTTGTGTAGTGATGTACTGTTTTTATAAACCATTGTAATAACAAAATTACAATATATATATATATATATATATATATATATATATATATATATATATATATATATAGAATTGTATTTAGAATATATAAATTATCAATTATAATTTAGAATTATATTTAGAATATAGATTTTGTACATCTTCTAAAATATAATTTATAATAAATATTCACAGCTCTATATATTATATATCGAGCACTGTTTTAAATTAATTTTTGGGACGTTGTAAAAATGTTGTTCTTCGTTCTGTATTCACTCGGATATATATATATCATCTCTCTCCAAGCAAGACGTAAATGTTAATAGTATTCTGGGGGTTACAGTAAGATAAAAAACTGGATACAGGGGGTAATGAAGAACGAGAAAAGTTGAACCCTTTCAAGAAGATAGAAGATAACAATTGACGTTTCATTTAGATTTTTAGAGATTGTAGCTATTAAGGAACCAAGTAAACGGAAGGGAGTTCCGTAGGCAGCAAGTACGAAAAAAGCAACATTTCGAGTAGAAGTGAAGGTTACATTTAACTGTTTTAACGATAAAAGAGTGGGACCTAAATGCCAATCTAGTAGCACGCATAAATCCACGTGGTCGGGGCACCAGAAGAAAAAACTCACCAGAGCAGGTGTCATGAAAATATTTTTAGAAAAGACAGAGAGAAGGTACGTCACGTCGGCGGGAAAGTAACTGAAGTCGAGATGTCAAGTCAGGACCGATTACATTGGAGATCTTTTGGGTTTTGCCGAAATTTTCGAGATGAATAGTAGGAGCACCCGACAAGATGTTGCAATGTATTCAATGCACGAACGAATGGTAGATTTTTAAATGTGCAAGATGGATTCTAACGAGAAAAACTTTCTGACTCGATACAGAGACCTAACTTTCCTAGCAGAAGATGAAGCTATAGATTCGATGTAGTCGTTCCATTTGAAGTCGATTGAGAGGGTGAGGCCAAAGAGGCGCAGTGTGTCGCTCTCCAGAATATTTGCATCAGCCATGCTGAAGGTGGGCAGGAAAGTGTCTTTATGGTAGTTAAAGAAGAGCAGTTTTGTTTTGGCGACATTAAAATTTACGAGCCATTTCCTACTCCATTCTATCACAGATTAGAATCCTTCTCAAGTGTCGCAGTCAGGTTCACTTTGTCAGCTTTCCTACTGATGCCTACTTGCGAACTGATGACATCACGAAGATCATTGATGGAGATCATTAATAAGATCAGAAACAGTGTAGGATCTAAAATCTAAAAGCAGCGTTCGTGTGAAAAGATCTGCAAGCGTCCCCGTTCGATTGGATTAAATAAAACAATCCTTTAAAAATACCGTAGCTTGGAGTTTGTACAAGAGGTCAGTATGCCAAACCCTGTAAAACGCTTTTGATATATGTGTGGAGCGACAGATAGAGCTTCGTTATTATCATCAATAATCAATATCAGTTATATGGTATACATATTCAGTGATGGCAGTTAACACATCAGCGGTAGAATAAGTGAAGTGGAAGCCATATTGTTTGTTAGAAAGTAGGTCGTGAACGGTGAGATGCTTAACCAGTTAAGCATGGATGCAGGGGTCGGCAACTTATTCGACTCCGTGGGCCAGATCGTGTTATAATGACGAGTCGTGGGCCGGACGAAGGCCATTAATGAAAAATTAAGGAAAATTACAAATGCACACCACTCTCAACCTAAATATTTAAAACCATAATGAAAATAAACATTGAGAAATAAGAAAAACAAAAGGAAATCTAAAATTAAAAAACACCTAACAAAAATTACTGTTCCTCAAGGAACGTCAAAATACTTCAAAGTGAAAAAAATCAACCGAAGTGAAGTGGATGAAATTATGACGTGTAGGTTTGAAACTGTTATTGAAAAATGTACCACAAACGAACCACACACACACATCAAACAAAAACGAAACACATATACTATACATACGTGTACAAATAGTCGCAAGCATATACACTTACGCACGAACACATGCGGTATCATCCAGACATGCATGAGGTATGTATGTATAATGCGCATATGTTTAACTGTTTTTAGATTTCTGCTACCAGTCAGTCGCATGTCAGTCTCTCCCTGGCCTCTTTTGCTTTATCGCCGGTCGGTCGGTCGGTTAAATCGGCTCTCAGTTTTTGTTTTATGTTTATTTTTTATTTTTTTATACAGAAATGGAGGTGAGTGGGTTTTGATCGTGTTTTTGCGGTCATAGTATTCAAATTCGGTTGGGTGAATCAGAGGAAGATAAGAGCAGGCCTTTTGTTGAATTCGAAAAGCCTCGTCTCTCGTGTTAAAAATAGCCATTGGTAATCAGGCTCGCGGGCCGGTCAAAGTGCCTTCGCGGGCCGGATCCAGCTTGAGAGCCGTAGATTGATTCGTAGAGATTCGAGGCTCTAATCATTAGAGGCGCGAATATTTTACCGAAAAACGGTAAAAAGCTAATAGGGCGATAGTTAGAGTGGTAAGAGGATTCACCAAGCAGAAACTACTGATGAGGGCTTCCAACAAACACGAAAGCAGGAAACAGAGAGGCAATATTTGTTTGAAGAGAACTGGAGTCAGATATGGGGAACATTTCTTTAGAACTACCGCTGGGGATTTATTGACACCTTTTTTTAGCAAGTCTAATTTAGAACTGATTAACGAGACTAGAAAACGGGATTACACTTACTCCTCACTCAGTTGAGATTGTTGAGTTTGGAGGACAAGATTAATGGTTACTAAACCCCGTCTAGCAAAATTAATACAGGACTATCTATTTGATTCGTTTCAATTATTTTTTTCTTTCGACTAAAATGCGAATCTTTTTTTATAGTAGATCAATAAAGCATAGTAATAAAAATAAAACAAAAACAAACAAAAAAAACGCGCAGAAAACAAATAACATGAAAAATTGGATTCCATGCAACGACTTTAAGAATTATACATATTCTTAAAAAGATCTGAGAGGATAGAATCAGACTTACCTGTGTTCCTTAAGAAATTGGCAGATTTAAATAAAAACTTTAGTGAATGGAGTCTTTCAGAAGAAACATTTCTTGTTTGTAGAAGAGTTGCTATCAGATATAAATAGTTTTAACAATGAGTTCAAAGCAAATTAAACATCACTGACATTTGCATGTTTTCCCCGCTAGATTTCTTATTATTGGAGTGAGCACGAAAGTACAACTCAAACGTGAGCCACGGGAATATGAAAGAATTTGCTGAAAATTTTCAAAACTACAATTTACGTTTAGTATTATATAAAGGGACAATGTAAAGGTATCCAAAGTTGAGATATGTATTTTATTGGCACCAATAATTGTCTTTGGCAGCAGCCAAAAGAATTACTGGGATTTGTTATAAAACAATGAAAACGACAGCCACTTTTAAGAGTGAGTCGCATAGACAATCTTTACCTAGTGATGGCATTGCGTATCAGTTAAGGAGAACACTTGGGACATTGAGTTTTCAAGATTTGAACATCATTTGGAATAATTTATTTTTAAATAATAACGTTCCAAACACAGGCTTCCAGAGTTACGTGTTAGGGCATTGCTTTTAAAATAAAATCGTCGATGAATAAGGTATTCTATATGAATAAATCTGGGACATGCGTTCTGGTGCTTGATATCGGCTCAGAACGACGAATCGAAGGGCAAAATCAATTTCAGTTGTTCCTTTTCCTTTAGTTATGGGTTAAATAAAATTAGATTGGGTTCTGTAGCCTTAGCTGTAGCCAGTCTACCGCAGAAAGTAATGGCAATCTACTGCGGGATAATCTTCTATTTGATCTGATTATGTCTCTTTCGAGACAAGAACGCTAGCTTGTGTATAGCGCATATGGCGCTTAACTGACCGACAAATGTTAAAAAATCCATCATGAACAGAGTATCTACGTTATGAGAAGAGTTGCAAGGCAAATAGGAAATAAGTATGTGTTGAAAAATATCAGTCATTATTTTTCCCCCGCCAAAAATAACTGCGCGTAGTTAGTTATTTGATTTTCACGAGAAATGTTCTACCCTTGCTACTACAATAATAAAATTTCCGCTGGCAAGCCGTTATCACGTATTGCATTTAAATGATATAGACAAGAATTTGTCAAAAGTTAAAATTACTAAAGATGGATAATGATTAATCGCAGCGAAGATGTTAAGACTGTACTGTTCATGGGCCTCCGTGGGAGTGATTGATAAACTGTCAGATTTGGGGAATCTTCTTGCATTTAGTGCAAGGGCGAAATGAGGTGATTTGTCGCCGTGAAGTAGTAGAATAACCTGGTCGGACCTGTAAAATTCTGGGAACGCGTGTGACTAAAGGATGGAGTGCTCATCTGAACATTTGCTAAGGAAATTGCGATAGATGAGCACATTGCAATCAAATAGAGATATTTTCTCCGGCTGCGTTAGAAAATTTCTTTCGTGAGAAAGAAATCGATCATAGTTTTTAAAAAGGTTTTAATTGGTGGTTTGTTTTTTATTGTTTATCAACCGTTTGTAAGTTACTTAAAGCAAGAAAATATGTTTTGATAGCAAGAATTCTTTTTCTGTGATAATAACCGAGGTGGGAAGAAGAGGTAATTCAAAGTTAATCATAATTTGATAAACAAATAAGAAATTACGTGGATATTAAGCAGGGAATCAATCCTACATTACAATCAATACATAAACTGATCCCTCACTTTTTGGTCATGATAGTTTCTATACATTTGTATTCCAGGGAATGTAAATAAATCTGAAAGACATGCATGTGTAGCTAATTAGTATTTCATTGATTCATTTTTTTACGGTTTATCAACCATTTGCAGGTTATTTAAAGCCAGAAAGTATTTTTAGAGTGTAAGATTTTTTTAGATAATGTTTTAGTTATACGTCTTCGTAATTAACCCATAGATGGAGGAAAGAATGGATTTATAACTTTTCCTAAGGACATTTGCTCGTCGTTAAATATTCGAATTCTTCTCTCCGGTAAACAATTCCGAGTCACTATTACACCACCCGCACATCCAAGTTTACAGCACGAAACATTTGCAAGCGATCACCCGCCTAATTTCTATTTATTAACTTTATTTCTTCTCTCCCTTCTTGCGTAAATCGGGTGGGGTTGCATTGTCTACGCAATCATAAAACCAAATCCAGATAAAATCATTTTGGGCCAAATTAAGTTCGTTTGGGTGACGATGGCCAAGTGTACCAGTCGAAATGTATATCAGTTATTTAATTGCCATACGTGATACACGCTTGGATGATAGGGCAGAGGATTTTCACGTAGTAGGTTGCCGTTACTTTCGGCAGCAGACTGGTTGCCAACCAAGGCTATAGAACTCAAGCAGCCCTGCTATTTGACCAATACTTGAAGGGAGAAGAGACGGACTCATTCAATAACTGAGGTGAATTTTTCGGTATAAGGACATCTACGAGGGTCAATCAATAAATAAGGGGAATTTTTCGGTATAAGGACTTCTATAAGGGTCATTCAATAAATAAGGTGAATTTTTCGGTATAAGGACTTCTAATACAGATAGAAGCTTACATTTTTATTTTTTTCCTTTACTTTTTTTTCAAGGGACTTAATATTTCTTTTGCAGACTGAAAAAAAAAACTTTGAGAGTTTTGGAGATTAACAATGATGGCCGACCAAAAAGCATGCTCCAGGATTGAACAGAAGTCAGTTATCATGTTTTTGGTTGCTGAACGGTGTAAACCAGTTGAAATTCATAGGAGAATGTCAACTGCTTATGGTGCCACATGTTTCAGCCAAAACATGTCTACAAGTGGGCTAAATTGTTTAAAGAAGTTTGAAAGTGACGATGAAGTCAAAAGTGCTGTGAGCGATTGACTGAGACATCAGTCCAAAGATTTTTACGCTTAGGGAATACAGAAGTGAAAAGTGTGTGACACTGCCGGGAGCCTACGTTGAAAATTAAAAATAATAAAAAAGTAAACTTCTATCTGTATTAGAAAAATTCACCTTATTTATTTAATGACTCTCGTACCATTCCCAGGGGTATTTTTGGGCGTAAGTGAATGCGACGAATTCGAACTCAGCTCTCCGAATTCTCGTTTTGAACCGATATCCACTGCACCATAATGACATTATCTTCTCTTCTTTTTCTTCTTCTTCTATGTGCCTTGTCCTTTCAGGATGCAGGCGATCATGGCTTTCCACGTCTCCCTATCCCTGGTGGCTCTAACACGTTATCCTGTTACACCACGCAACCCCCATTCTGTCATCCACCTGCTCAGGCCTTTCAAATATGTTATCTGCTGCTTTCCCCTGTCTCTTTTTCCCTCTCTCTGGCCTGTTAGTATCAGGTTCTCCAAGCCCTCCTGCTTCATTGCATGTTCCAGGAACTTTAGTTGTCTCTTCCTGATGCTCAAAATTAATTTCTTTTTTCTTTTCATCTATTCCAAAACCTCATCATTGCTCGGTAGATGATATCATCAGCATCCTTCTGTAGAACCACATTTCAGCTGCTTCAAGTTTTTCCTTCATCTTTGATGATATTGTCCAACAGTCACTGAATATAATAAAGAACTGACAACACATAGCAATTTAGTATTCTCTTCTTTGTTTCTAGTGAACGTTTCCTGTGTTTTAATACTTTACACAACTTCTGGAACGCGTCCTTCGCCATGCCAATTCGCCTTCGGATCACTGAGTCATACTTTCCATCTTCTTTTTGAACACTTCCCAGGTATTTAAACTTCTGTACCTGCTTGATTTTAGTAACATCCACCCGCATTTGGCATTTTGGGCTGCTCTTTCTGCTGATGACCATGCATTCGGTTTTCTTGCAGTTTATTTGTAGTCTTTTCTTGTCACTCTCTTCAGTTACCTTCTGTAGGAGGTCTTGTCGTTTCCTTTCCATGTCTGTAATCAGCACTGTATCATCTGCGTACTGTATGTTAATCAAATTGTGACCTCCGATGACAAATCCTGGCATAACATTTAGGGTCTTCAAAAGAGGCTCGCTGTACAATATGTCAAGGCTGCTAAGCATCTCCATCAATCCTTTGTGGCGTATTTTTTTCCAACACCCATGACTATTTTTATTACACATTCTTCTTTTCGGGACACAGGGTATCATGGCTCTCACATTCTCGCTTGGCTCTTAGAAGTTTTTCACCCTTTGTAAAAGACTGCCTTTTTGTTTTATTTCCCTTATCCGTGAGGGTTAAGTTTTTCTAACTTTCTTTTCTCATTATTTATCTAAGGAATTTTGGTTGTTTTTTTGATTTTTGAATAAACAACCTTGTTCTTGCCTATTGGTCGTTTACGCATTGGTGCAGTGGATATCGACTCTCTTCAGCTACCTTCTGTAGGAGGTCTTGTAGTTTCCTTTCCGTGTCAGCAATCAGCACTGTATCGTCTGCGTATCTTATGTTGTTCAAATTGTGGTCTCCGATGACGAATCCTGGCATAACATCTAGGGTCCTCAAAATAGTCTCTCTGTGCAAGTTGAACAGATCCGGTGAAAAGACGCATCCTTGTCTTACGCCCCTTTCTATATCTACTGATTTCGTAACATGTCCGAATGCAGGCAGTTATCTGCCAGTAGAAATTCTTAATTACTCTTATGTCTTTCCTAAATATACTAATCCGAATAAAGTGCAGAAAAATTTTAACGGTTTTTCACAATTTGTTTTATTACGTAACCTGTAGATGCAGCTAGAGATTCGATATAGTCGTTCCATTTGAAGTCGATTGAGAGGGTGAGGCCAAAGAGGCGCAGTGTGTCGCTCTCCAGAATATTTGCCTCAGCCATGCTGAAGGTGGGCAGGAAAGTGTCTTTATGGTAGTTAAAGGAGAGCAGTTTTGTTTTGGCGACATTAGAATTTACGAGCCATTTCCTACTCCATTCTATCACAGATTAGAATCCTTCTCAAGTGCCGCAGTCAGGTTCACTTTGTCAGCCTTGACAGCTTTCCTATTGATGCCTACTTGCGAACTGATGACATCACGAAGATCATTGATGGAGATCATTAATAAGATCAGAAACAGTGTAGGATCTAAAATAGAGCTTTGAGAGATAGCAGCGTTCGTGTGAAAAGATCTGCAAGCGTCCCCGTTCAAAATGAGCTTAATTTTACGATATAGATAGAAACGATTGGATTAAATAAAACAATCCTTTAAAAATACCGTAGCTTGGAGTTTGTACAAGAGGTCAGTATGCCAAACCCTGTAAAACGCTTTTGATATATGTATGGAGCGACAGATAGAGCTTCGTTATTATCATCAATAATCAATATCAGTTATATGCTATACGTATTCAGTGATGGCAATTAACACATCAGCGGTAGACCAAGTGAAGTGGAAGCCATATTGTTTGTTAGAAAGTAGGTCGTGAACGGTGAGATGCTTAACCAGTTAAGCATGGATGCAGGGGTCGGCAACTTATTCGACTCCGTGGGACAGATCGTGTTATAATGACGAGTCGTGGGCCGGACGAAGGCCATTAATGAAAAATTAAGGAAAATTACAAATGCACACCACTCTCAACCTAAATATTTAAAACCATAATGAAAATAAACATTGAGAAATAAGAAAAACAAAAGGAAATCTAAAATTAAAAAACACCTAACAAAAATTACTGTTCCTCAAGGAACGCCAAAATACTTCAAAGTGAAAAAAATCAACCGAAGTGAAATGGATGAAATTATGACGTGTAGGTTTGAAACTGTTATTGAAAAACGTACCACAAACGAACCACACACACACATCAAACAAAAACGAAACACATATACTATACATACGTGTACAAATAGTCACAAGCATATACACTTACGCACGAACACATGCGGTATCATCCAGACATGCATGAGGTATGTATGTATAATGCGCATATGTTTAACTGTTTTTAGATTTCTGCTACCAGTCAGTCGCATGTCAGTCTCTCCCTGGCCTCTTTTGCTTTATCGCCGGTCGGTCGGTCGGTTGGCTGGCCGGTCAGTCGGTCGGTCGGTTAAATCGGCTCTCAGTTTTTGTTTTATGTTTATTTTTTTATTTTTTTATACAGAAATGGAGGTGAGTGGGTTTTGATCGTGTTTTTGCGGTCATAGTATTCAAATTCGGTTGGGTGAATCAGAGGAAGATAAGAGCAGGCCTTTTGTTGAATTCGAAAAGCCTCGTCTCTCGTGTTAAAAATAGCCATTGGTAATCAGGCTCGCGGGCCGGTCAAAATGCCTTCGCGGGCCGGATCCAGCTTGAGAGCCGTAGATTGATTCGTAGAGATTCGAGGCTCTAATCATTAGAGGCGCGAATATTTTACCGAAAAACGGTAAAAAGCTAATAGGGCGATAGTTAGAGTGGTAAGAGGATTCACCAAGCAGAAACTACTGATGAGGGCTTCCAACAAACACGAAAGCAGGAAACAGAGAGGCAATATTTGTTTGAAGAGAAATGGAGTCAGATATGGGGAACATTTCTTTAGAACTACCACTGGGATTTTATTAGCTTCACTTGCCTTATGGGAGTCTAATTTAGAACTGATTTTCGAGACTAGAAACAGGATTACGCATATATCACTCAGTTGAGATTGTTCTAGGTTGGAAATCGGGTGTGGTTACTAAACCCCGTCTAACAAAATTAATACAGGGACTATCTATTTGTGAGTTCGTTTCAATTATTTTTTTCTTTCGACTAAAATGCGAATCTTTTTTTTATAGTAGATCAATAAAGCATAAAATAATAAAATAAAACAAAAACAAACAAAAAAACGCGCAGAAAACAACATGAGAAAGAATTCAGTTCTAATGCAACGACTTTAAGAATTACTTACATATTCTTAAAGATCTGTGAGAGGATAGAATCAGACTTACCTGTGTTCCTTAAGAAATTGGCAGATTTAAATAAAAACTTTAGTGAATGGAGTCTTTCAGAAGAAACATTTCTTTGTTTGTGAAGAGTTGCTATCGGGTATATTAGTTTTTAACAATGAGTTCAAAGCAAATTAAACATCACTGACATTTGCATGTTTTCCCTGCTAGATTTCTTATTATTGGGTGAGCGAAGAGTACAACTCAAACGTGAGCCACGAAAGGAATATGAAAGAATTTGCTGAAAATTTTCAAAAGTACAATTTACGTTTAGTATTATATAAAGGGATGACAAAAGACATCCAAAGTTGAGATATGTATTTTATTGGCACCAATAATTGTCTTTGGCAGCAGCCAAAATAATTACTGGGATTTGTTATAAAACAATGAAAACTGACAGCCACTTTTAAGAGGGTGAGTCGCATGAATGATATTTTTTCCTAAACCGTTAGCATTGCGTGTCAGCTAAGGAGGAACGCTTGGGACATTGAGTTTTCAAGATTTAAAACATCATTTGGAATAATTTATTTTTTAAATAATAGAATTTCAAACACAAGGCTCCAGAGTTACGTGTTAGGGCATTGCTTTTAAAATAAATCGTCGATGAATAAGGTATTCTATATGAATAAATCTGGGACATGCGTTCTGGTGCACTTGATATCGGCTCGGAACGACGAATCGGGGTGCCGAAATCGAATTTCAGTTAAATTCCATTTCCTTCAGTTATGGGTTAAATAAAAGGACAGATTGGGTCCTGTAGCCTTGGCTGGCAACCAGTCTACCGCAGAAAGTAATGGCAATCTACTGCGGGATAATCTTCTACCCAGTCAGTTATGTCACTTTCGAGACAAGAACGCCCAAGCGTGTATAACGTATGGCACTTAACTGACCGACAAATATTTAAGAATATCATGAACAGAGTATCTACGTTATGAGAAAGTTTTAAGGCAAATAGGAAATAAGACATCTGTTGAAAAATATCAGTCATTATTTTTCCCCCGCCAAAAATAACTGCGCGTAGTTAGTTATTTAGGTGCAAAGTGATGCTACCCTTTCTGCACATGTGTAAAAAAATTTCCGCTGGCAAGCCGTTATCACGTATTGCATTTAAATGATATGAATAAAAGAGGAATTTGTCAAAAGTTAAAATTACTAAGATAGATAATGATTAATCATAACTTGAAGATGTTAAGACTGTACTGTTCATGGAAAGCACTCACGTGGGAGTGATTGATAAACTGTCAGATTTGGGGAATCTTCTTGCATTTAGAACGCAGGGGCGAAATGAGGGTGATTTGTCGCCGTGGTAGTAGAATAACCTGGTCGGACCTGTAAAATTCTGAACGCGTGTGACTAAAGAATGGAGTGCTCATCTGAACATTTGCTAAGGAAATTGCGATAGATGAGCACATTACGTGTAATAGAGATATTTTCTCCGGCTTCGTCGAAAATTTCTTTCGTGTGAAAGAAATCGATCATAGTTTTTAAAAAGGTTTTAATTGGTGGTTTGTTTTTTATTGTTTATCAACCGTTTGTAAGTTACTTAAAGCAAGAAAATATTTTTTGATAGCAAGAATTCTTTTTCTGTGATAATAACCGAGGTGGGAAGAAGAGGTAAATTCAAAGTTAATCATAATTTGATAAACAAATAAGAAATTACGTGGATATTAAGCAGGGAATCAATCCTACATTACAATCAATACATAAACTGATCCCTCACTTTTTGGTCATGATAGTTTCTATACATTTGTATTCCAGAGAATGTAAATAAATCTGAAAGACATGCATGTGTAGCTAATTAGTATTTCATTGATTCATTTTTTTACGGTTTATCAACCATTTGCAGGTTATTTAAAGCCAGAAAGTATTTTTAGAGTGTAAGATTTTTTTAGATAATGTTTTAGTTATACGTCTTCGTAATTAACCCATAGATGGAGGAAAGAATGGATTTATAACTTTTCCTAAGGACATTTGCTCGTCGTTAAATATTCGAATTCTTCTCTCCGGTAAACAATTCCGAGTCACTATTACACCACCCGCACATCCAAGTTTACAGCACGAAACATTTGCAAGCGATCACCCGCCTAATTTCTATTTATTAACTTTATTTCTTCTCTCCCTTCTTGCGTAAATCGGGTGGGGTTGCATTGTCTACGCAATCATAAAACCAAATCCAGATAAAATCATTTTGGGCCAAATTAAGTTCGTTTGGGTGACGATGGCCAAGTGTACCAGTCGAAATGTATATCAGTTATTTAATTGCCATACGTGATACACGCTTGGATGATAGGGCAGAGGATTTTCACGTAGTAGGTTGCCGTTACTTTCGGCAGCAGACTGGTTGCCAACCAAGGCTATAGAACTCAAGCAGCCCTGCTATTTGACCAATACTTGAAGGGAGAAGAGACGGACTCATTCAATAACTGAGGTGAATTTTTCGGTATAAGGACATCTACGAGGGTCAATCAATAAATAAGGGGAATTTTTCGGTATAAGGACTTCTATAAGGGTCATTCAATAAATAAGGTGAATTTTTCGGTATAAGGACTTCTAATACAGATAGAAGCTTACATTTTTATTTTTTTTCCTTTACTTTTTTTTCAAGGGACTTAATATTTCTTTTGCAGACTGAAAAAAAAAACTTTGAGAGTTTTGGAGATTAACAATGATGGCCGACCAAAAAGCATGCTCCAGGATTGAACAGAAGTCAGTTATCATGTTTTTGGTTGCTGAACGGTGTAAACCAGTTGAAATTCATAGGAGAATGTCAACTGCTTATGGTGCCACATGTTTCAGCCAAAACATGTCTACAAGTGGGCTAAATTGTTTAAAGAAGTTTGAAAGTGACGATGAAGTCAAAAGTGCTGTGAGCGATTGACTGAGACATCAGTCCAAAGATTTTTACGCTTAGGGAATACAGAAGTGAAAAGTGTGTGACACTGCCGGGAGCCTACGTTGAAAATTAAAAATAATAAAAAAGTAAACTTCTATCTGTATTAGAAAAATTCACCTTATTTATTTAATGACTCTCGTACCATTCCCAGGGGTATTTTTGGGCGTAAGTGAATGCGACGAATTCGAACTCAGCTCTCCGAATTCTCGTTTTGAACCGATATCCACTGCACCATAATGACATTATCTTCTCTTCTTTTTCTTCTTCTTCTATGTGCCTTGTCCTTTCAGGATGCAGGCGATCATGGCTTTCCACGTCTCCCTATCCCTGGTGGCTCTAACACGTTATCCTGTTACACCACGCAACCCCCATTCTGTCATCCACCTGCTCAGGCCTTTCAAATATGTTATCTGCTGCTTTCCCCTGTCTCTTTTTCCCTCTCTCTGGCCTGTTAGTATCAGGTTCTCCAAGCCCTCCTGCTTCATTGCATGTTCCAGGAACTTTAGTTGTCTCTTCCTGATGCTCAAAATTAATTTCTTTTTTCTTTTCATCTATTCCAAAACCTCATCATTGCTCGGTAGATGATATCATCAGCATCCTTCTGTAGAACCACATTTCAGCTGCTTCAAGTTTTTCCTTCATCTTTGATGATATTGTCCAACAGTCACTGAATATAATAAAGAACTGACAACACATAGCAATTTAGTATTCTCTTCTTTGTTTCTAGTGAACGTTTCCTGTGTTTTAATACTTTACACAACTTCTGGAACGCGTCCTTCGCCATGCCAATTCGCCTTCGGATCACTGAGTCATACTTTCCATCTTCTTTTTGAACACTTCCCAGGTATTTAAACTTCTGTACCTGCTTGATTTTAGTAACATCCACCCGCATTTGGCATTTTGGGCTGCTCTTTCTGCTGATGACCATGCATTCGGTTTTCTTGCAGTTTATTTGTAGTCTTTTCTTGTCACTCTCTTCAGTTACCTTCTGTAGGAGGTCTTGTCGTTTCCTTTCCATGTCTGTAATCAGCACTGTATCATCTGCGTACTGTATGTTAATCAAATTGTGACCTCCGATGACAAATCCTGGCATAACATTTAGGGTCTTCAAAAGAGGCTCGCTGTACAATATGTCAAGGCTGCTAAGCATCTCCATCAATCCTTTGTGGCGTATTTTTTTCCAACACCCATGACTATTTTTATTACACATTCTTCTTTTCGGGACACAGGGTATCATGGCTCTCACATTCTCGCTTGGCTCTTAGAAGTTTTTCACCCTTTGTAAAAGACTGCCTTTTTGTTTTATTTCCCTTATCCGTGAGGGTTAAGTTTTTCTAACTTTCTTTTCTCATTATTTATCTAAGGAATTTTGGTTGTTTTTTTGATTTTTGAATAAACAACCTTGTTCTTGCCTATTGGTCGTTTACGCATTGGTGCAGTGGATATCGACTCTCTTCAGCTACCTTCTGTAGGAGGTCTTGTAGTTTCCTTTCCGTGTCAGCAATCAGCACTGTATCGTCTGCGTATCTTATGTTGTTCAAATTGTGGTCTCCGATGACGAATCCTGGCATAACATCTAGGGTCCTCAAAATAGTCTCTCTGTGCAAGTTGAACAGATCCGGTGAAAAGACGCATCCTTGTCTTACGCCCCTTTCTATATCTACTGATTTCGTAACATGTCCGAATGCAGGCAGTTATCTGCCAGTAGAAATTCTTAATTACTCTTATGTCTTTCCTAAATATACTAATCCGAATAAAGTGCAGAAAAATTTTAACGGTTTTTCACAATTTGTTTTATTACGTAACCTGTAGATGCAGCTAGAGATTCGATATAGTCGTTCCATTTGAAGTCGATTGAGAGGGTGAGGCCAAAGAGGCGCAGTGTGTCGCTCTCCAGAATATTTGCCTCAGCCATGCTGAAGGTGGGCAGGAAAGTGTCTTTATGGTAGTTAAAGGAGAGCAGTTTTGTTTTGGCGACATTAGAATTTACGAGCCATTTCCTACTCCATTCTATCACAGATTAGAATCCTTCTCAAGTGCCGCAGTCAGGTTCACTTTGTCAGCCTTGACAGCTTTCCTATTGATGCCTACTTGCGAACTGATGACATCACGAAGATCATTGATGGAGATCATTAATAAGATCAGAAACAGTGTAGGATCTAAAATAGAGCTTTGAGAGATAGCAGCGTTCGTGTGAAAAGAGATCTGCAAGCGTCCCCGTTCAAAATGAGCTTAATTTTACGATATAGAAGAGACGATCTAAGAGGGGAGGGGAATTAATGTATTCCTTGTTAAATGGTCGTTGGTAAAGTTCGCAACGAACAGTCGTTACTTCTGAAGACACCATTCAAAAAAAAAAAAAAAAAAAAAAAAAAAAGGAAAAGAAAAAAGAGCAAAAACCAAATTTCCCGTATTTTATTTTATTTTTTTTATTGTTTCTTTATACCAAACAGGTGCATGAACCATATGTAAATAAAAAAAAAAGAAAAAAAAAAAAAAGCGAGAACCAGAAAGAAGTGCATACATAGGAAAAACATAAAATTGTTTACAAGCCTTGGAGGAATATTGACAGATTGTGAAAAGTTCTATAAAAATGTTATTAAGCATGAAATATTTTTACTTTATTCTGTTAATGATGGAAGAAAAAAAAAAGAAAGTTAACCGATTAAATTAAAGATAATGATAGACCCTCAATTTAAGGTCTAATCGCTATGAATGAAGATTTTATATCTATTTTATTATAAACGCCTGCGAAGCACTGAATATTTTCAAGTATTCACCTTCAATATTTTTTACTGCTAATTACTTTTGTAATATTTTCCTCGCTTTCCCGAACCCGACTTGAATAAAGAAACAATTTCTCCATTTTGTTTATAGATAAATATTACTTGTGACAAAGCCACCAATCTAAAAATTACCTCTCATGGAAATTTCGTCAGATTACCGAAAAGATTAATTGGTATTTGTCAATGAACAATTGCAAGTCTAGTAGGACGTCTGCCCACTAACTTGCAAATATTTTCCTCGGGCAGCTTGTTGACCATAACAGATTTAGGACGCAAAACTCTTGCTCCCGGCAAAGCAGTAACTCTGATGTAGAGATTTGCGAATGCATTTATAGATATTAGAACAAAACAAAAAAAAATTTGTATTTGTGCCAATTTTTCCTGTGAAGATTGTCATATCAATTTAAAAAAAAAAAAAAAATGAAATAAAATAACGAAAGTTAAACGAATTGCGACAGTGTTTCATGATTAGACGCAATAGTCAGTCCATGAAGCTGAAATCATATATATATATATATATATTATTTTTAATGGATTCTCGTATTTGAGCAAATAGTCTTTTCTTTTTATAATTAAACAGTACATTTGAATAAATATGTCGTTTAATACCAATTTCGTAAGTTTCCGTAAAATTTCGTAATATCGACTTCATTTTTTTTTTTTTGTTAAGATAAGATTCAGAGCAGAAATGAATAGAGTCTAATGAAATCATCAAAATGTCTATTTATATGGCTTAATTTAAACTTTGTATACAATGAAATCTGTGTTCGAGTGAAATCTGTGTTCGATATCTAATGTCGGCATTTCCCCTGTGTATAGGAAATGCAGGTTCGAATCCTGCCGAAAGATATTTTTCAAACAATACTTCTCGAATATTTAGACCGGCGGATATTAAATATAGAAAAAAAAAACAACAAAAAAAACATACTATCAAATACGAGTATCCATTAAAAATAATGTTAAAACAAATAAATATGTCCATTAATACTAATTTCGTTTTTATATATACATATATATATTTTAATTGTTATATGAATGGGATTAATTATAGGTGGAGAATGGTTATATCATGTTTTGTGATGACTCTTTTGTACTGCTATTATCTTGGTCTTAAGGGATGGGTCAAAATTTAGTATCTAGATCAATCGGTGATTGACCAAGTTGTCTAAAAAGGGTTTTGGCCTTTTTTTTTTTACGACCAATTTAGGATTTGCATTGAAGTCGCTTACATTTTATATCTTTATCTATTTTTATTAAATTTATGTTGTAATTTCTTATGTATTTATTCATACTATACACCACACTGCTTTTCGTCAGTAATTTTCAGCCTCTGTTCCTTTCTTCATTCTACGTTATAATAAAAAAAAAGCCTTTTCAAGCGCCGTGGATTCATATGTGTGCGTATTTTTGAATGTATAGCATCAAATTTATATCATCCACTTGCTATAATTTGGCTCTTATGTTCGAAACGGATGAAGAACTTAAAAAATTAAATTTTGATACCGTTAATTATATATATATATATATATATATATATATATATATATATACATACATACACACACCACTGTTCAAGCATTTACTTTTATAAAGAGTTCTCGATACAGAGTAGAGATTAATATTGTAATTTCGTTATTACAATGGTTTATAAAAGCATTATATCACTACACAAACATTTTCATGCTTCAGAACAAAACTGTTCCTCTTCAGGTGATATGCTAAAATAAATGGACCATTTAATTTTAACACATCACCTGAAGAGGAACAGTTTTGTTCTGAAACTTTAAACTTTTTTTGTGTAGTGATAGTATGCTTTTATAAACCATTGTAATAACAAAATTACAATATATATATATAGCTAATAGCTAGCTGTTAGCTTGGTTGCCCGATATTTAAATGACTAGGTTACAAAACAAGTATCGGTTAAAAGATTTGTTTAATTTTTATAATGTACACAGTTTTGTTTTGTATCCATTGCGTAAATTTAAATATCTACCGCTTGAGCATCCATATTTTATAAGTACAGAGAAATATGAGAGGCGTAGAATATGGAAAAACAGAAATAATATTGCAGTTTATTTTTCTAGAAAACAAAATGACTAATACTAATTTTTATTAGAAAAAGGTTCGCGAGAAAAGCTAATTTTGAGAAACGTCTGTCTTGGCTTGGTTTAGAAAGTAGTTCAAACAATTCAACCATTTTCTTTCTCACCACCCACACTGAAGTATAGAGCTATCATTCTATATATATATATATATAATAATAATAATAATAAAATCGACTCTGTACGTATTCAAATCTTAAAATGTTACACAAGTAATTTTTAAAGACCACGAATAACCAGCAGAATCTAACTCCGTTATTGTCCTCGGCTATAAAGCTTTGGACAATGAGGGGGAAAAAAAAAGAAAGCTGCGTAGCACCGACAATACATACAGTTCTTCACAGCAAAGAAAAAAAACCCTCAAACGGAACGAACCACAAAGAAAGAAAAGTGCTCGATACTAAACTAACCAAAAAGGGTTAACAAAGAGGCAGTCACGCAGAGCAAAAACACACGAAAAAAATCGCAAGATCGCCAAGACCTACCGCGGTTTCGCACAACGGCTCGTCAGGGCAAAGGCAGACCAAGGACTAATCAAATAAATAGACACCTATTAAAGACTAACCCGTTTGGGGAAGGGGTTGTTTGAGGAAAAAAAAAAATTGGGTGGGGGGGGTTCACATTAAGGTCCGATACACTAAGCAAGAAACTTTATTTTGCGCATTCTACACTTATTTAATATTTCTGTTCTAGCGTTAATAAGTTTGTTGGCAGGTTCAAATTTAGCTATTGCTAGCTTCTCCTCGTCACATACCCTACAAAATTTATTGTTTTTATTATCGTTAGGGCACTTTTTTATTATTTCCCATTTCAGAATGGGGTCCTTTTTAATTTTGGCTTTTATAGGTGTCTATTTAATAGGTGTCTATTTATAGGTGTCTATTTATTTGATTAGTCCTTGGTCTGCCTTTGCCCTGACGAGCCGTTGTGCGAAACCGCAGTAGGTCTTGGCGATCTTGCGATTTTTTTCATATATATATATATATATATATATATATATATGTGTGTGTGTGAGTGAGAGGGATAACATATTAGCCAAGAATGAAGATTTGAAGCACTAAGACTTAATAACAGAATGAGTTAATTTAGAATTATTCAGTTGATTATATCAACATTTAATCATTTATTTAATCATTTATTATAAATTAATTCTCAGATGTGAACTTTATTTTGAGCAACAAAAGACATGATTTAGAACTATCATTTTCGGGTCCATCTCTCTAATTTCAGTGATCGTGTGTCGCCTAAAAATAAAAACACGATCAACCAGGATATTTCTGGAAGAGATCATTGTCAAGGCAAGCAGTCTTTGGAACTAAAGTTCTCAATATCATCAGAGGGCATAAATATTTATAGAAAAAATGATTTATGTAAATCTCCTTTGCTATCAACACCTCATGAGGGAATGCCTCTTTGCGAAACTCAGTGTAAGAACTGTTAAGTTGAATGTTTCATTATTGCTACTAATTTTCTATTTCTTTTTATAAAACACTTATGTTAGACTGCTTGCCTTGAATAGATCATCTTTTAGAAATTCTATGGTCAACCGTTTTTCTTTCTTATGAGTGAAACCATCTTTTAAACATAAATGAAAGTGGACAACGAGGTCAACGCAGAGTGGCGACAGTCATGCGTAAACGCAGTATTCAGGCCCCAATGTCGACTTTTATATTTACAAATGTTCTATCCATGATGTTGAGCACTTTAACCCATAAATATAGCAGATTTATTGTATATTAATGGCTCTGCATATTCAGCGCTTTTTTAAACAAACGTCTACTTGTCTGATCAGTACCTCTTTTACTGTTTATATATATATATATATATATATATATATATATATATATATATATAGATATTAGTGTATGGGCAGGTATTTGAAGGCCATCACAGTACGTTTAGTATAATAAAGGAAGGTAAAGAAGGTTTTGGGTAATACCTATTTATTATTCATTAATATTTCGAGATCAGAATCTCATCTTCAGAATGATAGGAGAGCTTGATTTCACGTCCGTCTCGAACCGTGTCTTTAAACGATTTTGTTTATATCTATTATTAATGAATAATAAATAGGTAATACCTAACACCTTCTTTACCTTCCTTTATTATACTAAACGCTTTGTGATAGCCTTCAAATACCTACCCATACACCTTATTATACAATGCTTCAAGCAAATTACAAAACTCTCCTATATATATATATATATATATATATATGTATAGCGCGCGCGCGCACACACACACCTGTGAATAACAGTTAATTACAAATAAAGAACAATTTTTTATTTAATTTTAAATCAATATAAACTGACAAAATCTGATTATATTATTTGAATAAAATATTTAGGAAATTTATTAATAAAAACAAAACAAACTAAAAAATAAAAAGCTGACACGTTTTTATTTTTTTTATCACAATTTAAATAATACTTTAATTAATACTTTAATACGGCGACCGTTTCACTCTAGACTTGTTGACCTTTGAAATGTTATCAGTCGACAATGTGTTAGTGCTCTAGTATAGGTTTCAGTAATATCTCTACTCCAGAGATGATTTAACAACATATATTTATTTTTTATATGATTATAACATCTTTATAAGATGTTTTTGTTTTCAACCCACGAATCAGAGTAAAAAAATATTAGAATTATTAGTAAGACGTCAGCGGGAAAATACATTTGATTGAAAATTATTTTTTTTTTAAAAATCAGCAATTTCCGACGAAATAGATTAATCATTTTTTTTAAAGAAATATGGTAGTTTTCTATTTGAACAACTGATTGTGATCTTTAAGCGTTAACTGAAACCTTTGGATAGTTTAATGTTTCTTGTACATTTCCGTGTTGGCATATATATATATATATATATATATATATATATATATATACACACGTATATATTAAAATTCGAAAATTATGAAAGAAAAAACAAAGCTTTCTGTCTTAAAAAAAATGATCGTAGTAATATCATTAACAACGCTGAGGTCAACGCCTTTGTAATTATTGATTTTAATAAAAAGATAGGGACGCGTAGTTTCGTATATAAAACTTTGAATAAGATCTCGTTGGCTACATAAACATTAGTCGCTTTTTTTACCGTGAAAAGCACAGGCTTATAGTCACAAAATTCAAGGTAACATCAACATTTAAGGCATATTTATATAGCAGAGGAAACGCTAAGATGCTGTATCAGGTGAGGTGTTCGTCAACTCACTGATTTTTCTTTAGCATTTGAATCTTGGTCAGCAGCTTTTGTTTCAGTGGGGATCTCAATTTATTGGTTTGACTAACGTCTACCAGACACACGGTTCTGGTGAAAGACTAGGACTTGAATGAAACAGTTGCACAAGCCTAAGAGACTAAATTACGATGAAATCTCATAGCAATATCTTGACAAGGACACATTATTACCCAATCAGATTACTATAATGGAACTATTGTAATTATGTCCTAATTATAATTAGATTAAAATTACTTACCAAAGATGAGTAATGCCTTAAACGATTACGTTTTGTAAGTCGGTATTCTTGGGGCCGGGGTTCTTTGAATTCAATTTTCGCCAGCGTAAACCTATACCATCAACACTACCTATTTATTAATTCTATTCGGTCAATTTTTATTTAAGTTGTTGTCTTTCATCAGAATAATGGAACCGGTAAAATTAGTCAAAACAATTTAGTTAAGATTAGGATATATATATATATACACGCATAAGTAATAGTTACTAAGGGAAGTATATTCTAGTTAAGTACTTACTCTTAAAAATGCTTAAACAAAAGTAGACCATAAATATATAGTAATAATAATAATAATAATAATTATGGCATGCTGCAACTTGATAGTTATAAAGTTTTGCTGATCATGGTGTTTTAACACCGAAACTTTACAGCTATCAAGTCGCAGTATGCCATTATTATGATAATGGCCATATATATATATATATATATATATATATATATTATTATTATAGGAAAAACTACTAAAAAGTTGTAAGTTTAAAAATGTATTTTTTGACAGTGTTTGTTTATTTCTATTATTGTATTTGATATTTCAGACCGTCCTCGGTCCTTCATCAGAAACAACTTGTTTCTGATGAAGGACCGAGGACGGTCTGAAATATCAAATACAATAATAGAAATAAACAAACACTGTCAAAAAATACATTTTTAAACTTACAACTTTTTAGTAGTTTTTCCTATACATATTAAGACAGTATACGTGGATCATCACTATATATATATATATATATATATATATATATATATATATGATATTGCATTTTTTCAATCAAAAATCTTTATAAAAGTACTTAAAATGTTATTTTCATTGGTTACCTCTATTATAGTTGATGTTCTACTTACATTTATAAAATAAATTACTTATCGGTTTCCATACTCGAGAAAACTGAAATTAAGTTTTGACTTAAGTGTAAACTGAACTCTAGAAAATTTGATTTGTCGACTCAAATAAGTTTTCGCACGTACACTGCCTGTAGACGAAATAAGGACTGTTTAAAATGCAAGTGGAGCGGCGTCTACTTAAATAAGAGTATTCACTAAAATTAACGTTTGAAATATATATATATATATATATATATATATATATTAGTCCAGTTCAATAAATAATTACTTATACCATTTTAAAATTTTACATTAAAAAAAAAAATGCCAACTTTTCTCAAAAAAGTGAAAAGCATATTCAATGGAGAGAGAGAGAGAGAGAGAGAGAGAGAGAGAAAAACGTACGCCCACGAAGATAAGATTTATCGGAGTAGAAAGCAGAAAAGGATGTCGATGGGAGAAACAATGCTGACCAGGAGGTGAGGACAGAGAGTTTACCAGAGACTCGCAGAAAATAATAACGAAAAGAAAGCCGACACCGTGACAGCTTTGGTCATCGTACCAGATGAATAGCTCATGTAGATTTGTCTGCCATTTAGCGCTTGTACTGGTCGGTAATTACTCGTCTTGTTGCCGCCAGAATCTTTTACACCCCAGAAAATATTCAACTGGAAAAGAGAATAAAAATAAAAAAAAATAAGGTCTCTGAAATTTTCAACGCAGAAACAAAAATTACAAAATTTCATTCGTAATAAAATCTCCAAAAAGTTATCAGAATATAAGGATCTGAAAGTGGAATTTTAAAGATTGTAACCTACTGAGGAGACCGTGGAACGAACAGGAAACTAATATTTATCAGAAAAAGATAGCTGAAGTTCTTGGGACATGTAATGAGGAAGGAAGGCTTGAAGAATCTGAGACTCACAGGTCAGATAAAGAGAAAGGGGGGAACAACGCGTAACATAATTGATGGGCTTAAGCATATGGATGGTAGGTGGTTTTTGGAAGGTTTGATAAGAGCTACCAGGGATAGGGAGATGTGGAAGAACGTGATCACCTACGTCCTGAAGGGACAACACATAAAAACACATTAATAAATCGATAGTTCCAGTTGTGGATGATGTTCCTGATAGATTTGAAAGGGTTCTGAAACTCCAATTCCTGGTAGGAAACTCACGAGTACAGCTCACACCCTGGAAAGGGCTAGTAAAAACATGTATATGCGTTAAAAGTCATTATGGAATTCTTTACCTGACGCCCGTTTTGAATCCAGAAGGAAAGAAGTATTCAACAGAAATCAAAAGTGGCAGCAAAGAAAATACAAATGATAATTCATTTACTAAACGCCGCTTAGATGTGGGACAAGGCCAAAGGTATGGTATCCCTAGTGAGGATCGAACTCACTACTCAGTTGTAATAGGAGCTTGCGAAACAAGCTTGCTAACCATTACACCACATCGGGGTGCCCAACTTTCAGATAAAGTATTATCAATTTTTCTTTCTAGAAAATTATGGGGAACATGTCGGTGACTTGCATACAGTTGTTTAGATCAGTGTTTCTGAAAGGGGTCCTTACCGCCCCCCCCTGGGGCGTTGAAGAAGTGAAAGGGGGCGATAGGAGGTTCCGCCTTGAATGGTGGGGGGGGGCTTTAAATGTACAGAAGGGGGCGTTAAACACAGAAAGTGTCGTGGACCCGGTTAAAGGTCCGGAAAGAATAACGCGAAAACAACCAAATGGGAAAATACGAATATATATTAAATACGGAAAGAATACAATACTTGGAACTTGGTTAGAAGGAACGATAATACGAGTGAGTGTGGAATACTATGACTCGACTCTTGGCCTTAGAAGCGGGACTCGTAATGTTCGTTAAGGTAGCAGTGTTCGTAGACCGACTCTCGGCTAATTTCGGGGCGCTCTCCTCAGGCTACCCACCTCTCATCTAAGTAATGGCTGGAAGAGTTCATTCAGTCTGTCGGTGATGCTGCCATGACAGAAAGTTTGGTCGATATTTTAAAATTATGAAATTTTATATTCTATACGTGTACGTGACCATTGTGACAGACAACTGTCACTGGAACGAAAATAATCTGTACTTGTTTTGATCACGCATCGTTTGTGTTGCTCAGTGTCACTCAAACGGCCCGACACTTGACAGAGGCGGCCAACAGATTTACCAATAATTCATTTAGATACAAAAACGTTATTTACTCTTAGATCCATAAATTTCATTGCATGCATATTACTGACTAGCAGTATAGCCCGGCGTTGCTCGGGTGCAATGAAAGCTTTAAAACTAATCCATGGTCCTGGAGCTCAGACACTTTGGACGTTGGCACGAAAGACTAAAAAGCAATAGTTGTTTCCAATTAAAGCGAAACCATAGACTGAAAGAAAAATGAATGGATGTAAGTCAAATTTTCATTTCCTAGTATCGATATCAAATACGTTTTTTTTTCGTCGTAAACTGCATTTTGAAGGCTAAATAAGTCCTCTGAGTAAATGGAATCATGGCTGAGACTAAGAACTACAATTATACCTATTTAGAGCCAAACCCGAAGCAAAAACTAAAATAAAAGGACTGCAAAAAAAAAAAAAAAATACAGACATACAGGCATATAAACAGACACACACATAAACATTTTGCCTCTTATATATACATATATTATCGATTTTCTGCACTATTGTAAGAACTGCAAACTTGAAACTTCTGAATATCGTTTCTTATGTCTTTGTCTATGAGTGTATTAAATTTGATTAAAATCGGACTACTTCTTCTATAACCCGATTTTTTCGATTATCGATTTTCGATATTTATCGGAAGTACCTCGACACAAAACCTAGCTAAGAACACTCGCAGAGGCTTATAGTACAACTGTGTAAAGTGTCAAGAAAATCGGTTCAGCCGTTTCGGAGTCTATAGGTAACGGACACACACACACAAAGTTCCATTTATAAATAAGTTTAGATAGATAAACTTGTATACATGCAAACTTATATATATTATTAAATGATGTATTGTCTGACAGTCATAGCAGTACGCCGAAGAGGAATTGAAATATTTCGAGGAAATAGGAAAGAGACAGAAATTTAAGAAACAGAATTTTAAATAGGGAACGTCACGCTGGCTATATCTAGACTTTTGACCCAGCAACCGAATGAGCCTTCACCGATTGGCTGAATCAAGAAGATGGCTATCGGAGGGAGAATCAAAGCCATGTGGTGACAATTTTGATGATATTTCAGTTAGCTGCTTGCTGCCGAGATGAACGGTTATGTTGGTATAACATACAGTTATATAACTGTTAGGGAGGCGGTGGAAAATCAAGTAGTGTCCTAAGGGGGCGGTGGTTAAAAAAAGTTTGAGAAACACTGGTTTAGATATTTCCATAAAGTTCACATACCTCATGACTTCTAACGAGATTAAATGTCAGTCAGTTAAGTGCCATACGTGATACACGCTTGGGCGATCATGTCTCTTTCGAGACATGACTGACTGGGCAGAAGATTATCCCGCAGTAGGTTGCCATTGCTTTCTGCGGTAGACTGGTTGCCGACCAAGGTTATAGAACCCAATCTGTCCTGTTATTTAACCCATAACTGGAAGGAATAGGCGGATTAATACCTTTCCCAAGGGTATTTGCGCGTAAGTGAATGCAATGAATTCAGCTGGAATTCGAACTCGGCTCCCCGATTTCTCGTTCCGAGCCGATATCCAATGCACCACAACACACATTCAAAGTGACTAATTCCCAATTACAATCTTGAGTTTAGCTCCTGAAATCTGCAAAGTACATTTCCGACGCTTGTAATGAGTATCACACGGTGACCGAATGTCGACGTTATTATGACCATTAACATGATGCATTTGGTTATTCATTTTCGCTTACCTGGCTGTTAGAGAGGGTGAGACTTTTGCTGAACACTGTCCACACAACGGCTTCAGCGCAAGGCGGAGTGGTTAAACTGCCTTCGTAGCGATAATAAACGCCCAAATCATCCAGGGAGCCAATCAGTTCATATAAAGAGAATTCTTGAGACATTTTCTCTGACAAAAAGAAATAAAGTGTAATATAATATGTGAGTGAAACAAAAAGCAAAGCAAAAGCAAAGATACAGACTGGATGTTTATATAACTACCGGCCATATTTATTAGGCCACTCCAGTTTTTTTTTTTAAA
The DNA here is from genome assembly GCA_037127315.1 of Ascarosepion bandense. NCBI lineage: Eukaryota > Metazoa > Mollusca > Cephalopoda > Sepiida > Sepiidae > Ascarosepion > Ascarosepion bandense. Next base: position 3,628,063 of record JBBBDQ010000340.1, on the reverse strand, counting down.
GAAATGATATATTTCATACTATTTTTAAGCGGATAATTCTAAATGAAAATAGAATGTTTTTGTGATTTTACTTTTTACTTTGCAAAATTTTAAAAGTCCGAATCACCCTAAATTTTCTTCATTCTTTCATTGATGAAACTGAAATATAGGTAATTATTAAATATTTATAAACTCATTTAATTCACATGTTATTGTGCAGTATTAACAAAAGAACCATTCTATTTTCATTTACAATTATTCACTTGGCAATAAATACTAAAAAATAGTATGAAATACATCATTTTTTTAAAACACAGGGATGGTCTAATAATTTTGGCCGGTAGTATATAGTTAACATCATGTAGAGACAGGCATGTTTGAGTGCATCACAGAGAAATCAGCAGGTTTAACAAACAGCCGGGATTGAAACCCGACCGTTTTGACATCAATCGTAGATTCTACCCCTAAACTATTAGCATACGGTAGAGGAAGTCAAACTTTAGCGTGTTATATAGATAATGTAAACAAACGCCAGTAGCTAAGAGTGTTCAATTCATTACTGAAGAGCGATTCGTAAATAGCGGTGTGTAGCTACGGTTTATATATATATATATATATATATATATATATATATTACAGGAAAGTAAAAGAACATGTAGCTTAAAAACCCACTGTTCAAGCATTTACTTTTATAAAGAGTGCTCGATACAGAGTTGAGCTTAATATTGTAATTTTGTTATAACAATAGTTTATAAAACCATAATATCACTACACAAAAATTTTCATGTTTCAGAACAAAACTGTTCCTCTTCAGGTGATATGTTAAAATAAATGGTGAAAACGATTTGTTTTTGATAAGATGAATTTCTGGTTATTTAGAAAATTAGGGAGTAGTAGTTGGAGGAAATGCAAAAGGTGTGTCTAAACAGTCCAATCAGCATTTAGAATTATGTAACTATGGAGATTTAAACATTTGACTTAGGAAAGGGGGCAGGATGGCATAGATCTAGACATGTCACTTTTTAAGTTTGTCTGGGTAAGATACACAATAGAATCTTAGATTTATCAAAGGGTAGACAGTAATTTTAATCCGAAGGTTGGATTTTAGTTTTTTTTATTGAATAGATTTTTTTTTACTACTGTCTATGAGTATAAGTCATAGATAGTAGTAAAAAATAAGTTAAAAGAAACACACATGTAAATTTTATATCTTCTCACATACATACACAGCAAACCAAAGGTTTTGTCATTTAAATGTAAATCATCTGTTCAACCAACATCAAACATCACCTGATGAAGATAATCTATCTAGAATTAAACCAATGTAAAAATAAAAAATAGGTTTAAATCATAACTGTTAAAAATCATTATTGTGGGGGAAAGAAAAGAAAGAAATAGGCAAGCGTAACATAATGACCACATAAAAAAAATGCTTAAATTATTAATCCAATCTTGGATTAACAATTTAAGTATTTTTTTCATATGTGGTCATTAGGTTACTTTTTTATTAAGCAAATTTAGGTTATTGATATGGTTTAAGTTTTTCTAGAAGGCATAGATTACATTTATCTCCTTTTCCATTGTAATGTTTGGATTTAGCTACGATATTCCAGGTAATAAGTGTGTTCTTGCTGTTTTTTTTAAATTTCCAATAATGTATGGATAAAGCAGGGTGGGTTAAGTCGCAACATCCAAACTAACATTGGTAAACTATTACTTAACTTAATTCATAAACATTTCTACCATTCACCCGCACTAAAAAAAATAAAAAATCTCCAACAACGACAATGTCAAAGCTAGTTATAGTTGCGTTAAAAACATAGATAAATATATTTCACAACATAATGCTATGATATCAAATAAATATTTGGGACACATAAACAACATCTGTCACCCACCTAATAGCAAAAATGACCCTTCTAAAAATAATTGCAATTGCCAAAAGAATAAAACCTGCCCATTGAATGGCCAATGTATATCTAAAAGTAATTTTTTTATAGAGCTCGAATTTATCCGGGTGATAATGATGCTAAATATTCTTTGGAAGCACTTATAACAGATGGAAGTTAAAATTTAACAACCACATGTTATCTTTAAACAACAATAAATACAGCAAAAGTTCTTTAAATTAATTTTATATTATATAAGTTTAAACTTTTATCTGCACGTAACCGTAGAATATTTAAATTTTTAATTTTGTTATTAAAAAAGCAGTAGTGTAACTTTGTAAAATTTAATTCCTACGAACATCGAGTGAACTTAAATTCAAATCTATTAAATTTGAAATTCACCTGATGATTGCATAACACATGTAACTGAGTCGTGCCATAGACGTAGGATAATATTTTTTTTTCAAACATACGCACCGTAGTGGGGGCGCTAGAGGGTGTCATCAGTGATGTCATTGCGTGGATCACTAGGGGGTTTCGGGTACTCAACATCATACCCAATTCACCGCGCCGACCCAACCAGAGATGATCAGTTTCTGGTCCACCCTCGATAAGCGCTTTCAGACACTGGAAAAATTTACGTTTGGGCCTGATATAGTCAGAGCCACTTTCCATTTAGAGGCGAACCGTACATGAGCTCGTCCGAAAATATGAAACAATTTACCTATTGTACGACTATTAGAAAAAACTCAAAAATTAATCACGATACATTAAGGAAGCAAAAAAAAAAAAAAAAAAAAAAAAAAAAAATTGATCAATACATAAACCGAAGAATAAAATGCAGATCAAAATACATACAATAGGCAAAAATTGCTAATCCACTATACTGCCCGGGTTTCAACCGTTAGGTGCCGTCAGATACGTGAACGGTAGAAACCCGGGTAGTATAGTGGAATACTAATTTTTGCCTATTGTATGTATTAACACTCACAGCTCATTAAAGTAAAAAGGAATCAGGTGTCAAAGGCTAGTAATGAATTCATGCATTGCAGAACAGAGCACGTAAATTAATTTAGTGCCTCCCAACAGAAATTGGAATCCTGTTTTCCATTTTCATCTCTAGCAAAACCAAGCATACAGTACTTGGTATGCCCCAAGCGGTCACCCATAAGGTACTGACCAGGATCGACGTTGCTTAAATTCGGTGGTCGTACAAAAAACCGTGTTTTAACGTGATGTGGCGTAAGCGAGAGTGGAAATAAATAGATAAACATTGCTTAGAGCTAAAAGGATAGGAAGTTGTGAAGTGCCATGATTCACAATAAAAATCGATTTCACATTTAGTGTCTATATATAAATACAAATTATTTGTTTGAACATTATTTTTGATCGATACTCGTATTTAAGTAGCTATTCTGTTTATAATCAAACAATCTTATATATTTATTTCTACCGGCCTGATTATTTACGATAAATTTTTGTTACGATAATGTGTGTCATCCTGCAGGATTCGAACCTGAGACTCCTATTCACATACCATGTGATCTGGCTCGTCTTAGACCTCTCGACCACTAATGACCAACAGTCTAAACGAATTCAAATCAAGTCTATATAATACAATTTTCGATTCATCGTAATAATCATATCTGCTCCGAAATGTATCGTAATTTCAACAAATGTATACATGTTACGGAAATTAACGAAGATTATAAACAGAATATCTACTTAAATACGAGTATCGATCAAAATAATGGTCAAGCAAATCATTTCAAATTGTCGATTTGTTTATAACCATTTCGAATATATAACAAAAAAACTTGAAATTCAAATCAGTAGCGTTTGCATCTAGAGATTAAATGAATGTTATCAGATGGCATACACCGGAAAAGGCCGGGCCGTATAGTGGCCAAAAATATTGCAAATCGAAAAAAAATGTTGATTTTTAGACAAGGACGAAGGCTCTAAACTATTTGGAATGCTGGCGGATAGTAATCATACTCTTTTCTTTATATGGTCGCTAAACAAATTAGAATAAAAGAGAGAAAAACTCACTGTCACCAACATCTGGTAAATTGTATAAAAATTTATCCATAGCAGGATTTGCTTTTCCAACCTGAAACCAAGACAGGAAAATGTATTAAACAGTTTTGGTACATTTTCATAGGCGAAAAATTTATTTTGCACAAATTAAAATTAGTTTTTTTTTGTCTGCATTTGGCTACATTAGCAAGCTGATCTGGAAATGCAGTTAAAAAATCTTATGATTTTAATATTTATCCGAGATGAGGTATTGTATTTAATTAAACTATTTACATTGTTCTGACTGTTGTCCTCATCTTTGTTGCCATATTCACCTTCAATATCTGTTTATATTTCTGAAATGAGGTATTGTAATTATTTACACTATTTACATTTTTCGGATTGTTGATATATTCACGACATTTTGGCCGTTGTACTCTTCTTCAGGTGATTGTAATTTCGAATTCCCTTTTTGTTCTACGAGAAGTGCCTCTTCTAGATGTCTCAGTATCATTTATCTTCACCTGAACAAAACTTGGAAGTTGAGTTAAAGGGAGACAACTGATGCTAAAACATCTGGAAGAGGCATGTCACGTGGAACTAGAACACCAAATCTGAAATATTCTTAAAACATTTTTGAAAAATTATAAATTGTTATTAAAAAATGAAAACAATTTTTAAAATTTCATTATTAATCGAAAAAAAAAAAAATTCCTTAGACTATAATGTCCTTAATATATATTATGTATTAAAACAAAAGATTATCAAATCAAACAGTATCATAGTTTTATTGCATTTTTTATTTTACTATTCGGAGCAAATTTTCGGAAATAAAGGCAAAATGTTTGAAACAAATAATAGATGATTTACATTCGCCAATGTATTTTGTGTTTAACTAATAAAACGAATTTTCCCAACAAAATTTAATTTCGTAAAATTTCATGCGTTTATGTAGAAGAGGTAACAGATGTAAAAAAAAAAAACAAAAAAAAAAAACTATATATATATTTTTACGAAAATTTTAAAAAAACGATTTTAAAAATAATTACTTATAAAATAATTTAATTCATTTGTGAATATGTCCTGAAAGTTTTATTAAAATCCGTCAATTATTTGATTTTTGCAAGAATTTCCAACTTAATGTGTTTCTCACCGGAATATTACATTTTCCATTGTAAGCTTTCGTTACGATTTGGTTACCCGGATACGAAAATCAAAATAAGATTTTTTACCTAAAATTCGAACGATTTAGAAAGGATTAAATTTTTTAAAAAAATAATTAAATACTTTGATCTTTCCTCTTCATAATAAAACAAACATTTTCTTTTTAATCATATCATCCCGAGCAAGGCGGTAACGCCACTGATGTGCAGGGGGTTACGTAAGAATGAAGAGATTGGAAAAGAGAAAGCCGGAAACCACATCCTAAACAAGGAACAAGGGATGAGCCTCTTCACCTGTTCAATAGACGTGGGTGGAGTGTGGACCGGCGATAGTTTAGCCTATTTACTCCAATAATTTTAATGGAAAAAACGTTTTTATTAGGTTTCGGGTGTTTGTTTTTAATACTATGTTGTTTTTTCAGCGATTATGTGGAGGTACATACTATAGACAACATCCAACTAAATCACAGCTCAGTAGATATTTCTACAATCTGACTTGAATATGATTTGCAGGCAACTGTTAGAGAGCAAAGGAAGAACGCGTGAGTGATCTATTACAGAAGGCACTCAACCAGTTAACGATTCTAACTGGGCATGCGGAAAACACAAGTGGACGAATGTTCCACATAGGAATCGGGTTTGCTAACCAACAAAAACACAAACACGAGTTTTGAGAAAGAGGGAACTATAGCATGGGAAGAAAATACTAGCAAAGTGGAGGCCAATTGTCTAAAACAAACAATCATTAATTGATGCTTTTAATGAAAGGTAATTATTTTTTTTATAATAATCTCACCCCAAGCAAGGCAGAACTGCCACTGGTGCGCAGGGGGTTACATAATAGGAGAGTGAAGAGAGAGGAGAACAGGTCACAGTAGGTGTCGGAGAATGGGTAAGAGAATGACGGGTATATTGGTGTGAAGAGAGCTGCGTGAGAGCAAAGTGTAAAGTGAGAAGAAAGATGGGAGTCAAGGAGATAAGAGATGACAGTTGACGTTGCATTTAAACTCTTGGAGATCATAGCTATAAGGGAAACAAGAATACGGAAGTTGAGTTTTACAGGCAGGAAGTGCGAGAAAAGAAGCTGGTAGAATACATTACCGTGAAAAAGATACCTAATACAGCCAGTCCATCAGAATGTTTTAAAGCCTCTGTTACAGTGCCATATGCTTCTTTCATATGAACAATATGAAGCTGAATTTAAAAAAAGAAATTTTAGTTAAAAAAGATCTCCACTCAAAAAAAAACAAAAAACAAAAAAAAAAAAAAAAAACAACCAAAAGAAACATGTACAGTAGATACAGCAATCGTGGTGTAGCTAGAACAGTCTAGCGGAGCCCATATTTCTCTTCAGGCTGGTTTTGAATTCAGTTTTCCTTCTAGACTAGTTACCACTTCAAAGTACGGGAGACCAGTCAGCCATTTTACTTGACCAGGAACTGGAGTGAGAAGACGAGGGATGGATTTCCTTTCCTGAAGTGAATCTAACAAATTCAGCCGGAACTTCATTTGCCGATTTCTTTTTCCTCTTTGTTTGAGTTTTGTTTAACGGCATATCAATACCTCTATGGGTTATTTAATGCCAAAAAGGTGGGATTTTAAGGTATTTTTAAAATATTCGGTTATAGTGAAAAAGTTGATTTAGATTTTAATGAATTTGTTTTTATTTTTATTTTTTTATTTTTTTTATTTTAGAAAACTGAAAATGTCTTCTAGTTTGTAATCAAAAATGTTTTGCTGAAAATTTTTTTCCTTCAAAAATGTGTTATGGCAATAATTTTTTCAAAAACGTATTGTGAGTAATATTTTTCCTTCAAAAATGTATATTTTTCTATAACGATATATTTTTATGTATATATTTCTATAAAAGTCTATTCTTATACTTTCATAGTTTGGGGGGTTAACTATTTGCCCATAGCTGGGACCCTAACAAGTGTTACCACTCCGCGTTAGGTTGGACTTGGTAACAACAGCAATTAAGAGGTGGTTCCATGCTCCTCACAACCTCCCAATCAGAGGCCTTGCTACCACTCTGGGTCAGGGCGGACCTGGGAACAACATCAATTTCTTTATTTTCTATATTTAAAGTATTAATTGACGTTTCACACGATGGGTTTGGCTTTTTTTTCTTTTAAAGTGTAGGTGCGTGTTTATGCAATCTAAGTATGAATCACACGAACACAAACACAGAACAAAAAACATTATGACTTGTCCTTCACGCTTCAATCATTTTTTCAAACCGATAACTAACTTCCATGCAAACATTCCTATCAAATTTTGTTTCTCTTAAACGTTGTTTCAACAAAGAACGACTTCAGGGAGTCAAAAGTTAATTCACAACCTTTTGTCAACAATTCTTGCCCACCGTTTTCTCAAGTTTCACTCAACCGTTTTCTCAAGTTACACTCCATAATATGATAAATGATTAATATAAAAGGTATCTGTAGAAATTTCACGGTTTTATTGTATTTTTCATTGAACTTAAGTTTTGAGGTCTTCTAACTCCGTAGAATGTAAAAATTTTGAATGATTGCTTTATAGCTTAATTTTTCTTTTTAATCACATCACCCCGAGTAAGGCGGTAACGCCACTGATGCGCAGGGGGCTACGTAAGAGTGAAAAGATTGGAAAAGAGAAAGCCGAAAACCACATCCTAAACAGGGAACAAGGGATGAGCCTCTTCACCTGTTCAATAGACGTGGGTGGATTTTGAACTGGGCGATAGTTCAGTCTATCTACTTTTTAGGTTTTTTTTTTTTTGGAGCATGGAAACATCATGGACAGTAACATACTCGAGAATTGGGAAGTCGAGAAGTAGCCAGGTTAGGGATAAATTTCATTGCCTAGAGATTTGTTTTGTCAGACGAAAACGAGATACTCTCACGCCCGGCTGTTCATAATTGACGCGTTATCTCTATAAATACCTTTATTACAGATTTTCTGGAAATCACGAGATCCAAATCGGTGAAAGTTTGAGATGAATAAAGATCAATAGGTCTGTAGTAAGTAAAGCTAAGGAGGCGCTTGGCGATGGATTCATACGGATAAGTATCGGTTGAAATTTATGAAATATTTTTCTTAAAATAGCTTTTTCTTGTTTTGATTAGTTTCTTTACCTAACCTTTGTTTTAAAGGTTATGTAAAAAGTCATAGGATGTGCGTTGTGGTACAGTGGATATCGACTAGGAACGAGAAATCGGGGTGCCGAGTTCGAATTCCAGTTGAATTCCTTGCATTCACTTACGCACAAATACCCTTGTGAAAGGTAATAATCCATCTCTTCCTTCCGGTTATGCGTTAAAAAAAATAGGACAAATTGCGTTCTGTAGCCTTGGCTGGCAACCAGTCTACCGCAGAAAGCAATGGCAACCTACTGCGGGATAATCTTCCCAGTCAGTCATGTCTCTTTCGAGACATGATCGTCCCAAGCGTGTATTACATATGGCACTTAACTGACTGACTGAATATAATAATTGAAAACATGATTAAGGCTTCTACTGGGCATAAAATGGGGAATCAGTTTTATATTATTATTAAGTAATAAACTGATCCCCCGCTAATTTCTACTTAATAATATATCTCTTCCCTCTCTACCCATGAGTCAAATAACAGAACAGATTGGGTTCTGTAGACTTGGCTGGCAACCAGTCTACCGCAGAAAGCAATAGCAACCTATTGCGGGATAATCTTCTTCCCAGTCAGTCATGTCTCAAAAGAGACATGATCGCCAAAGCGTATATCACGTATGGAACTTAACTGACTGACTGAAAAGTCATTATCAAGATGTCATTATTATCACTGAGTTACATGCGCCGTACATTCTGGTTGTCACTGTGGTTAGTTTTTTTAGCTACTACATTTTCTGTTATTAGTTAAATTTCTTTGTGACGGCGCCAGTTTAACAGATCCGACGACAGACAGACAGTCGTCTTTAAGACGAACAAGTTTATTCGCCTGATGACTTTTTAAATCTTTGATCTAAGAAAACAGTTGTGTATGATCGTTCAGATAATTTATGAATAATTTTGATGCTATGTATGACATTTACATGAGAGTTGGTTAATTTTATAAGGATTATTTACCTTTTATAAGGATATTATATTTTATAAGGATATTATAAGGATATTATAAGGATATTATTTTATAAGGATATTATATTTTATAAGGATTATTTACCTCGAGAGGAAATGCTACGTTGTTCAGAATATGCTCAGACCCCTTTTGTTGATGTGCATGGCTCCAATGGAAATGAAACTGCAGGGCTGTGTAGGTGTCATGGAGACCGCCTTTCGAGATACTTGCACTGTAGTTGAGATTCAACTGAACTGCAAACAACAACAAAACAATAAGTTAGATGATGCTAAAAAGCGACAAGAACTAGCAATGACTGCATGGCTTTGATCTCTGAAGTCACGTAGACTGATTTTGAAATACAGGGTTTACAACATCAACTCACAGGGCCTTCCTGACACATTTGCTATATCAAATAGATTTTTTAATTATCGCACCTCAAAAGATAGAAAGAGGAAAGCAACGCCCAACTCAATGAGTTTGAAAAGAAGGCTGGTGAAACAACGTTTGGGAGAAATGACAAAAAAGACAAAACTTATTAAGATTTACGAAAGAGAAAGTTGTGGAGAGTCATTATCGTCTACTTCATTACGTTATAAAGGCACATAAGGAAGGCTGCTATCTATTCTTAACTCAGCACTCAATTTAGTTGTAGTCAGGAATTCAACAGATTTGAGTTTGTTTTAAAAATCCTTTCATCCCAAGCAAATCACTAATGAACGGAAGAGAGGCCAAAGTATGTGTGTGTGTGTGTGTGTGTGTGTGAGGGGAGGGCGGGGAACAAAAAACAACAATAGCAACAAAATCAATAAAAACCACCAAAAATAAAAAACAACAACAGCAGCAAAAACCAACAGAAAAACAAAGTACCAGGGGCGTGGAAGAAAAATAAGAGATGGATGGGATTCAAAGAAATAAAAGATGGCAATTGACACTGCATTTAATCTTTTAGAGATCGTAGCTATCAGGGAAGCAAGCAAGCGGAAATGAGTTCCATAAGCGGAGAGTGCAAGAAAAACTGTTAGAGTAGAAGAGTCGTTTCATTTAACAATTTCAACGATAAAAAAATGGGACCTAGGTGAAAATCTACTAGCACGCGTAAATTCATGGGTCAGGGCACCAAAGAAAGAAGCTTGTCAAAACAGTTGCCACGAAAATACTTGTAGAAAGGACAGAGGGAGGCCACATCACGTTGGCGAGAAAGTGAATGAAGGCGGGTTGCCAAGTCAGGATCGATTATATTGCAAACCCTCATTTGGTTTTGTCAAGAATCTCAAAGTGAATAGCAGGAGCACCCTAACAGTATTCAATGAACGGTCGAATGGTAGATTTATAAATATCCAAAACGGATTCTAATCAGAAAAAACTTACTCGACAAGTTGATCTAACTTTCCCAGCAGCAGATGTAGCTTTAGATTCGATACGCTCGTTCCATTTGAGGTCGGTTGAGAGAGCGAGGCCAAGGAGGTGCCGAGTGTTGCTCTCTAGGAGACTAGCATCATCCATTTTGATAGTAGGTAAGAAAGTTTCTCTATGGTGGTTAAATGAGAGCAATTTCGTTTTGAAGGCATTAAAATTTACAAGTGATTTCCCACCACCGATTAGAAGGTGCAGCCAGGTTTACTTTGTCAGCCTTGACAGGTTTACTATTTGGGACGAGAGTAAATGGTGTCATCTGCATAGATGCCTACTTGGGAACTGGTTATATCACGAACAACACAGGTAAATGCTGAAAGCTACTCACGGAAGATATTGTCTCGATGAATATGTATAAAATAAATTCGCCCATAACTATTGACTCATTAAAATAAACTAATCACTGTCGCTTTTTACAATATGCATGCATAAATCAAAAACCTTCACGGATTAAGTCAGTGTGAGGCCAGGTAAGTGCCATACATAGTACACGCTTGGGTGATCATGTCTCAAAAGAAAGATGACTGACTAGGCAGAAGATTTTCCCGCAGTAGTTTGCTATTATTTTCTACGGTAGACTGGTTGCCAGCCAAGGCTATAGAACCTAATATGTTCTGCTATTTAATCCATAACTGGAGAGATAAGAGACGAATTAATACTTTTCCAAAGGGTATGTGTGCTTAAGTGAATGCAACGAATGCACCTAGGGTTCGATATCGGCTCTCCGATTTCTCATTCCGAGCCGATATCCACTGCTCCACAACGCACATCCAGTGAAACCAAGTAGCGTTTGTTATAAAAGGGACCTAAAACAATTTACAAGCATAGTGACAGCACAGATTACTAATGGTTAGCGGCTAGGCTTGAGGAATCCGAGAGCCAGGTTCGAATGCCAGTAGAGTTAGTTACATTCACCTACGTGATAATACTTTTGGGAAAAACATAATCCGTACTTACTGTCCATTATCACGTTCATATCACGCATCTCATTCAATAAACAACAACTCTTCTACCTTGAATGTAAACAATAAACACTACCTTGAGTGGCTCCCGGGTTTTGTATTAGGTAAAAGCTTAATAAAAAACACAAAAACCCCAACAAATCATGCAAAGGACACTTCTATCAACTTGATTAACACCCAGAAATAATACGAGGCAATGATTGCAATCAAACATTTAAATTGATTAAATAGTTTCAATATAATGCTAAATGAATTTATGAATAATGATTTCTTCTCTTCTACCCCCATCTATAGGTAAAATAGCATAACAAACTAGGGCCTAAATTTAAATTCAAACAACTTTTAAGCAACGAGATAACTTCGAAAGAAGAGTAAGCACGGGTTAACATCCTCGGTGCTAAAATAACCAGCAAACCATTGCATTTCTTTGCCTTGAATATGACCATCAACCACAATCGTGAATGATAGTCCTGGGTATGACGATAAACTACATCCGGCAGCAAAGCCTCTGATCGGGAGGTTGGAGGTTTTGAGGAGTGTGAAACTACCTCTTAATTACTGTTTTCGCAGGTCCACCTGGTTTGGTAGCACTAAGGGTTCCAGCTATGGGAAAATAGTAAAACCCTCAAACAAAACCAAAACTACGAAGTTTAAAACTACATTTTTATATAAGCTGAAGGCATACAATTGTGTTCAAAATATATTCAGTTGTATTTCTGAAATCGTGTTCAAAAATTTTAGATTTCAGCATTAAATAAACAAAAGAGGTGTTGATATGACGCTAAACAAAACTAACGTAATTAACCAACGTAATTAATTAATGTGAAATGGAAGGAGTGGCGACCACAGTAGCGCTAATCTAAATCAAATCTAAACTTATTTATAAATGAAACTGTGTGTGTGTGTGTGTGTGTGTGTGTCCGTTACCTATAGACTCCGAAACGGCTAAACTGATTTTCTTGAAAATTTACACTTGTACTATAAGCGTCTGCGAGTGTTCTTAGCTAGGTTTTGTGTCGAGGTACTCCCGATAAATATCAAAAAACGATAATCGAAAAATCGAGTTATAGAAGGAGTGGTCCGATTTTAATCAAATTTGATACACTCATAGACAAAGACATAAGAAACGATATTCAGAAATTTCAAGGTTACAGGTCTTACAATAGTGCAGAATATATATATATATATATATATATATATATATATATATATGTATATATAAGGCAAGATGTTTGTGTGTGTCTGTTTATCTGCCTGTATGTGTATTTTTTTCAGCCCTTTTATTTTAGTTTTTGCTTCGGGTTTGGCTCTAAATAGGTATAATTGTAGTTCTTAATCTCAGCCATGATATCATTTATTCAGAGGACTTATTTAACCCTTATAATTCAGTTTACAACGAAAAAAACTTATTTGATATCGATACTAGGAAATCAAAATTTGACTTACATCCATTCATTTTCCTTTCAGTCTACTGTTTCGCTTTAACTGGAAACAACTATTGCTTTTTAGTCTTTCGTGCCAACGTCCAAAGAGTCTAAGCTCCAGGACCATGGATTAGTTTTAAAGCTTTCATTACACCTGAGCAACGCCTGGCTATACTGCTAATCTAATAAAAATGAATGATTGTTTTAATAATTTCGCCCCATGTAAGGCGGTACCGCCACTGATGTGCAGGGGGGGGGCTACATAAGAGAGTTAAACATTTAGACAGAGAGAGAATGAAAACAAAGACAAACCAGCTACGGTGTGTAAAAGAGAAAGGGCAAGAGAAGGATGTGATCACAGGGTGAAGACAGTTGTGAAAGTAGAAAGAAAGGAAAAGAACAAGATACATTGGGATGATGTGGAAAGGGCTGGAATTAAGTGGATAAGAAATGGGAATTGACTTTGCATTTAAATTCCTGGAGGTTGTAGCCGTCAGGAAAGTAAGTTTACGGAAGGGAGTTCCACAGGCGGGAATCGCGAGAAAAGAAGCTTCTAGAAAAGAATTGTCGCCTGCATTTGGTAGATCTAACTGTAAAAATGTGAGACCTTGTTGCCAGCCTGGTTGCCCGAGTAAGGAAACTGACAAATATTTGATGTATGACTGGCATATCTGGGCTGAAGCTGCCAAATTCACACTTTCCAATCTTGATATATCCCAAAAGACGTCTAGGCGCCCTTATGAGCAAGGGTTTCTTACCCTACAACTCTTTTCTTACCACAACATAAGGTCGCTTGTCTATCGCTATTTCCATGGAAAATGTTTAGACAAGCGGCGTTCCTTAGTTTCACCAGTTCAGACTTTACAACTACGATCTGCCATATCAGGTAAAAAAAAAAAAAAAAAAAAAAAAAAACCACTGGAATCCTCGTCATCCGCTCATATTCCATTGGCATTAGAGAAGTTGCACTCAGGCAGCTTTGTCCACAAAACCGTGAGGATGTTTTCCCGATTACTACAAGCTTAGCTTCTTCAAGTCTAGCTTTATCGCTTATCTAACTTGTCGGCACTTACTGTTGTCACTCTGGTTCATATCTCATTCAGTAATAATCTACCGCGAATAGAAAAAAAGAAAGACAAAGAGAAAGACAAAGAGAAAGAGAAAAGAAAGAGAAGGAAAGAAAAGGGAGAAAGAGGAAAGAGAAGAAAAAATTGTAAAAGAAAAGGAAAGGAAAGAAAATAAGAAAAATAGAGGAAAGAAAAAGAGAAGAAAAGGAAAGAAAAGGAAACGAAAAGAGAAAATAGAAGAAGAAAAGAAAAAGGAAAGGAAAAGGAGGAAGGAAAAGGAGGAAGAAAAAGGAGGAAGCGGAGAGGAAATGGGGTGGAGGAGAAAAGGGAAAGAAAAGAAAAAGAAAAAGACAAACAAGGTACTAAGCAACATTCCAGAGAACGCAACATTTGCGAACTTGGTTAACAGTAAAATGGTTACTATTTAAGGCGTGTCTTATGGAGTCACAGATACCAACTTGCATCAAGTTCGAAATATTTGCAACAAGAAGGGCCTAATCCTCATACGATAAAAAAGGCGAGAAGGAAAATGCATTACAACTTACTTGTATGTCCATTGTTGACAACCTCATGCTTCGCTTTGGTGTTATATCCAGTCAGATGAAATTCTGTCAAATGGGGTCCATATTTTGCCTTTGATGTCTTGATATGAACAGGACTTTGCGACTTACCATTACAATATGGAAAGTATTTTCCCCATTTCAATGTATCTGAAAATAAATTTAAACAAGATTAAAAATTAAAATTCAAACACCAAAATACAGCACCTTTATGCATTATATAATTTAGGTTCAACTATCGTCCGATTCATACTCCTTCCTAACCTTTTGAACATGAGTAAAATTTTATCCCTTGTCCCCGGATGAAGACTGGGGTTTCCAATTCCTTTTAAAGTCTTGCATACCTCTAACGTCTCCGTTTAATCTCTGAAATTCTATTTACTGTTTATTTTTCTCATCGATAGAAGTAAATAAGTTCGATTGTCGTTCAATTCACATTCTTCCTGTTTTTTTTTAAACAGGCTTGGAGTTTGGTCCTTGCTTTCCAGTTTAGAATTGAGTTCTCAGTTTCTTCTGAAGTGTTTTCTTTTTATATTTGTTTCATTTTCAGTAATCTCTTGCGTGTTAGTCCCATTATAGCGTTGCTTGGGGTGAATTTTTATTTTTCTACCCTAGGAAATTTCATTTCAAAGTTTACACCCTGTTTACAATACATATCTTTCGGAAGATCTGAATATAGAAAACTTATTGCGAAGGTTCTGAATTCCAAATTATCCGTCGCATAGTTTGGTTGCTAAAAAAGACCAAAGTTTTATTTAATCCATAGAAGGCGGTGGATTCATATCTTTCCCATCGTTATTTGGGCGTCCAAGAATACAGCCCACTGGACATTCGAAGTATTCCTTGATTTTTCATTCGGAACTGTTATACATTCCACCATGACTGACTGACTGAGCAGAAAATTTTCCGCAGTAGGTTGCCATTACTTTTTGTGGTAAACTGGTTGCCAACCACGGCTATAAAAATAAATGTCCTGCAATTTAACCCATAGCTGGAGGGAGATAAAATAGATTATATTACATTATTCCAACTACTATATTCAGTCAGTCATTTAAATGCCATATGGGATACACACTTGGACGATCATGTCTCAAAAGGTACATGACGGACTGAGTAGAAGATTTTCTCTCAGTCGGTTGCCATTACTTTCTGCAGTAGACTGGTTTTCAACCAAGACTATAGAACCCGATCTCTCCTGTTATTTAACCTATAGCAGAAGGGAAAATTGACGGATTCATACATTTCCAATGTTATTTGCGCGTAAGTGAATGCGATGAATTCAAACGGAATTCAAACTCGGCTCTCCGATTTCTCATTTCGAGCCGATGTCCACTGCGCCACAACGCACATCCATCGAGTACTGCGATTAAAATTCATAAAGTCTAGATACCAAAAAAGAAAGTTCATCGGAACAATTACCATGAAAATAGTTATAGAAAAGGCCGAGGAAGCTATATGACGGTTGTGGGGAAAAGTGATTGAAAACGAGATGCCGTGGGAAGACCAATAACATTACAGATTTATCTTTATAGTTTATCTTGAATATGCACAGCAAAAGCACCGGACGAGATATGACAGCAATATTCTAAATATGGACGAATCAGACTTATGGATTCTAGCTAACATTAGCCATGCTTATGAAAGGCAACGCGAAGAATCTTCTACATGCGAAGATTAGGCCCTTCTTTAAGCCAATATTTAGCATTTAATCCCAATGCATATAAAATGTAACAGTTTAACAATTTGGAGACGTAATTGTGGTGGTCGAGATTCGACCTAAAGAGTAAAACTTGAGAACACCCACTCCCTAGCAAAATCAATTGACCCAACTATCCTGAATTTACTATCCTCATTTTGTAACAAGGCAATCATTTTAAGGCATTGCAAATCTAACCGTGTAGTCCTTCTAAAGGCTTTGACTATAGAGACCACAGAAAAGTGGCATATCTGATAGGTTTTTGCAAAATAGTAACCGAAAGTGCACTGTGATAACAAAAGATGCGTTCGAAAAAGCTAAGCAGTGTATTAAGAAACTAAAAAGAAAGTACTGAACAAGTTCTATATGACAGTGAATGCTGAATGTCCTCACAGATGAAGAGAACTGAAGTAACAGAAATGTGTTTCTACAGATGGATGATGAGAACATCATAGATTGAACATGTGAGTAAAAAGGAAACATTTTCTGTTACATGGATAGATTCATGCCTTTTCCAAGGGTATTTTCACTTACGCAGAAATATTCTTGGGAAAAATATTAATCTGTCTCTTTTCCCTCCAAGTATGGGTTACATAGTAGGACAGATTGGGTTCTATAGCCTTGGTTGGCAATCAGTCTACTGCAGAAAGTAATGGCAACCTACTGCGGGAAAATCTTCTGCCCAGTCAGTCATGTCTCTTTCGAGACATGATTACCCAAGCGTGTATCACTTACGACACTTAATTGATTGACTGAATATAATAATTGGAAACATAATTAAGGCTTCTACTGGGCAGAAAGTAGGGGATCAGTTTTATATTGTTATGAAGTAATAAACTAATCCCCCACTTATTACTAAATAATATAATGCATCTCTTCCCACTCTAGCGATGAGTCAAATAACAGGACGGATTGGGTTCTATAGCCTTGGCTGGCAACTTGTCTGCTGCAGAAAATAATGGAAACCTACTGCGGGAAAATCTTCTGCCCAGTCAGTCATGTTTCTTTCGAGACATGATCGCCCAAGCGTGTATCACGTATGGCACTTAACTGACTGACGGCTATATCGTGTGTCTACAGCTATATCGTGTTGAATACACCGGTCCCTGTCCGATCACCGAAGTTAAGCAACATCGAGCCTGGTCAGTACTTAAATGGGTGACCATTTGAGAATACCAGGTGCTGTACACGTAAGGACCAAGAATGGTCCAGCGGTCCTCCAGGTCTGGGGTTTGGGTGCAGGGCTAACAACCCTACCCCGTAAAGAACAGTTTGTTATAGAAACAGCAACAAAAAGTTGGTGCCCTATGCACCATCTGGGTGTGATGGATAAATGATGATGATGAAATAGGCAGTGGAACAAAAGATGACAAGACAATTTATTAATAGCTGCAAAGGACAGGACATTGTAGAGAGCCATGACCGTCAATGTCTTGAAGAGACACAGCACATAAAACTTGAATTTTCTGGTATATCTAATGAGGAAAGAATACTTAGAGAATTTGATATTCAAATATCATATTGAAGGCAAAGAGGACTCGGAAACAATGGGTAAAACACCTAATGTATAATGAGCAAGTTGTAGAGAGCTATGTTCAACCATGCCCTGAAAGGATAGATCCCGTCATCACTGTGAATTTATTTTGGTGGTGGGAGGCAGGTGGATTTCTGATTTCTGCGGCATTTGTCACTCGATACATTCAAGAATGAGAAAGAAAACATTATTTGTACTTCATTTGCTAAACTCATTCTGGCCGCAAAACAAAAGGAATATATTTTACTCTAGAGTTCATTACAGAGTTCGAAATCTGATTGCGATAAATTGTGCTATTTTAAGGTTCATAAAATGGTGATAATACATTTTATTAGAGGTTTGTTTACCTTTTATCTAGGCAGTCACAGTAAAATACGTTTATTTTAGATTAGCAATTAGGTCCCACCCTTTTACTGCGAAACCAATAAATTGTAAACGCAAATTCTACTCCAGTAGCTTCTTTTCTCGCTCTTCCCGCCTGTGGAATTCCCTTCCATTTATTGCTTCCCTGACAGCTACAATCCCCAAGAATTGAAATGTAAAGTCAATAGTCATCTATCTAACTAACCTGCATACTCTCTCTCATGCTCCACTCCACTTTCATCAGTATTTTCATTCTTCTCTTACCCACTTCCTGACACCCACTAAAACCTGTCATTATTTCTTATAACTTTTCTCCTATGTAAGCCCCTGCAAAACAGTGGCAGTAAAATGCCTTGCTTGGGGTGATATGATTATAAAAAAAATACCAACTGAAATTTGAACCTGGACGTATCTACGAAACACAAATATTACCCGTGTTTAGAAATAATTGTGTAGAAACACCTCGAAATGTGCATGAGGTTTATAGCATTTTTATGTATTAAAGTCTTCAGAAAGTGAGCGGTAACAGTTCTCCACAACTTCCTATTTTCTGTTCAAAATATTGTTTAATTTTTTATCATCCATCGCCACTCTGGTTATGCTATCTGTCATGGGGAAACATCTATTACTCAGATAATGGACTCTCCCTCCTATATTAAGAGTTAACAGGAAGTGAACGGAAGAAGTACTTGGGAAGTTCATAGGAGTTCTTTAGACTTCTATTGGAGTTCAGTAGATCTACTAGGCAGTTGATATTAGTCGGCACTTAGCCGAATACTAAGGAGTCAGTTTTCAGTGGAAGATTACCAAGTTCCTAACATTTAGGGTGTGTTAAGTCGATTAGCAACCGACATAGAACGATTATAACTTTCAGTGCGAAAACTACTCCACAAAACTATCCCTTCACAAATTTTCTGTTCCCCACTCCTGCGTTTCTTCTCTTCATTGTGTCCTGCGAGCTTTGTATTCTTTAGCCGTTTTCCTTATGTATCCCAGAGATTTCAGCAGTTACTGATTACAACTAAAATTCTTGTATGATGTGTTTTCTGTGGTATTCATACTTTCCTGGACTGTTACAGGGCGGTCTCCCATGACTAGTCATGGAACCTAGTTTCAATCAGCCCCTAGTTTCGCCTTGTGGATAATCTTGCCAAAGCGTACCTCACTCTTCATCAGCATGTATAAGGTGGTTGGACCACTCGTTGAGTTGAATTTTGTCCATGGTAGCCTCCCAAAGATTTTCTGAATCTTCGATAGTCTAGGAAGATCAAATGCCATATTTCTGGCTCATCTTCTGTGAAAACGAAATCCGACCAACGCGCACTGCACGCCTGCACCCTAGGCGTAACGGCCTGCCAGCGGAAAAAGTTTTACACATGTGCAGAAAGGGTGGCATCACTTTGCACCTAAATAACTAACTACGCGCAGTTATTTTTGGCGGCGGAAAAAATAATGACTGATATTTTTCAACAGATGTCTTATTTCCTATTTGCCTTACAACTTTCTCATAATGCAGATACTCTGTTCATGATATTCTTAAATATTTGTCGGTCAGTTAAGTGCCATACGTGATACACACTTTGGGCGATCATGTCTCGAGACATGACTGACTGGGCAGAATATTATTCCGCAGAAGGTTGCCATTGCTTTCTGTGGTAGACTGGTTGCCAGCCAAGGCTATAGAACCAAATCTGTCCTATTATTTGACTCATGCGTAGAGGGGGAAGAGATATATTATTAAGTAGTAATTAGCGGGGGATCAGTTTATTACTTAATAACAATATAAAACTGATCCCACACTTTATGCCCAGTAAAAGCCTTAATCATGTTTCAACTATTATATTCAGTCAGTCAGTTAAGTGCCATACGTGATACACGCTTTGGGCGATCATGTCTTGAAAGAGACATGACTGACTGGGCAGAAGATTATCCCGCAGTAGGTTGCATTGCTTTCTGTGGTAGACTGGTTGCCAGCCAAGGATATAGAACACAATCTGTTCTGTTATTTAACCCATAACTGGAGGGTAGAGACGGATTAATACCTTTCCAAAGGGTTTTTGCGCGAAAGTGAATGCAACGAATTTGACTAATTTGTTGCATTCATTTATGCGGTGGAGCGACATTCTTGTAGCTTCAAGATTTCATCTGCAAGAAGATTGTTTAACATTCAATGCCTCACAAGGAATTAGACATTACATAGTACCTTTGTTTATGAGAATATTCTTCTTCTATGTGCCCTGTCCCTTGAGAACGTAGGCGATCATGGCTTTCCACGTTTCCCTATCCCCGGTGGCTCTTAGCACACCTTCTCCTGTTACACCATGCAATCCCCGTTCCGTCACCCACCTGATTAGGTCCTTCAAATATGTTATCCGTTGTTTTCCCCTGTCTTTTTTCCCTATATCTGGCCTGTTAGTATCAGGCTCTCCAAGCCCTTCTTCCTCATTGCATGTCCCAGGAACTTCAGCTGTCTCTTCCTGATACTCAGTATTAATTTCCTTTTCGTCTCCATCATTTCCAAGACCTCATCATTGCTCACATGCTCGATCCATGATATTCGCAGCATCCTTCTGTAGAACAACGTTTCAGTTGCTTCAAGTTTTCCTTCATCTTTGATGATCTTGTCCAGCATTCACTGCCATATTGAAGGACGGACAGCACGTAGCAATCCAGTACTCTCTTCTTTGTTTCTAGCGAAATTGTTCTGTTTCTTAATACCTTACTCAACTTTTGGAATGCTTCCTTCGCCATGCCAATTCGCCTTCGGATCTTTGTGTCGCACTTTCCGTCTTCTGTTATAACGCTTCCCAGGGATGTAAATTTTTGTACCTGCTTGATTCTAGTATCCCCGATCTGTATTTGGCATATTGGGCTGCCCTTTTTACCGATGACCATGCATTCGGTTTTCTTGCAGTTTATTTGTAGTCCTTATCACTCTCTTCAGCTACCTTCTGTAGGATGTCTTGATTCTTTGCTTGGTTTTTCAAGGTAATTTTCGCTTTTTTCTATGCACCTTCAGCTTTATGTGCCTCATCTCCGTTGTTTGTCACTCAACTACTCAGATTACTTTAACAACTCTTTTTTAAAGCACTTAATATATTGTTCGCAGCTATGGTTTTTTGTTGCTAACGGGCATGTTATGTCTTTACAATTAGCTCGTTCCTGCTTTTCTTCACTACCTTGTCAAATATTTTTTCAGTTTCCTTTCTGAGTCTACTATTGTGGTATACCAGAGACGTATACCACAGTGACGTATACTGGATAATCTGAAAACCAAAGTTGATGATCGGCTTGAAATATAGCGACGGACAGCGTGTGTATAAAAATATATTAACTTATTCAGTTTATTCCTAGTAGTGACGATTGTGTGTAGAGCAAAGTTTTATGTCAACACAATTTTAGGGGGTGGGTGGGCTCAGTTTTTCATACAACCTTATAGTAAATCGATCCTGTGCAATTAACTTTTTTGCTTGCGCATATTCAACAACTGAATCCTTTGCGATGTTTTTTAATAAAGCCATTCTTGAAGTTTCCGAGGAAGATGCCGTCGTAAGAACTGAAGAAAACTTGAAAAAGACAAAAACTCATCACAAAAACACCAAAACAAAGCGACCCCAACGCGAGTGGTTCCAAAATGGAGGATCGATTTACTATAACGTTGTATAAGAAACAGCCTCCCCCTAAAATTATTTAAATATTGAAACTTTTCCAAATTATTTTTGATAATCGGAAACTTTATGTAAGAACCGATAGGACTTCGCTGAAAAAAAAGTAAACAACGAATTTAAAAGGTGCTGGTAGTCTCCTTCAGGTCCGGCCAAACCGCATTATTTCCTCATTGTTGACCTTGAAACCAGGCATCTTTAACAAAATACAATTTTTAATTACTTCTCATTCCAGTTTTGACTACAACCCTCGTTTGTATTCTTTTTCGCCTTTGATTTATTTAAGGTCCCAAGAATACATAACCAGTGACATGTGTGTATATTAAGATTAGGTGCGCCGATAATAAATCCTTTTAGATCTTATTGTTTCCCTGTGAATGTCTCAGTGTATAGATAGATCCAGCGAGGAAACGCATAAATCTTGTACTTCTAATTTAGGATATTCATCAATGTAGTTCATTATCTCGTCAAAGGCGGTCACAATCTGAATAACATAAGATGATACAATGCTGATAGCTGACACAAAGAAAACTACAAGAACTCCTAAAAAGATAAATGAAAAAAGTCGAAAGAAAGGACTACAAATAAACTACAAGAGAACCGAATGTATGGTCATCAGCAAATGGAGGAGCTGAAAATGCCAGTTACAGGTTGGGGATACTAAAATAAATCCGGTACAAACATTTAAGTACTTGGGAAGTCTTATCAGAAGACCAAAAGTGCGACACTGAGATCCGAAGGCGAATTTGCATGACGAAGGACGTATTCCAGAAGCTGAGCAGAGTATTAAAAGACAGAAAAAAATTGCTAGAAACAAAGAAAAGAGTACTAGATAGCTACATGATGTCTGTCCTTCAATATGGCAGTGGATGTTGGACAATATCATCAAAAATGAAAGAAAAACTGGAAGCAACTGAAATGTGGTTCTACAGAAGGATGCTGCGAATATCATGGATCGAGCATTTGAGCAATGATGAGGTCTTGGAAACGAAATGGAAATTAATACTGAGCATCAGGAAAAGACAGCTGAAGTTCCTGGGACATGTGATGAGGAAGAAAGGCTTGGAGAATCTGATACCCACAGGTCAGATAGAGAGAAAAAGAGACAGGGGAAAGCAGCGGATAACATATTTGAAGGGCCTGAGTAGGTAGATGGCAGAGCGGAGTTTGGGTGAGGTAACAGGAGAAAGCGTACTAAGAGCCACCAGGGATAGGGAGATGTGGAGAGCCATGATCATCTACGTCCAGAAGAAACGTGGCATATAGAAAAAGTTCATTATCTGAATGCAAGCAGTAGCCGTTGCGGATTACTCGAAGAGTTTTTCATTGTAAAAAAAGGTTTCCTAGTATTTCAAGTGGATTTTTGTGTCGTACTTATTAAATGCCTTCGTGCATTCCGTTGTCTCTCTCTTATATATATATATATATATATATATATATATATATATATATATATAGATATACACACACTGTTAATATAAGAGACAACGAATGTCTTATGTTTAATCATGAGCCGTTCTAAACATCGTATCTTGGCTTTAATTTCAGGTGAAAATAAAGAAATTCTCCAACATTTGGATAATTATTTATTAAGTTGGTTCTAATCTTTCAGCTCACATGAGCCATCTTCAGAGAGGTTACAAGGACGTTAGCATAAAAACATCCACCATCAGAGACGTTTTTATCTTGTGTTGACATAAAACTTTGCGAAGCAACAATGACGTCATAGAACCGCATTACAAATTTATGAACTGCGTTTGCTATTTTTGGTAACTGTCATCGTTGCTTAGCAAAGTTTTATGTCAACACAAGATAAAAACGTCGCTGATGGTGGAAGTTTTTATGTTAACGTCCTTGTAACCACTGAAGATGGCTCATGTGAGCCGAAAGCTTAGAACCAACTTAATAAATAATTATCCAACTGTTGGAGAATTTTTGTCATAATTTTCACCTGAAATTAAAGCCAAAATACGATGTTTAGAACAGCTCATGATTAATTCATTGTTTCTTATATTTAACAGGTTATGTTTAGAAAATTATCTGCTGCCTCGATACACACACACATATATATATAGATGTGTGTGTTTTTGTGTGAGTGTGTACAATATTTCCACCATCTACGTCACAAATATAAAAAAATACAAGTAACCTCCCCTTAACCTACGATAACAAATCGGCCCTTATATATAAACTCCCACGATTTTAGTTTCCTGTTCCATTTATACATTACTGGCAATAATTATTAGGCCACCCCAGTGTTTTAAAAGAAATAATATATTTCATACTATTTGTTAGTATTTATTGCCAAGTGAATAATTGTAAATGAAAAGTGAATGGTTCTTTTGTTATTATTACTTTGCAAAAATTTACAAGGTAAATAGCGACAATTTACTCATCGCACCCTGTAGATTTACTATATATATATATATATATATATATATATATATACTACCATATTATTTATTTCTTTTAAAATACTGGGGTGGCCTAATAATTATGGTCGCTAGTGTACATATATTGAAAAAATTAAAAAAATGGCGCCCCATAGAATTTGTGACAAATTCAAGCAACGCTCTTACATGAAATAAATCAAATCGAAAAACAGTTCGTTTATAGTATGCATCTGATTATTACGTGATGCGTGAAACTCCGATTCGTGCCTTAAACGTGGGATATTTCGCATATTAATATATATCTTATAGTTATGTGATATTGGGCACTGTTCTAATAAATATTTTTATATCTGTTCTAATAAATATTTTTATATCTGGTTTTTACTTTCGTGAATAAACACACACACACACATTATATATATATATATATATATATATATATATATATATATATATAGTAATATATTACTATAAATTAATTAATTAATAAGATTATAGTCTCAATAATGTGAAAAAGAGTGATTTTTTTCATCATTGACATTGATAGAGCCGAAATAAAAAAATGTAATTAATGGAAATGTCCAGACCACATAGTGTCAGGAGAAACTTCTGTTATACAGAGCTGGTTAAAGCTTACTGCTAAACTAATTCTTATTGTCATGCAGAGCCATCATAACGAATGGGTCCATTGCGACCCGCAGTCAGAGGGGCCATATGTTAATCCGAGTATGTTAAGTGCCTTCTTTAAAAAATGCTAAAAATAGAAATTATTACAAGTCGTATTGCCATTGTTGAGAATATGTCATAATAAAAGGGACCATTTCACTTGTGTAAGTTCTTGAATAAAAAGTGGAAGAATGTCTTTATCTAGAAAACACCAGAAATGGCGAAGATATTCTTCGAGAAGCCTCCCACTTATATAAATGGCAGGGCTGGTTTGTCTTGCCAGTTCAGTTCACTTGCAGATAACGTCGCACATTCCTAGCAAAGACTCGATGGTAAAACTATCTTTGAATATTTCTGACCAAGATGACTTGACTTACTGTAGGAGAAATCTTATTTTTCTCTGGTTTGATTTAATTCTTAAATTTTCCTTAGACAGAATCGATATTGTTTTGAATGTTTAATTGTAATGTGTTTATATTTTAAAATTTGTAAATGAATGATTTTTATTGTTATAAAACTTTAGTGTAAATAGTATTTCTTTATTCTCTTTTTCGTCCAATCTGTCTAGCTCTCAACCGTGACCAGCTAGAAGCTCGTCCTGAGCTTTGATATTCATTTCAAAACAAAAACAGCAATTTAGCTGTTTTTAACTAAAACAGATAATTTTCTCATTCGATGGTCATTTTAGAACAAAGAAAGCAATTGATATTTCCATTCGGATAGCGGTTTATAAAACTGAATGTTTGCAATTGTCATTTTCTGTCGAAGAATTTCTTTCTTCATCTAATTTGGATGAAAAATTTCACTTGTTACAAAAGTTACTTCAACAGGCTAAATATTTTGATTTAAAAATTAATGCAAATATAAAAACAGAAAAAGCAACCTTAGACCGACTGTAGTATCATTATATTAGTATATATATCATTATATTAGTATCATGTAGTATCAATTATAGCAATATTACTAGATATATTTTTATGTTGTACCTGAAGAGAGGTATAGGGATATGCATAGATTATTTACAACATTGGACACTTGTACAGTAAGCATATATTAGTTAAGATTGTGAATGTATGATGCAATACTAATTATAAGGTATTGATAATTTGCGAACATATGAATGGTTAAGCTTTTTAATTGTGCAAGTTGAGAAAAGTATTGAATGCAATCTTGTAGACCCATACATATATGAGGCTAGATCGGTGCCAGACACCCTAGCTAAATCTAGGTCTTGTCAACACACAGAAAGTTTGTATCAAGAATAAATACTGTTCGTACAATTAGAGGAAGGATGTTTATTATAGAAGCAGAATGTTTAGATATTTAGGTTTTGTTTCAAGCAAACTCATAATATAGCCATACATCCTTGTGCAGGATGAAATACTAAATATTTGAAATATATATTTCCAGGTGAATAGGTATTTCAGCAGAAATGAAACGTAATGTTTTGAGTGGAGCATAGAAGATAGCTGCAGAAGAGAAGTATAAAATAGGAAAACTTATAAAATTAGCATCGTGTCTCAACACAGCTGCAACGACAGCCACTCATATTCCTTTAGATATAGCATCCACATTCATTTCTGCTACTAATCATCATGTTTCAGCAGGCATACAGTCATTACTTGCTACTGATAAGGACTTTTTACAAAATAAAATACCCAAACTTATATCAGCAAAGGAATTTGCAATCCAAGAGAGCGCCAGGGTTATAGACGGAAAGTGCGACAAAGAGATCCGAAGGCGAATTGGCATGGCGAAGAAAGCATTCCAAAAGTTGAGCAAGGTATTAAAAAACAGAACTATTTCGCTAGAAACAAGGAAGAGAATACTGGATTGTTACGGGATGTCCGTCCTTCAATATGGCAGTGAATGCTGGACATTATCATCAAAGATGAAGGAAAACTTGAAGCAACTGAAATGTGGTTCTACACAAGGATACTGCGAATATCATGGATCGAGCATGTGAGCAATGATGAGGTCTTGGAAATGACAGAAACAAATAGGAAAGTAATACTGAGTATCAGGAAGAAACAGCTGAAGTTCCTGGGACATGCAATGAGGAAGGAGGGCTTGGAGAATCTGATACTAACAGGCCAAATAGAGGGAGAAAGAGACAGGGGAAAACAACGGATAACATATTTGAAGGACCTAATCAGGTGGATGACGGAACGGGGATTGCATGGTGTAACAGGAGAAGGCGTGCTCAGAGCCACCCAGGGATAGGGAAACGTGGAAAGCCATGATCGTCTACGTCCTGAAGAGGCAAGACACATAGTGGAGCCACATCATATGAGAATCACGATACCAACCTTGCAAAATTAAAGGGCATAAAACTGCTAAAGTAGGCAAGGTATTTATGAAACGATGTGTTCAAAGGTGAACCGTGGAATGGCGAGTATGTAAAACGTGAATGGCTACCATATTCGCCATCGAAAGGCTGTTTTTACTGCTTTCTATGCCGCTTATTATCCAAGAATCTCCGCTTGCTACATCAAGATTCAATGACTGAAAGCATAGCGAGGTTATTACGGCATATCACGTTGAATACACCAGTTCTCGCTCGATCACCAAAGTTAAGCAACGTTGAGCCTGGCCAGTACTTAGATGAGTGACCACTTGGGAATACCAGGCGCTGTAAGCGTTCAGTGACTGATGCGTGTTGTTGTGCAGTGGATATCGGCTTGGAAAGAGAAAGAGATCGAATTCCAGTTGAGTACCCTGCATTCACTTCAGCTCTAGTACCCTTAGGAAAGGTATTAATCCATCACTTCCATCCAGTTATGGGTTAAATAACAGGATGGCGCCTGGAGGCAACCCATCTAGTGTTTGTGTCACAATAAAAACACCCTTGGTAGCCCTGACGAAGCATCAAGTATTCAGCTATTTGACAAGATTATGAATTTCGCTGCAAACTGCGCCAGGGTTTCAAATGCACAGGGGATAATGGAGGGGGTGTAGTGAGTTCGATCTCGGCCAATGGCCACAAGACGACGACGATTGTAGAACATGTAAATAAAGAAGAACATCTGAAGTGCATATCAGAATATTTGATAAGGCACAAGAGACTCAAGTGTAGATTCTTTATTACTTGAGCAACATCGATATATTTGCACAAATTGTTGATACATGTGATTCTTTTAATTCGCTTTCTTGCTTCCAGGGGTTTGCCATTTTGTGGAGAAAATCGGGATTATTAGATCAGCAGAAAATGGCAACTTCTACTGGGCATAATGTGGGGGATCAGTTTTATATTGTTATGAAGCAATAAACTGATCCCCCACTAATTACTACTTAATATAATACATCTCTTCTCCCTTTAGCTATGAGTCAAATAACAGGACAGATTGGTTTCTATAGCCTTAGCCGGCAACCAGTCTACTGCAGAAAACAATGGCAAACTACTGTGAGATAATCTTCTGCTCCGTCAGTCATGTCTCTTTCGAGACGTGATCGCCCAAGCGTGTATCATGATGATTAATTGCTCCTGTTTCGAGAGGTGGGAAGATGTCGCCAACAATCACCGACGCTGAAGATGAGATTTACATCGAGGGCTAGGAGAGAAGAAACGAAGGTTTGCCGCCGGGGTGAAGCGTGCACGAAGGAAATAATATGCGGCGACATCGGGTGAAGTGTTTTTACATTTATTCTTTGAAATAGAGACTGTCACTCCCATGTGGGCCTGTACAGCCATAACAGAAGCTGCAACGTCATCAGAAGCAGAGACGGCTTTTTGGTGCAGATCCATGGGGGTCTTTTGAGACTGACGGATGCCAGATATTGATTGTCATTGTACTATATGTATTGCTGGTAATTTATCATAAAAAGATAGTCGATATTTTTGGTGGTGGGGGTCACTATTTAGCCATAGCTAGGACACTAACAGGTGCTACCACTCTGGCACAAATAGGTTTTGGGCAGAGAACAGTTGTTACCAGGGTTTGCTGATGTCATCAACTCCGGTTGTGATTCAAGGATTTATATCCAGCCGAAAGAATCTATAAGAAGTCGCCGACCAACTAAAACCTGAAGGAGGACCTCATGGAACTGTATGGGTAAATACATATTTTAGACTTTCATTGACCATACTTAAAATTATTCTGTATATACTCATTTGAGGATTTCCAAAAAGTATAGCACTTAACTTCCTCGCCAACTTAACTGGGTAAAGATACTAACCTTAGCTTCCCCTTTTCTCCTCGTAACACTAATGCAACAAAAACTGTATATTTGTAAATATTTTATTTGGTGTGTTTTGTAAATTAAATTTGTGATTTATTTCTGAGTTTTGGTCAATCAATTTTTTTTCTTTTGTTATACTTAACACTATCAAAATGTTTTGCTGGTATTTTTTTTTTTAATTGCTTCACTACAAACAAGACAGTAAAGCCACTGATGTGCAAGATGTTACAAGAGATAAGAGTTAAAACAAAGAGGAACAAGACACAAAGGGTATCAGGGAAAAGGATAAGAGAATGATGGGAATCAAGTGGATAAAAGATGGCAATTGATGTTGCACTCTTCGAGATTGTAGGTATCAGAGAAGCAAGTGCACAGAAGGATATTCAAAAAGTCAGGAAGTGCGAGAAAATAAACTGTTAGAGCAGAAGAGGTGAATTTATTTTTGTACTTTCATATTTTTTATTCCCACAGTTTAGGGTTACCTATTTGCGCGTAACTGGGATTCTAGCAGGTGCGACCATCTCGTGGACCTGGGAACAGCAGCAAGGAAGGGTCAAGGTTTGACAGATCGACCAGAAAGCAATATTTAAACATATGGAATATATTTTTGGCACATATTAGTGACTGCTGATGAAATGACGGATAATGCAGGAGAAAGTTCCGCAGACAATAGTTGAAGAAACAGACGCTAAGACGAAATCGAAGACGGATTTCTAATTTAAGCAAATTTTGCTAACTGCTTGGACTGAGATTTCTGGCAAAATTCGGATGTGTTACCAGAATAAATTACAATTAAAAGGTAGCAAACAGAAATTATAAACATTGCTTTGAATGAAGGGAATACCCAGATTAACCAATGGAGAAAAAAAAAAAACAACTTAAAAAGTTCCATCGCCAATACATTATCAAAAAACAGTTTGCACACTTTTTAATATGAGCGTACAAACATCACTGCAAACGATTTCGAAAAAAAAAAAAAAAAAAAAAAAAAAAAAAAAAAAAAAAAAAAAGCAGATACAAATACTTGGAGCTTTTGGGGTTAGCACGTTGGGTGTGATAAAAGAATTTGAGACCAAATAAATAAATAAATCCTTTGTTCACTATCTCCTCAGGAAATCCAGTATAAGTATTTTAACAAGCATAGCTCATATCCTGCTAAGAACTTTGCCCATTTTTATTGTTAATAGGTGTCTTGTTTATTTAAGTGGGAAAAATACATCCTTCTCTTATCCTAAGTCACTAGTTATGCTAGACACGTGGTTATGAGAAAAATACAAGTCAAAAACATTTTCAAATAACGACCATCTACTCGTTTTTGAGCGTCTGCTAGGGTGACCATACAGCCCTGGTGTCAACAAATAGGGTTGTCTAGTCACCCTAGCAGGTGTCTACACAGGGACCACATGTGATTTGTATTAAAGAATGCTGAGCTTAGTTCCAGATTCTTGAAGAGCGCGCATCCACTAACACGATCAACAGTTTGAACAAAGCCAGTACGCTCAAAGATTCGGTTACGATGATTTTCAACTACGTGCTAGTTTAGCAATTGACGGTTTCTTAAAAGTTCTGTCTTCCCAATTTCATTCACAGCACATTAGTCAACCTGTGGGATGACACTTTCCGATGGTGTCGCATGTTGGGAAAGATAACACGATGAAATTCGAAACAGATTTTCAGGATCCTAAAGCGAGTTTTTTAACAACTGACACACGTCAAAATAATAATTTGTCCTATACAACGGAAATTAAACTTAAAAATTTAAAGATATCTGGAAAAAAAAAATCAAGTCATTCTCTAGATTTGTTTATGATTATCATATATTTCAGATCTTACAGAACCATCTTGATGGTTCTTAACACACACACACACACACGAAGTGGAGATTACTGTGCATTTTCTTGTTCAAAAAGACTTCCAAAAATGTCTTTCGCAATCGGTTATTGATATCGATAAACGGATTCGTGAATTCTTGTGAAACACTAATTTTTTATTGCTGACAATATAGGACATATTTTTCTTGTTTTTATATATATATATATATATATATATATATATATATATATATATGTGTGTGTGTGTGTGTGTGTTATGGTGCCTTATCTGTACGAATGGACTCTTCCTTCGTCAATAAATACTAACTTACGTGACTTCCGGGGACGCAGCTGTGAGGCAGCCTAGAAACAGTCGTAAGTGACCATCTCAGAACCCCGATCTAAATCCAATAGATAATTGGAGAAAGGGCTCAGAAAAGAAACCCGAAAAACCAGGATCACCTACGGGAGTTATTGGAAGACGAATGGGAGGGAATTACTGCTGATTTTTGCAAGAAATTAATTAGATCATGTGGTCGACGATGCAGAAAAGACATTGAAAATAAGGGGATGTTTACCAAATATTAAATTTTGATATTTTGTTCACAATCAAGTATAAACAAGATCGTTCCATAACTTGTGCAGTAGCTTATTTCCTTTGTTCCATTGAAAAAAAATCTATTGCAGGTAAGATATGACTTGAGCAAGTACTCAAGTATCAACTCTTAAAGTTGCATTCACTTATACGCAAATACCCTTGGGGAAGGTATTAATCCATTTCATCTCCCTCCAGTTATGGGTTAAATAGCAGAACAAATTGGCTTCTATAACCTTGGTTGGCAACCAGCCTACCGCAGAAAGTAATGCCAATCTACTGCGGAAAAATCTTCTGCCCAGTCAGTCATGTTACTTTCAAGACATGATCGTCCAAGATCGTATCGTATAGAACTCGACTGGCTGATCCTGACAACCATTGAAACATACCAGTGAATAAACAAACCACACGATGGTATGAAGCACAGAAAGAAATCAATCAATGTCTGAACTACAGGTTTTAGTGAGGAAGTGAGTACCTTCAATCGGAAGTTGAAACAGGTGCTCTTTAGCGATAACCTCGACCAGGACTTGAAGCGGTTGCATGTTTGATAGAGAAGCTTAATTACAACGTATCAACCATTTGTAGCTCATTTTAAGCTAGAAAATGGGTTTAGATTGTAATTTTTTTCGGGATAATGATTTAACAATACAAGACTTACTAATTAACCCATAGTCGGGGAGAAAAGGTAAATTTATACCTAATCAGAATTTGATAAACAAAAAAAAAAATGATATAAAGTGGTGTCTAAATTCTCTATTACAATCAATAGTTAAACTGATCCCTCACTTTGTAGTCACGATAGTTTCTATAAATTTATATTCCAGAGAATGTAAATCAATATAAAATAAAAAATGCCTGTGTAGCAAATCAATTGCACGTCAGACAATATTTTTAGATTGTAGCATTTCTTTTAAGGTTGTGATGAAAGATTTACTAATTTAAACTTATTTATAAATGGAACTTTCGTGTGTGTGTGTGTGTGTGTGTGTGTGTGTGTGTGTGTCCGTTACCTACAATGTTCTTGAAAATTTACACACTTGTACTATAAGCGTCTGCGAGTGTTCTTAGCTAGGTTTTGTGTTGAGGTACCCCTGATAAATATCGAAAATCGATAATCGAAAAAATCGGGTTATAGAAAGAGTGGTTCGATTTTAATCCAATTTGATACACTCATAAACAAATACATAAGAAACGATATTTAGAAGTTTCAAGGTTACAGTTTTTACAATAGTGCAGAAAATCGATAATATATATAAATGTAAAAAGCAAGATGTTTGTGTGTCTGTTTATCTGCCTGTATAGCTGTATTTTTTCAGACCTTTTATTTTAGTTTTTGCTTCGGGTTTGGTCTAAGTAGGTATAATTGTAGTTCTTAGTCTCAGCCATGATACCATTTACTCAGAGGACTTATTTAGCCTTCAAAATTCAGTTTAAAACGAAAAAAAAACTTATTTGATATCGATACCAGGAAATCAAAATTTGACTTATATCCATTCATTTTTTTCAGTCTACTGTTTTGCATTAACTGGAAACAACTATTGCTTTTTAGTCTTTCGTGCCAACATCCAAAGAGTCCGAGCTCCAGGATCATGGATTAGATTTAAAGCTTTCATTACACCCGAGCAACGCCGGGCTATACTGCTAGTTAACACATAAATAGCATAGAGGCGGTTTCATATCTTTGCCAAGGGTATTTGCACGTGAGTGAATATAAAGAATAACCCATTTGGAATTGAAAGTTTTCTCTCCAATTAACAATTCCGAGCTATTATCATTTATATCACTTGAACATCCAAGCTTACGGCACCTGGTTAACCCACGCGGTCACCCATCTCAGAGCTGACCAGGCTCGACGTTGCTTTACTTAGCTGATCGGACGAGAACTGATGTTTTATCGTCAATATGGCCATAAGGCTAAGTTTAACAGAGAATGTCAAATCAAAAATCAGAATTTCATGCAATGATTAAACACCCCACTCTGCGTTAGGCGCCCAATTCTGAGAAAAAAAAATCATGACAGTTCCAGAGATAACAGAAAGTGTACATACCTTTATAATTCCAATCTGAAAAAGAAAAAGAAGACGTGCGTTAGCATTTAAGTAAACATTGCACCATTCCGATCACACTCAGAAATCGATATCAATAATAGCTTCATTTAGTTTGCAACACTAAATTACAAATACAAAAACAGTTGTAATTTTGGTAAGAAAATAAATAGGAGATTATTAGGGTTTTATAAAACTTCAAAGTTGAATGAAAGGAATTTATAAATCTACGTCTTTAATAACGTTGGCAAAGATGTAGATGTGCATTCCGTATGATTATCGATTTTGTTATTGCCAATGTAAGTTTATAACAGTGTGGATTACGAACAGAGACTAAACTCGCAATTAAGAAGATAAGATTAGCTACTGTGAGGTTCTCCCTTCATTTGTGAAAAGAAACAAGACCAAAAAGATTTGTAATTGGAGAGGATTGAATGTCATAAAAATTAGAATTCGAAATATTCAGTCGGCTTAAACATAAAAGAATATAAACACTCAATCAGTTAATTGCCATACGTGATGCACGCTTGGGTAATCATATCTCGAAAGAGACATGGCTAACTCGGCAGACAATTATCCCGCAATAGGTTGCCATTACTTTCTGCGGTAGATTGGTTGCCAACCAAGTTTATAGAACCTAATCTGTCCTGTTAATCCATAACTGGAGGGAAGAGACGGATTAATACCGTTCCCAAGGGTATTTGCGCGTAAGTGAATGCAAGGAATTTAACTGGAATCGAACTCGGCTCGTTGGTTTCTCGCTCCAAGCTGATATCCACTGCACCACAACGCACGTTTTATTTATATAAGTTTAATTACTTATGAAGAAATTACAAAACCTTATTAAAAAAAAGTCCCGGATTCCTATATCGAAAACATTAACAAAGAAGCTAAGATTATTACAGACAAATTAAATTTAAGCCAAAAAAATAACATTTTAACAGTCAGACAAGCTTTCTTAACTGTCAAAGACCATAAAGATTTTCCCAATAACCCATCATACAGACAAAAACAAAAAACAAAACGCAAGAAATTTAGATAGCATTGCACAAAAAGACCACTAATAATAAATACAATTGCTGGGACAAAAATGAATGTCCACTCCAAGTATTTGCAATGCAAAAGAAGTCATTTATAAGGCAATGGTACATGACTTAAAGAGTATAGTAAAAACAGCCAAGCCTTACAACGGTGGTGACAAAATATATGGACTGTGCCAGGAAGAAAAGTTAGAGATTATGCTATTGCCAAACAAAAACGAACTGTTGAATGAAAGAACAGAAATTATGACTAAGTGTAACCATACTAAAAAATAACTATTAGGTTCATAGAACCATGGATGGAAATGTTATAATTCTTTGTAATTTTAAAAAATTGTGCGTTCAAAAAAAAAAAAAAAAAAAAAAAAAAAAAAAAAAAAAAAAAAAGAAGGTAAACGGTAAAATCAGTTATTGAAAATTGCCTGAAGACACCACTCATGATAGAAACCTGGGTCGTGTAATAACTCGTTTACAAATATATATATATATATATATATATATATATATATATATATATACCCTGAAGAACCGTAGGGTTAAACTTAGGTAGGTTTATTGGCTCGTGCTTAGATTTTCTGTCTTTGTTGCTCTACTTTCGTATTGAGCGCTTTAGTGTTAGGGTTTTCGTCTTGAGGTTTTTTTTTCTTTCTTACGGGTACTTGACTTTTTGTTCATATACTTCGTTTGTTTCTTTTTTTTTCACGTCCCCTTCTTTTCCCTCCGAGTTTGCCCTCGGTGGGTTGTTCAAGACGATTTAAATTATAGCTTAATTAGTACTAGTTTCGGCAGAGTTAGTTCTGTTACTATTAGTATTGTAATTATTATAGTTAATATATATATATATATATATATTGTATCGAGGCAGCAAATAATTTTCTAAGCATATACTGTTAAATATAAAAGACAATAAGTGTCTATAATGTTTAATCATGAGGCGTTCTAAACGTTGTATTTTGGTTTTAATTTCAGTTGAAAATGAAGACAAAAATTTCTCCAACATTTGGATAATTTTTTATTAATTTGCTTCTAAGCTTTCATTTTTTATTTTCAACTGAAATTAGAGCCAAAATACGACGTTTAGAACGGCTCATGATTAAACATAATAGACATTCATTGTCTCTTATATTTAACAGTTTATGTTTAGGATATGTATGTGTGTGTGTCTAATCGCACTGATGAGCTGTGATACAGCAAAACAGGCTTGTATGTGGATGCCTAATATATATATATATATATATAGAGAGAGAGAGAGAGAGAGAGAAAGACTTGTACCAGCAGAAAAAAAAAAAACAAATGGATTTAAATAGAATTGACGTCATCGTCATAATGTACATAAGACCTTAAAACCCTTTCGGCCAACATTATGAAAGGTGCTCGTTGGCAGATTTTTTTTTATTGATAGGCAGGAAACAAACACAAAAAATATGATTTGCTGAAGGGAAGGTGGGACTCGATTTATATATATATATATATATATATAATTCGAGCTTGAGTGACATTTTTTAAAGACATTATTCATAACTGCATCCACTGAATGAGAAGTCAGCAAGTTTGTTTAATAAAACAAATCTTGTATATTACACTATTTATTTTTCGTAAAAATACAAAAAATTGTGGCACAAAGCCAAAAAAGTGAGGGGTAGAGGTTGGTTCTCGCTTAACTATCCTATACCTAGTTAAACACTATCACGACCCATTCACTCATTACAATTTGCACAATCATCACAAGAACCCATCCATCAACACCAAATCCTTCATACACCACAATGCCAGAAACTTACAAGGGACACCTAAAAGAGTGGGGAAATAACCCATGACAATAAAAATGTATTTATATACAATATAATATAAAACATTTAATGAAAAATGAAATGATGGGAGGGGGATACACCCAAAAACAAAACTTGTATATTACTGTTGTACCCCGAATGTAACGAAGCATACAACGGGCGTGCCTACTATTAATGATAGTTGGGGTTAGGGGGAATGAGTCATAAATGTAAGCAATAAGAAAAATTAAATTGAATTTAGCTAAACTATATACCCCCACCCCCCAAAAATAATTTAAAATTTCAGTAACCTCTCTCTCTTTCGTACGCATGTGTAGCTGTTATTCTATATGCTGAACCCTTTCAGAACGTAGACGATCATGGCCTTCCACAGCTTTTCTCTTGCTACTCCTGCCAAACCCTGCTGTTATCCATTTGCTCAAGCATGTCATGCGTTGCTTTCCTCTGTCCTGTGAGTATCAGAATTTCCAAGCCCACTTTCCATGTTCCAGAAACCCCCAACTGTCTTATAAGTTTCCTTTTCGTTTACACCCTTTCCGAAACCTCGTCTTTGCTAACATGTTCAGTTCATTGTATCCTCAGCATGCTTCTCTAGAACCACATTTCGGTTGCTTCAAGTACTTCCTTCATCTTCGATGAGATTGTCAAACATTAGCTGCCATATTGAACAGACATCCCATAACAATCCAGTACTCTGTTTCCAACGATATTTTCCTGTCTCTTAATACTCTAAGCTTTTGGAAGGCGTCTTTGGCTATCTCAATACGCGTTTGGATCTCAGCGTCACACTTTCTGTCCTCTAAACACTTCACAGGTATTTAAATTTTTGTACCTGCTTGATTTCCGATTTGTAGTTTGCATCTCGAGCAAATCTTTTATTGATGACCTTGTAATTTTCTTATGGTTTATGTCTATTCCTTTCTTTCCGCTTTCTGTAGGAGGTCTCGTAGTTTTTTTTTCCCCTTGTCTGCGATCAGCATGTGTAGTTACAGGAACATAAACATCACTTTATTCCGAAGAACTATTGGATGAAACGCGTCACACATAAGTTTTCACTGTCAGCCAAAAAAAAGTTTGTAACGCGTTTCGTCTTTTAAAAAGACTTCAGCCTAAAATTGCTCTTATTTATGTAATTACAGAATTGTGCGCTACAATCCGGACTAACTTTAACTTGGCATAAAATCACAACCATATTAAATATGTCATTTTTTTCTTTTTTCAGATTTGTGTGACAACAATCTGTTGAATTAAGAACAAATTAAGCAAGATGTCAAGTGAACTCGAGCGCCGTCCTGCAAATGTGGCTCTACGTTGTGGCCGCACGCCTAAAGAGATCGAGTTTTTTCATTTTCCAAAATCGACTGTGTACAACATTGCCAAGACCTTCAAAGAGTCTGATGAGAAAAAACACAGGAACTCCGATGTTATTATCTCCCGATGAAGGGGACGTAATATCTCCCCACTTCTTTGGCAAAGAAGAGACCGTAACAAAGAAGATCTACCCAGATGTCATGAAGAAAATTGTGAAGCCATGGATTGTTTAGGTAGCTACAGGGAAGCCATGGCTCTTCCAACAGGACGAAGCTCCTGCTCATGCGTTCATTTTGGTCCAGGCTTTGTGTGACGAGAATCTGGACATGTTCTGGTCAATGAAGTTCTGGCCTCCTAGTAGCCCAGACCTGAATCATTTCGACTATTACCCATGGGGCGTACTTGAGAGAGAGTCCAACAAACGTGCACACAATACTGTCTGCTCCATGAGGACTGCCATCATCAAGGCTGTGGCCAATTTGTCCAGGGAGCAGGTGCCCAACGCTTGTAGAAGGTTTCGGCCTCATGTGCAGGGTGTGATTGGAGGTGGGGTGCTGGATTTAATAATATGGTAGAGTAGAGTAGGACAACAATGTTATAAAGCAATTTGTCATGGAAATAATTGTCATTTTGAATAAAACACAATTTTTCTTTCAGTATGTTTTTCCGGATTGTAGTGCACACCCCTGTCTATTTATGGATGGTAGTTAGGAAAACCGAAAACATCACGAACGTTGTTTCGACTTGAAGACATCACACTAATTTACAGTATGATTTCTCATTTGCAGCTTTTTAAATTCTTATTAATCCTCTCCAAATGTTCCGTGGGCGCTTCAACATGGTGTAATGGTTAACAAGTTTGTCTCACTATAGCCTATTACAATTGAGTAGAGAGTTTGGTTCACACTGGGTGCCTCCATCTAAGCGAAATTTAGAAAAATCACCTATGGACACCTCGATTTTATCTCGTTAGAATCATTACATTTGAATAGCGAGTTTTAACCTAGTGGGTGCTCCATACTCTGTCTTGTGCCATCTGTGCTTAGATAGTCATTGGGCACCTTCGACGTGGTGTTATGGTGAGATATCTTGTCTTCCTAGAACAAATACAACTGAATAGAGAGTTCGATCCTTACTTTGTGCTTCCATACTTTCGGCCTTGTGCCACATCTAAGTTGCGCTGAGAAAATCCACTTTTCAAATTTTCCGTTTTTTATTTGCTAACTCAAGAAATTACTCCTCCAAGCTATTAAAAGAAGAAAAAACAAAAGCAACGGAGAATAATGGAATTTTGATAGTTTTCATGTGTAGACAACAGTTCGCCCAATGTCTGTGGATGTTATTTTTCCATTTGACATTCATCAAAAAACTTTCTATAACATTTGTCGGCTTCCAAATCTATTCTGTTCTGACCAGCTCCGATATCAATTCCTTTGATTTTTTTTTTTAAAGTTACAAATATCAACTTCCCGAGCTCATTATTTCCGCTACGTATTTTTTTTATGAAATTGGAAGTAAAGAATTTGCCAACTTTTAACATTTGACAACCAGAGAAATCATTATCTTCTCTGCCTAAAATAAATATCAAAGATTATTCACCAAGACGAAAGGAGGATTTAGAGATGCTAAATTTATATTTCGTTTTTATTCGCTACCCCCCCCCCACTACACAGACAGACACGCGTACTCATCGTGGTATTCATGTAGAGAATTTTAGATATCATATTCTTCCACATAATTAAATAAGGAACAAAATGAGATGTTTGAACACCATTAGTACGCTCAAACCATCGGTCACGATGACTTGTGATTTCGTCCTAGCCCAACTATCAACGGATTCCCAGTTGTTCCGTCTACCCATTTTAAATCAGAAAGCTTTGGTCAATCCGGGGTATCGTTTTCAGCAACTTATATTTTTGTATTTATTGTATATTGCTAAATTTTTTATGTACAATTGGGGTGTTTTTTAGGTCCCCAGTATGCTGTGCGATATTTTGGTGCATGGCAGCATGAGTGTTGATGGACAAGTTCTTGTGGTGATTGCGAAAAATTGTAACATATGTTTGGTATAGGATAGAGTACTCGAAGGCCATCCCGAGTTTTGTGCCACCCTCCCTTTTCGGCCTTGTGCCACAAATAAATGTACAAATTCATTAAATAAATATCGTTTTCAGCAACTTTCCAAAGGTGGCACAGAGATCTCGTCTGGCGAGGCCATTCATCGTCCTGACTAGACGAACGCATTAAGTTTGGGTAAGTGAACGTTCTAGCCACGAGAGAGAGAGAGAGAGAGAGATTCCGGTTCATAAGGTAAATTCGTTATATATTAGAACTACCCCAGTGTGCAGCACAGCTGAGAATTGGCTGAAAAGCCCTAATCCCGGTATCAGTTCGACTTCATTTATTTTCTTACCGGTGGCGACGTCGCTTCCTTGCGTCTTTTCTACAAATATTATGCTTTCTGCTCACGAGAGCTTCTTTTCTGGTGTTCCGACCACATGAATATACCCGTGATACTAGACTGGCAACTAGGTCCCACCCTTTTACCGTCAAATGTAACTGCCACTTCTACTCTATCAGTTTATTCACTTGCACATCCCACCTTTGGAACTCTCTTCCGTGTAATTTCTTCCCTGATAGCTACAATCTCTAAAAGTTTAAGTGCAATGTCAAATGCCGTCTTGACTCCCAACTTTCTTATCCTTTTTTCGACATCCCCGGTAACTCGATGCTTGTTTCTTTTTCTTTGCTTTCATTGTAAACCCCTGCGCACCAGTAGGGACACTGCTCTGCTTGCTGTGAAGTGAGATATATATATAATCGGAATTTCGATGGCATACTAAAAATTAAAAAAAACAAAAAAAACAACCGATTTCACTCAGTTTATCAAGATTTTATTTCTGGGATTTTCTTAATCCTCAACTAATAATGAAATAAGAATTGAGGGAGAGAAACAAAAATGAAAAAAAAAAAAAAAAAAAAAAACTAGAGCCCAATCACACTCAGACCCAAATAGCATTCTTTCTGTTTATAGAGAGAAGGCCTTTGGTATCTCTTATATATGGACTCCAGCAGCTTTAAATGAAACAGTGAGTGGGACTTTGATAGAATAGTACAATAATCGCCACACAATTCCTGCTATTAATAACATGCTGTATTATAGATGACCCGGTTGTATTCAAGAGTTGACTTCTACTTGCAGCTGAGTCCAAAATACTGGGAAGTAAATGATGTTTAACTCTTTGATTCAGACGCTTAGATGTTCTACCTATGAAGTGGAAGTAAAAAATCCTTTCGAAGGAAGGAAAGAATTTGCCGTGTAAAAAAAAAAAAAAAAAAAAAAAAAATTACACGAACATTGGCCGGTAAATAACATTTGCCAACAGACT
Organism: Ascarosepion bandense; assembly: GCA_037127315.1. Lineage (NCBI taxonomy): Eukaryota > Metazoa > Mollusca > Cephalopoda > Sepiida > Sepiidae > Ascarosepion > Ascarosepion bandense. Next base: position 3,587,033 of record JBBBDQ010000340.1, on the reverse strand, counting down.
GCAAAATCCGCCTAGCTTAAACCTTACCATCTGTTTCTATATAAGGTAGTCGTAAATAAATTGGACATTTTTTAACTACTTGTGACTTAGCCTTTGACAGACGAGGTGGCGAACTTTATCAAATCAACAAATACGCTCTCCAGAAAATCTCGAGGAGACAAAGAGGAACGGTACATGTCAAAACATATCTTTATTGTCTCAAAGGAACGCAGGTGAATAGGGAGCAAATGTCAAACGAACACACGAAACCACTAGTGGGGGGAAAATTTTGTATAGATTCAACGAATGAAAATGAGTCTTTAATACAAAAACTACTCAAGTGTGATAAAACAGGTTGTAGCACTTTAGAGAGTCAACTAGCGACCTTATGCTGGGATAACCCAATCATAGATAGGATGGGTCGTAATGGGACACTATTCTTATGGATTTTAGGTAACCCATACAAACGGGGACGAATCGACCCATTGGATCTAATTAACTCTGTGATATCAGAAGTTAATAATCCATTCTTAACTAACTTAAATAATTTTCTTTGAAATTTTGCTTCAACAGACACAGTACTATCACGGGTTTGAACTGAACCTAACTTCATAAATTTAGATTATCATTTAAAATATTAAGCATCTGCTAACGACCATTACCGAGTACATATACCAGGCACTCGACAAGAATGGTGAAGCCCGAACCGTTGCCTTGGATATCTCCAAAGCATTCGACAGGGTCTGGCATGCTGGCCTCTTGTGCAAACTGCGGAGCTATGGGATAACTGGACATCTGTCTGACCTCATCCAGTCCTTCCTCTAACCGCACATTAAAGGTGGTATTAAATGGGCATGCCTCCCAAAACTACCAGACGAACGCGGGCGTCCCTCAAGGTTCTATCCTAGGTCCCACGCTATTTCTGATCTACATTAATGATCTCCCCGACACCATTAGATCCCAAGTTGGCATGTATGCCGACGACACAACAATCTACTCCCGCATCGATCAGAAACCAGGTCTGGACGACAAAGTGAACCTCGCTGCCGCACTGGAAAGGGACCTCCAATCCGTAGTGACCTGGGGTAGGAAATGGTTGGTAAATTTCAATGCCTCCAAAACAAAGCTGTTAACTAACCACCATAGACTATCGCATCTACCTCCCATTAGCATGGGACAGGCTAGCCTCCCAGAGAGTAAAATACTACGCCTCCTTGGCCTTACACTCTCGGCGGACCTCAAATGGAATGACTATATTGAATCCATTGCCAAATCTGCTGCTATGAAAGTCGGCTCTCTGTGCAGGGCCCGGAAATTTTTCCCACCTGAAACTATTCTGCACATATACAAATCTACCATCCGCCCGTGTATTGAATATTGCTGCCATATCTGGTCGGGTGCCCCTGCTGCTCTCCTTGGGCTTCTTGACAAAATACAAAGGAGGATCTGTAACGTGGTTGATACTAACTTGGCAGACCGGCTGTTTAACTCACACCGGCGTGATGTAGCTTCCCTGTGCCTCTTCTACAAGTACTTTCATGGCTTCTGCTCCGATGAGCTTAGATCACTGGTGCCGCCCAAGCACGAATTTACACGAGATACTAGATTAGCAACTAGGTCCCACCCTTTTACAGTTAAACAAATACGATGTAACCGTAAATTCTACTCCAACAGCTTCTTTTCTCGCGCTTCCCGCCTGTGGAACTCCCTTCCACAAGTCTGCTTTCCCGACAGTTACAATCTCCAGGTGTTTAAATGTAGGGTCAATAGACACCTCCTATCACACTAACTCCCAACTATTCTCACAACACTCTCATCTACCCAACCCTCATTCTCGGTATCCTCACCCGCCTATCACCCACCCTCTGTTATGTCCTATATTTAACCAGCCTTTCTCCTCTCTACGTAGCCCCCTGCACAGTAGTGGCAGTGACATGCCTTGCTCGGGGTGAAACGCTTATAAAAAAAAAAAAAAAAAAAAAAATTGTAGATACATAATCTGAAAGGTCTAGTAACACTACACCGGCACCTTTATCAGGTTTCGTAATCACAAGATTGTGATTTTTTTAAAAACTGTTAACTCTCCGGCAGTGTTGTTCACCTCATTTGGACTCTGTATACGAAACAGAGGAATCAAAGAAATAGGCATAATAGTTAAGTTTTTGCCTTAAGATCGTTCAAAAACTCGGCAGAGCGAGGCGTCAGTCTAAATGATCTAATTTAGTCTGGTTTGACACAAATAATTTTGTGTGTGTAGCCAACTAACCGGGAAAACTGAATCCGATCAAAAGGAGAGGTTCGATATACACTTTCTCCAGTGGTTCATATAATTAAAATTGAGACTAAAGATTCTTTTTGAAAAAAATTCAATAGAATCTTGCATTTAAAATGTTCTCTTTTTTAAACTATAATGAAGTTTCGAATTCTTAAATTGAAAAACAATATGTGAGGGACAAACAGCATTCGTAATACACGATCTAAGAAATTGACGGTGAAATTTTAATCTCCGTATTCGTGCCTTGAATTTTCATAATTTATCCAAAATTTGGATAAATTCAGGCCTGTATCTCCGTTTGAAATATTTGAACAGATTCTTTACAGGGGAAAATTAGCTAGGAATAATCGGAATGTCGATGGCATATTATAAACTAAAAAAAAAAAAAAAAAAAAAAAAACAAACGTTTTCGCTCAGAGCTTATCAAATTTTATTTCTGGGCCTTTTCTTAACGTGAACTAAAAGATGAAATGAGAATTGAGGGGGAGAAAAATATTAAGGAAAACTATGAGGAGGAAGCTGACACTTTTCTCACTATTAAATTCTGTTCATCCGTCCTTAGCAATTTGACTCCTTTTCAACGATAAATTGTCTTTCTTTTTTGTATTACCTGCTTTTTGACTTCGGTATTTAGAAAGAATATTTTTTCTGGACTATATACATGTTGGGATTCATTTTGGCCACGCCAACGTAAAGTTAATTTAATTAAAACTGACTTACAGGGCTTTAAAAATTTGTTCCGGTTCCTGGTGAAATGGACTTTATTAAGATGACACTTTCCAAAAATAGATAACTTTGAACATTTTGGATTCCATTACGCGTCATGTCATCGACAGTTTTTATTAGGTTAAGTCACATGTAGTTAAATGTCCAATTTATTTAAGACTACCATATATAGAAACAGATGGTGAGGTTTTGGCTAGGCGGATTTCTCAGTCTTTTGGCCAATGTTCGTGTAATTTTTTTTTTTTTTTTTTTTTTTTTTTTTTTTTTTTTTTTTTTTTTTTACACGGCAAATTCTTTCCTCCATTCGTAAGGATGTTTTACTTCCACTTCATATTAATTCTGTAGTTTATAAATTTCAGTGTGGTTTTCTTGCACTTCTCGTTCGTAGAACTCCTTCCCGGTGCCATGCTTTTCAGTCCATTGGATAAATGCAATGTCAATGGCTACTTCCTGTCTTCTCGATTACTCTTTTCTATTTCTGCTCATTAATGATTCTTTTCCTAATTCATATTCATCTTGTAGTCCCTCTTGCATCTTAGTGGCTTTACTGTCTTGCATGAGGTGATACCAATTAAAAAAAAAAAAAAATTATTTTTTATAAATAAAAAGCAAACACGCAGATTGTGAAAATAATATTTCTGGGAAGAGAAGTTGCCATTTGGATTAATGTCATCATCTTTGTTGCCATTACGGGACAATAGTCTAGCGGATTAGAGACATAATAATTATACTTGTTTTAACAGAAGACGGAAAGTGCGACACAGATTCGAACGCAAACTGGCATGGCGAAGGACGCGTTACAGAAGCCGAGTAAAGTATTAAGAGACAGGAAAATTTCGTTAGAAACAAAGAAGAGAGTACTGGATTTCTATGGGATGTCAGTTCTTCAATATGGCAGTGAATGCTGGGCAATATTAAAGATGAAGGAAAACCTGAAGCAACTGAAATGTGGTTCTACAGAAGGATGCTTCGGATACCATGAACCGAGCATGTGAGCAATGACGAGGTCTTGGAAATGATGAAAACGAAAAGGAAGTTAATATTGAGCATCAGGAAGAGACAACTGAAGTTCCTGGGACATGCAATGAGGAAGGAGGGCTTGGAGAACCTGGTAATAACAGGCCAGATAGAGGGGAAAAGAGACAGGGGAAAGCAGCGGATAGCATATTTGAAGAACCTCATCAGTTGGATGACAGAACGGGGGCTTCGTGGTGTTACAGAAGAAAGCGTGCTAAGCGCTACCAGGGATAGGGAGACGTGGGAGGCTCATAGAAGTAATTATGAGTTCAATCCCTGGAACAGGCAGTGTGTACTTGGACTGAGTGGAAACGGATCGAGCCACGACTGAGCAGTAATAAAAATAAGAACTAGTGAAGATTTCCTCGGACACGAGAACGATCAACGTTCATAAAGAATTCACTTCGACAGTTGATGGTTACACGGATCGATATACACCTGATGAAGGTCATCGAAAGGTCGTGATGTCAACAAAGACGTGAAGAATAGTCTGCATGTAAATAATTCCGACTTAGTGGAACCGAGGCAACTAACGAACTGAGCAGTATTAAAAACAAAACAAAAAAAAAAAACAATCTTTCTAGACATGGACGGCGGAACGAGATTAATCAGTGTCCATAGAATTCAGTTAAAGATTCCCCTGGAGGTTACCCGGATCAATATAGCTGATGAAGCTAGTGCGGCACAATGGCCGAAACGTTATGATAAATATTAAGATAATAGTTCACGTGTAGATAATTTATAAGAACTCTTTACATTGTTCGGACTGTTATCTTCATTGTTACGTTCACGACATTTCGACCGTTGCACGCTCCGGCAGTCTTCAGGTGATTGGAATTTCGAACCGAACCCTTTATTTCGATCACCGAGTTAATTATTCGCGTTCCATGAGCCATACTACTTTCGGATGTCTTAGTTACCTCCCTTTAATTCAACTCTCTAAGTTATTTGTTCACTATAGCTGTAGCCAGGTGTCGGGCTCATAACTCTTTGGGTCAAGTCACTGGATATAACCAACGCTTTTATCCATTGGGCTATGTCTGCTTGAAGTCTTTCCAAATTAGCTGAAGAAGGCTGGAGCGTACAACGGCCGAAACTTTGTAAACATGGTAATAAAGATGAGGATAATAGTCCGAATAATGTAAACAATCTAAATACTGACTCATCTCAGAAGTATAGATAAATAAAAAAAATTACTGTTGAAACACGAACGAAATGGAAAAAAGACGAACTAAAGAGATATAAATATTTGATCATATTTTCTGAGAAGTTCGGTAAAGTTAAGTCGTGGGGAGTCAAGCGTTTGTTTTCAATCCCCAATATTAATTAAAAATCCCATTAGAACCCGGATGTTTTTTTGGATTTTCGTCTGGAAACCGTATATATATATATATATCTCCAATAGAAATATTTTGCGAAACATTAAAACTGGACATTAATTCCAGTGGGGATTTTTTCTTACAAAGAAAATTGCTTACTAACCAGTTACAGGGGGGGGGGGAGAAGAAAAATCGAAAACGTTTCGTTTTTCATTTTACGGAGTGATTTCAGATCTAGGACATCACCCGACAGGACAGGGAAAACAGACCAGCAGTTCTTAATTGCTTGATCAAGTTCTACAAATTATCACTTCTAGGTGAGCATCTCCGATATAAACAAAGTTTTAATTTAATTTTAACGGTATATATATATATATATTTGCTGATGACAAGTGCAGAGATACTGATTAATAAAATTTACCCCAAGCATGCAAAAATTCACTTAAAAAAACAAAAACAAAACACTATTCAAACATTTTTTGCATACACCTAATATAACTAATGTCGTTTAAGGATTTGACTTTCTATTTTTATAAAATAGCGTTCAAGTCTTGTATGTTTTATTTTTTCTTTCTCTCGGGGCCTGCCTCCAAGTCAAAACAGGTATCTATTTCGGCCCAATATGGTTTAAATAATAGACAAATTGAGTTCTATAGTCTTGGCTGGCAACCAATCTACCGCAGAAAGCAATGGCAACCTACAGCGGGATAATCTTCTGCCCAGTCAGTCATTTTTTTTCGAGACATGATCGTCCAAAGCGTGTATCACGTATGGCATTTAACTGACTGATATATGGGTTAAATAATAGGACAGATTGGGTTCTATAGCCTTAGCTGGCAACTATTTCCAGTAATCAAAATACTCCGGTGTATTACCATCAAGATTTAAAATGATTGGAATCTAGCATTTTTCAAATTTTTAGGACATTTTTGAGCGATCGACACATTTCTTAAACAAGAGTTAATTCTCGATTTTAAAAATCGAGCAAAGATATAAACCTGTGACTTGTTATTTTTAAAAAAATTAGTAAATTGAAAGTTAAATTAATCTGATTTACACAAGTATTACTTGTTTATAGCATGAAATTTAGAATAAAATTACATCTTGATCACAGAGCGTTGATCGTCTGACATTTGCAGTAAGTGATTGATGTGTGACGAAAGCCAGTTGTCAAAATAAACTAAGTATGGTTGACCAGAACGATAAAATATTTTTTCCTGTAAGGGGGAAAAACCGTGAAACACAAGACCTTTTAATGTAGCAAAGAAAATATACTTTAAAAAAAGTTATAATGCGCACACACACACACAAAAAGTTAGAATAAAACAAAAATTTTAAATATTTAATGGCTCGATGATTTGTATTAAACTTTTCAATTTTTGATTAGTAAATATAGTCTTCACTTAATAACCTAACCGTGACAAGGCTGTAAAGAATTTAAAAAATATTTTTGAAACCTTATAAATTATTATAATTAAAAAAGGTAAACAATTCATTATTCATCGTAATATTTTTCTTCCGACTATGTTCTATTTATAGAAGCAATTAAAAGCTTATTGGATAGATTTATTGCATTTTTTGTTTTACTATTAAGAGCAGATTTTTGGAAAAAGGCCAACTGTTTGAAAACAATAATTTACATTTCCCCAAGGAGTCCTAAGTGTAATTAATAAAACATTTCCGCTACAAAATTTAATTTCTTGAAATTTCACGAATTTACGTGGAGGTGGGTGGGTAAAAAAAAATTACCAAGATTTTCTAATAATTTCAAAAATAATTTTATTCATTCTTGTAGAAGTCCTGAAAGTTTGATTAAAATCCGACAATTATTTTATTTTTCAAGAATTTCCAAATTGTGTTTTTCGCTGTTAAAAAAAAAAAAAAAAAATACATTATCCATTGTCAACTCTGGTAAAGACTTAGTAACCCGCTGACAAAAAACAAGATTTTTTTTACCAAAACTTTGAACGTGCAAGAACGGTTTAAAAAAAAAAATTAAAAAATAGTTTGATCTTTGATCTTTTCTTTTAATAATTTTGATGAGGAAAAAAAAATCCTGTTTTTTTTTTTTTTTTTTTTTTTTAGCGAATTAGTAGAGAGGTGCCTATTTTAAAAATGTCTCTTCAAAATTTTAAAGATTTTTTTCGCCTGATTGCACCCCCCTTATTTTGAATTTGATTTTCAATTGTGAATTTTTGTCATTTATATTCTTTGACCAAAAAAATTTAGAATTTTTAGAAGTGTTTTAAAACTTCTGTGATATCAATCTAATAAGGCGAATTTTTTTAAGCCTTTGTGCTTTCAAAAAAAAAAAAAAAAGGTACCTCTTTGAGATTTTTTATATAAAATATGCCCTTTAATAAATAAGATAGTAAGAAATTATTCTCTGGAACTGTTCTTATAAAATTTTTAAATATTGTACGGCTGTTGAGGTGGCATTAACTATGGATGCACAGACTAGCAATCATTTCTGTTTTTCAGCGAAAATATTTTGGATTTGTTTTCAATGTTAAATTTATTCCGATTGCTCCGATACTTGTGTATAATATTTATTTTAAATAGTTTGCTTCCCAAATTTTTCGAAAAAAAAAATTTCCCTTTTTGCAATCGTTTTCACCAAATGCAAATTACTAAAAAAAAAAAAAAAAAAAAAAAAAAAAAAAAAAAAGTATTTTTTGTTTTTATTACATTCTTTATAAAAATATTTGTGGCAAGTTTTTGACTTTAAAATGAAAATTTTTTTTTTTTAAAATAATAATACAAAAATATATTTTTTATTACGGACCAACAGAAGTTATTCAGTAAATAGCTGTCTGCACAAATTTTATCTTGACTGAGACGATGTTAACACATTTTTTAAAAATAATATTTGGCAACTTTTATGGCATAATTAAATCGAGGAAAGGATAGTTAACTGTTCCACGTAATTGTCCTGATGTTACGATTAATTTTGATAGATTGCTTTTAGAGTTTTCAGCTGCCATGAATTTTGCCGATTCAAAGAAAAATTTAACTTCATAGACGTTTAATTCAATCATTAAGTGTTTTGCATCTTTACAAGAGACACTCGAACTTTTATGCTGGTCGTGAAAACGAAAAGAATCCCAAGAACTCGCTGTTTAAGATTTTGATTAATATCTTTCGACAAGATACATATAAAAATGTTGTCAGATCAAATACTTCATTTGTTTAGCATATTATCTAGACTCTTAATCTCAGCAAAAAGATTAATTGAATTCCTAACAGACTGTATTGATCGATTATTTAACCTACCAAATGTTTGATGTTTTACATGACTTTTTACATGACTTTCATTTACATTTTATATTGCTAAATAAAGTTGTATTATATATTGGTTAGCGTTCGAGTCTAGTTTAGGGTAAGAATTTTACACCAATTATTGAAAATAAACAGACTCTTACTATATATGGGAGACTAGAGCTAGCTGCGTCGCTGTGATCGACTAAAAAGCAAGCCCACCCCTTCCAAAATCAATGCCGATATATGCGTCCGTTTATCAAGGTTTGAACGATGTGAACTGCTTGTTAATCAGACGATGCAAAAAAGAAAAAAAATCTTCAGACGTGGCCAAATTTCTATCATTTTTCGCTATCAAGGGACAGACAGCCATTATTTTTGTTTTGTTAAATTTCATTTTAACTAGTTTAACAGTTTCATAATTCCAACAAAGAATATGCATGTATAATGTATGATTAATGAGACTGATAAGTCCGTTTTATAGAGAAGGACGGGGGCGGTTTTAAATGATGCAGATAACAAGAAGTGAACGACAAGCAAATAGGACAAATACAACGCACAAATCTATTCCCACTTCTCTTGATGTTTACAAAGTCAATGTTAGTATATTGAATAAAAACAACAGAGAAAGAGAGAGAGAGCGCAGACTTGTTCTATATTATAAACTAAAGTAGACTCGGAAGCAGTTCATTTTATCATTAAATTTTCATATTAGTGTTATTCGTGCTTTTTAAAAATTCGCGACCGTCCGAGTCGCTTTTTCTATCCTCGAAGTATTAAGAAAAATTCTTATCGGATTTTAATTGTCTGAACCAGGTTTGTTTTCTTTTCTTTAGAGACGTTACGAAGCTATATAAAGTGATTTCTAAGATCATTTTTTTATATTCTTTATGATAAACCATTATATTTCCCTAAAGCAAAACAACAACACTCAACAAGTACAATTACCGTAAAAACAGAACTTTGTTTTTTAATGATCATACAAGCAAATACACGATTATTCTGATAAATAAATTAACTTCTTACCTGCAGCGTGAACACTAACAAAAAATGTCAGTGCCAACACAACGTGAGTGACGGTCATATTTTTATCGTGTTAAACAGGGTACTGTTCTAACCAATCTACCCGTAACTCCTTACTAATCTTTTTCTTCAAGGCGGGTGGTGGCGACGTCGATTGTATTCTATATGTTTAACAGCTCACCGTGCAAGAGTCTCCTTAAAAAGAACAAAATATCCTGCCGTAGAAATAGTTATGTGTATTGTAAATATATATATTCTCAATATACATATCACAAAGACTACTTCATTGGATGTTAGTAATATCTTCCGGTATGTATGTACCAAACCCAAAAGGCATGTGCTTCACTTGAGAGGGGGTGGTGCCTACCTTAGACCCCCTTCCATTTTACGCCAACCTACCATCTCCACACAATATGTGTATTAACTCGGCTGTGACTACTGGCTTGCCGTTTGCTCTATAACGTTTTGCCTCGACTGTAGAAATCTAAAACAAGCTAATCAAATTAGTTAAAAACGAAACCCGACTCTCTGTTCTCTTTTTATTTCTCGTTTTCTTTAGGGGGAGGGGGGGAGGATAATCACATAACTGTCTCCCGCTTCTTATCTTGCCAAGGATTCTCCGGAGATGGATTTTTTTTTCACCTGTGCGGAATTTGATATTGATCGGGAAAAAGATCAAGTCCCGAGTTCGTGGCAACAGATTTATAAACTGTAGTAGATTTTTTTAAACACTAGACTGACTGTCAGCCAAAATGGGGTTGTTTGTACTATTTTGAGTATTTTTGCTAGTATGAATAATAATAATATTTATGAGATGAGATATTGTAATGATTAACAATATTTACATTGTTCGGATTGTTGTCCTCGTCTTTGTTACCATATTCAAGACGTTTCAGCCGTTGTACGATCCGACCTTTTTTCAGGTGATTGGAATTTCGAACTAAAAAGCTCAGTTCGAAATTCTAATCACCTGAAGAAGGCCGGATCGTACAAAGACCAAAACGTCGTGAATCTGGCAACAATCTAAATAATGTTAATGATAATAATTATAATTTTAATTTTAAATTAAATTCTTCATTTTGTTGATTTTATTGATTCCATTTCTTTTTTTTTTTTTTTTTGCTGATTTGTTTTTCGGCAGTGAATTTAAATTACTTAAGGTATTCATAATATTTTACTTTCTTATAATCGGCGCATTAAAAGACCAAATAATCATTCCTGATTTAGTGATTTGAAAGGAAGCGAATAAATATTAATGGCAGTAACATTGTTACCAGGGCCGGCGCAAGGGTCTCGGGCCCAAGGAATCTATGAGATGGGCCAAACATCCCAATCTATGAAACAGAGACATCTCGCACTCTACTATATCGTAATTTTCATGAAGTGTTTATATAAAATCCAAATTTTATTATAGCCTAATTATGTACAATAATGTATCTTATGTGATATAGGTGAACAATTCAACTGAAGAATTTGAAAAAAAAAACAAAAAAACAAACTAGTGTGACTAAGTCCAAATTAGATTTTTCTTTACACTTTTTTTTTCTTTAATTTATTTATTATCTATGTTTATTTTACCTTTGCTTAGTTTTTTTTTTTTTTTTTTCAGTTTCCTTTCCGTGTCTGTTATCAACAAGGTGTCAATTGTTTACGTAGGCCTTACATAGATCTTCGCGTTGTCTAAACGTATTACGGAAATAAATCTAGCGAGGAAGCATAATCTTGTCTTAATCTACATATGTATTTCTGTGTCCTTCTTTAATCCTCGTTCGCTTTCCGCATGCAGGCTGTTTGTTTCTACAAGAGGCTCTAAATTACTCAAATATATTCCCGGTATAAATAAAACATTTTAAATATTTTTCGTAAACCTTTGTATCATACTTTATCTAATTTTAAATAATTTCATTCTTTTCAAGTTTTTTGAAGTTGTAACCTTATTTATATTTTATTTTATTATTTCTTGTTCAGTAATTAACTTCCTCAATTATTTAATTCTCAAATACTTATTTTTTTAACAACAACAATAATAAAAAATATTTTCATAAATTTAATGATAATTTTATATTTTTATTCTTTTCTTATAATTGATTCTTTTTTTTATCATTGTCCTAAAAGTAATCATAAGTCAGAGATACATTTGATAACGAACTATTCAATCCAACATCGAATGTAAAATATATATAGCCGTTCATTGTCATGGTAGAGTGATTATTGTCCCAGTGATCCCAAGAACCAAGCCGTTTAGATTTTCAACTCTTGTAGGGACACCGGTAGTGGTAAGGTCGAAGAGAAAGGACCAGAGTGAATGCGTTTAAATTCCGAAGACCACAACGGTAGAATAGACAAAGATGTACACGATCTCAACGACCAAACTGGCTGAAGAGGGTAGTTCCAGTCGGGCTGGCGTAACTAAAGCCTGCCTCGACAGATCAAGCATCCGACCGCCTGGTACAACCAAGTTTGCCAGATCTTGCCTGTTTCTATACCTTTGAGCGCGGGGGGGGGGGTCGCTTCTGGCTACACCGTTTTGCAGAGTTTTCCACTAAAAACAAATTCACGCGAATGGCCTCGTCAAACTTCCTTTGATTCTCCGTACCGCCATCGGTGGGGAAGGAGAAAGGGAATAGATAGAATGGATGACGTGTCTGATGCCTTGATGCGAACAGGTGCCGACAAGAACAAAAAACAATCTAATGCCATTGTGTAGTCTATGAAATATAAGTTTAGACTTAGTAGCGATCGTTTTGATTGCATTTCGATCACAAAATTTGCAATTCATATTCCCGTATTTTGAACAGCACATAGTGTAGTATAAGGCAGCCAAATAGAGATCGCATATACGAAGGAGCCGTCGGAAGTCTGTCTCTTCAAGCAAAAAATTCTAGTCTTTATATAGTCTTAAAACTCCCACGCATTTTTGCTTTTTTCGGTTGTTGACTTTATCTACGACCGGATGTATCTGTCACTCACACTCAGCGGTCCGTTGCTTTTCAAGCCAGTTGTCGCTTGTTTTTTTTGTTTTTTTTTTCAGCCACCTATGCTCTTTGTTGATTTACCTACGGCCGGATGTATTTATCAATTACTTCTGCCGTTCAAGGTAATATATTACACTAGTTCTTGCCCTATCAACTGTTTCATTCTTTTATTCATTTGAATCCTGATGGTTAGTCTAGTTATATCGTTAGTCAAGTTCTTGCTCTCTAGATTTCGCATTCATTTATGTCTGGTTTCTTTAGCATCTCTATGAAGATAAATCTGCTGAGCTCTTCCGTGGTGTCGTAATTTCATTCATCATTTCGGTAAACGAATTAATCTCAAAATCATCGAAGATTGTCAGTATCTCTATTACAATCTCATCTGATTCATTGGTTCTTTTATTTTTTATCTTGGCCAGTGCTAGCTTCACATTTTAATTCTTTGTTTTCTGAGTAATATAGGCTTTTCCTATCAGTTGTCGTGGAAGGGCTCTCCGTTGGGTTCGTTACATCTTTGCAGTATCTTTTCTTTTTCTTTTATGGTTGTTCTCAGATTAGAATTTATGTATCCTGCTGAAGAGGGCGTTCTTTGTGCTACTATTTATTTTGATTGCTAGTTTTTATATTCTGTACTTTTTTTAAAATCTGCACACTTCTTGCTGAGACTTTCTTTGTTTTCTTTAATATATTTTGATTGCTGGTATTTATTTATTTAATTTATTTATTATCTATTTAAGATGTTTTTATTTTTTATACTTCCCAGTCTTGATTGTTATTTTTCCTACATATCATCATAAGCTGCACTTGTTACCTCCTCCTCTTACACACATCAACCCTCTACCCTGAGTAGCTCTTGAGCCTTGTATTGGGTTAAAACTTAGTTAAAGTCATCCATTTCTTTTTAATTTTACTTCGATTAGCTTCTTTTGCTATTGTCAAGTTGTTCGTAACGACCAATATTAGTTGTTAGTAAGGGCCACTGTTAGTTGTTTATAACGGTCACTATTAACTGTTAGTAACAGCTACTATATAACTTTGCAAATTAAGTCGTTCTCGAGTCTGTCGGATTGAAGCTTAGGTGTTATCTGTGGTTTCTGAAGTTTTTGTACTTAATTCCCACATAACTGTGAAGTGACCGCTCTCATAGTCAGTGCGTGGACAGGCTTTTGGGTGCAGTACTGAATTTGACATAGAAAGGTCAAACCAAATTACAGACAAGAGTGGGGTGCCCCTCCTGGACCGTCGCCCAAAGCTACGGAGAATGGACGAGAAGCACAATACCAATGCGACAGCGGCGATTAGGAGGTCACCCCAGCAGGCTCAGACTGATGGGTTCTATGCGACCAGAGGAAAAATAAACACGGCCAACCACATCTCGCGTCATGTCGCTGATGGGTGGAGATAGTGAAAAAATTCTTTATTGAATATTGGATAGTTTTTCTTTCAATATGCCTTTTCTCAGAATTTTTCATAAACATAAACGTATTTAGTATTCTTTTAACCAAAGGCGACTACTATTTCCTTTCACTAAATACTAACGAACATCTTTATTTAACCTTAAATTTAGCATCGTCAGTTACCATTTGCATACCATCTGGGCAAATTGAATCCTCTTTTTTTTCCTTCCGCCAAAAAGTTTTGTAAATAATAAGTAAAATACTTTAAGATAATCTGTAAAAAAACACTTATATATATCGCGGCAATAAATATGAAGAAAAGATGTAGTAAGTAATCTCAATATATTTTAGTAATATTAGATTAAATATTAAAACTGATTCAACAGAGAGCTCGATGTAAAAAAATTTATAACATCTGTTGCATGGAGCTGAAGAGACAGGTTTGATGATCCGCTGAAATGACTATCCTCCTAATTTAATAATTTGAATTTACACTAAATCGGTCGTATTGGCGTATGATACATCATACGCTAAAAGTCTGCCTTTTTCTAACTCACAGGTAGAATCGCCGACTGACGCCAATTCGGTCGGGTTTCAATCCTGGGTTAAAAGCAATCGGATGTCTAACCGTACTGATGGGCTGCGATACAGCTAAACAGATCTGTCTACGGATGACTATATATGCAAACAAAAGTGGCCTATTGGTAAAATCCTAAGAAATATCCTTTTAACTTTTAATATAAATATAACTGATCCAGCCAAAAGGGCTCCGTGTAAATAAAATTATTTATTTACAGAGCCAAATATGTCTTTTTCTTTTTTTTTTTTTTTCAAATAAAATCTCGAAAATTACTTGTCGAATGATTACATCTGGAAAATACATCTGGAATGATTACATCTGGAAAATACATTCACTTTGTCAGCAATTTATATTGCGGAAAAAATTAAAAAGGTTTCCATTAAAAACTTTTTAATTTTGCCATAATAACGACATGTAATTTTCGAAGTTTTTATATATATATATATATATATATATATATATATATATATATATATGCTTGGGCAGCAGTCTTTTTTCAAACATCTTTCATTAAATACTACCAACAATTTTTATTACTTTTTTTCCAGCATCCAATCATTTTTCCATTTTGTACGAGCTAAAGGATATAAAGATCGTTAATAATTTTTCTTATCACATACGCAATCGGCCCTGTCTATAACAATTTTCAAGGCTGTTTTTGACTCTGGTGTTGTTATTTTGTCTCATGTTTAGACTGTCAGGTAGTAATTTATTTTTGTGTTGTTTTTGAAAAAGGAGCGATCATTCCAAGCTCTCAGCGTAGCGCTGGACTGGAATTCACATACGCATCTTTCTATTTAAAAAAAAGAAAGAATACTTTCAATACACCATTTCCACTATTAAATAATGTAAGGTTGATGGTAGGAGAGAAATGTTTGGTATATAGTGACTCTTGAATAACGAGATGATTCCGATATTGTGATTTGTGTAGAATTATTGTCTTTACGATCAGAATTTGCCTTAAGTATACTCTATCTATCTATCTATCTATCTATCTATCTATCTATCTATCTATCTATCTATTCAATTTTTTTTGTGTTCTTAAACTTTTTTCACTTCTGAGGACTGAGTGTGTGAAGATATTTTCCATACTATTTATTTTCCCGAGCACGTTCGGTTAATGCTTTCAAAGGGAGCGGAAGATTTATTCAGACAGTTAAATGCCATACGTGATACACACCTGGGACGATCATGTCTCTTTCGAGACATGACTGACTGAGCAGAAGATTATCCCGCAGTAGGTTGCCATTGCATTCTGCGGTTGACTGGTTGCCAACCAAGGCTATAGAACCCAGTCTGTTATATTATTTAACCCATAACTGGAGGGAAGAGACGGATTAATACTTTTCCCAAGGGTATTTGTGCGAAAGTGAATGCAAGGAATTCGAACTCGGCTCGAACTTCAGACCTTACGAGATTGATACAAGTTATATTTGGATTCGACAATCACATGATATGCTCAAACTGTTGGCCTTTAGAGCCCAGACATTTATTAGTGCGGCGGACTACAGCTAGGGTAACGTAGGCTGTAGTGTCTAGCAGGATTGCTGCACCTGCATTTTCGATTTCTTGTCTAAGGGCCACCACTGTAGTCGGTTTTCTGCGATGTGCAACATCTTTTGAGTCTCCAATAGGTAAAGTGTGCACGTCTTACCAGGAGAACGTGGTGTGAAATCGACTACAAAAGATAACATTTTTTTCCTTTTCCTGAAGTGTGTATAAAACTTTTTGGCAAACGTCGTATAGATGTGTTTGTTACCCGACCGTTATAATATTTTATAAACACGTCGACATTTTTGATTCATCCTGTAAAAATTTTCATTTTTATTGATTTTTTTATTTGTTTTTTAAATTGTTTTAATGATATATATATATATGTGTGTGTGTGTGTGTGTGTGTGTGTGTGTGTAGAGAGAGAGAGAGAGAGAGAGAGAGAGAGAGAATAGTGTATACACGGAACTCATTCACCTTCAACTGTCCTGATTTATATTAGATAAATATATTAGAGGTCGTAAGGTACATCTTATTTCAATGAATTTTAAAATGAACGCAATTAATTGAAACCCTTAACATGTCCAGTGTTGAGCTCATAACAGCTACTTTGTCATTTCTATTTTTTTTTTTTTTTGACGTGGAGGGGATTCTCATTTTCTGCGGACCATCTGTGCCCAATTTAGAAGAGGCTGCCATAAACAGAGTATGAATTTATAAATTCTAAACAGTTCCAAGCAGCATATATTCTTTTCAGAAAATTGCATGCATCTATCTATCTATCTATCTATCTATCTATCTATCTATCTATCTATCTATCTATCTATCTGTCTATCTCTCATCTAGTCTATCTATCTATCTATCTATCTATCTATCTATCTATCTATCTATCTATCTGTCACAGTCTCTATCTATCTATCTGTCACAGTCTCTATCTATCTATCTGTCACAGTCTCTATCTATCTATCTGTCACAGTCTCTCTATCTATCTATCTATCACATCTATCTATCTATCTATCTATCTGTCTATCTATCTATCTATCTATCAAGTCTCTATCTATCTATCTATCTATCTATCTATCTATCTATCTATCTATCTATCTATGGCACCTCTACGTGGTGTAATGTACAGCAAGCTTTTTAATCGCTAGAACCTGTGACAACTCAGTAATGAATTCAATCTTCCTTGGATACCCCTTACTTTTGTCCTTGTGCCGCATGTAAGCGGCGCTTAGAACAATATAATCTATGTATCCCTGTCTTTCTTTTATCCTAATCAGTTTTGCACCATTGATTTCTTTGAGACTTTCATATCGTTGCCCTTTGAACATTCAACCTTCTTATCGACACTCGATGCGAACATTTCAGTCTATATAATAACTATCCTTTCATAACCAACTAACACAACACAACTCACACTTGGACATAGTAGCACTCATACACTTTACGCTATACTTGCTTCAAAGCGACCGATAAGAAGATGATCACTCTTTAACTCATTTTCTATTCATATCTTTAGTCATACTGTCATCTTTTTTCAGTAAAAGCACAGTTTGTTTACTTTACGCATTGTTTTACATCCTTATTATTATTATTATTATTATTATTATTATTATTCGTCATTTTGTTCTTCGTCGTCGTGTCATTTTATGTCGGACAAAAAAGTTAAGTATTTTCCATTTTCCAACTTGACGTCTCATTTTCTAAGGTCTTTAAAAAACTACCTTCATAACTACTTTTATGTTTCTCTTAATATTTTTCTTATTTAAATGATAACTTTAAACATTATCAAATCTAACAGCATTATTGATCACTCGCTAACATCATATTTTTTGTATTGAATAAAGCCCAACAAAAAAAAAAAAGAAAAGAAAAAAGTGAAAAGCGAACCAAATTCTTTCTAAATAACCAAAAGAATTCTCTAAATTCGTTATTGTTTATTAGCAAAAGTTACTAATAAATAACTGAAGATTTGATAACTCTTGTTCAAAGGAATTTTGTTGGGATTTTTATGCATTGTCACTTTACCAGACATTTACATAAAAGGTTTCTTTTATTTCGTCGTTAATTGCTTGCATGGTCTGAATTGTTTTTCGTCTATAAATTCCACTTGCTTTGAATTAGAGTGTAGGCTGGGAAAACGACTAATGAGAGTGAATTTCAATTTCACCCATATTATGACGACAACCTTTAAGTACTGTTTTTGTTTCGCTTTTTATTTTCGCTGTCTGATAAAAGTGGCTGTTAAATTGTACAATTGTTTGGTTTTATTACATTGTAATTTGCAATTTTATTTACGTTCTGAGAAAAAATAAAACGGATGATAAACTTTCCACAAATAGCATCAAATTTTACAGAGCACATTCTGGTAATTAGTTGCTTTGATTAATTATTAAATAGCATCGAACATGCACGGTCGTGTGTGGGGAGGGTCAATGTGTGGGTGGTGTAATGGGTAGTGTCTCAGAATGAGAAATCGGAAAACAGTTTGAATTCTGGTCGAGTCTTGGAAAAACTCTAAATTCAAACTCTGAAGAAGGCTTGTGGTGAGCTCGCTGTACACTGTGATCCTGTTCTCCGGATTTAGTTTTCCCCAAAATTAGCACAAGCCTTCATCAATAAAATCAAACCACATGGATGCCACATCTGGTCTGGTGCTCTTTCTATATATTTAGAGATTCTTGACAAAATACAAAGAATAATCTGCAATTTTATTAGTCTTCACCTAGCATCGCTTTTTCATCATCGTAATGTAGCTTCACTTTTATGGTGATTGATTTAAGGAACTTTCCTCTATGGTACCCTAGACTTTTAAGTATTTTTCTCTGTGGTACTCTAGAATTTATGGTACTATCGTCTACGGTACCCTAAACTTTATGGTACTTTCCTTTATGGTACCCTAGACATTATGGTATTTTCCTCTATGGTACCCTAGATTTTATGGTATTTTCCTCTATGGTACCATAGACTCTATTGTACTTTCCTCTATGGTACCCTAAACTTTATGGTACTTTCCTTTATGGTACCATAGACTGTATGGAACTTTCCTCTATGGTAACCGTGCCATTATGGAACTTTCCTCTTTGGTACCCTTGACTTTATGGTACTTTTCTGTATAGTGCCATAGACTTTATGGAACTTTCCTCTGCGGTACCCAGACTTTATGTTACTTTCTTTATGATACCCTGGACTTTATGGTACTTTTCTCTATGGTACCCTAGATTTTATGAAACTTTTCTCTCTGGTACTTCAGAGTTTATTATTAGAAGCGCACCTTGGCGGCAAGATCTCGTCATCTTTCAGGTGAAATGAAGAGATGTAACCGTAAGTTCCATCGCCCTTCTCGCTTGTGGAACTCTGTTCTGGCATTCTGTTTCTCAGGCAATTTTGATCGTCAAAAAATTTAGATATGTCAACCCCTACCTACTGTTTTCTAAATTCTTGTTTATTTAATTGTTCTCTCGCCTTAATAGTTAATTTTCCCTCTAGTACTCATTGATCCCTTGCGAGTTAATAGCTTTATTGCTGGGGGTCAAATGATTAAATAAGAAAATGTGCGGGTAATCAGATTGTTCGATTCGAGTAGATGAGTTTTTGGATCTTCATATATCGAGGTCATCATATATATGTACGTAAGAGTATATATATATATATATATATATATATATATATATATATATATATATATATTTTTAATTCAGATACTTCAATCCTTAACTTAAATGATGGTTATTTTTTTTATATATTTTTAATTCAGATACTTCAATCCTTAACTTAAATGATGGTTCCTACCAACCCTTTCTTAAAGAAAATAGTTCTCCCACCTATATAAATAGTTTATCCAACCACCCCAAGAATATTATAAGACAAATACCCAAGATAGTAAATAATAGGGTTAACCAATTATCTTCCAATATAAAAATTTTCAACGCAAGCAAAGAAATTTACGATAAGGCCCTTCAGAAAAGCGGTTTTGTTAATAAGTTAAAGTATGATAAGCCTGCTATAAACCCAGAATCATCAAAAACTAAAAACACCCGAAAATGTAGAAAAAGGAAGATAATTTGGTTTAACCCTCCTTATTGTAAGCTAACTAATATAAATATTGGTAAGTATTTTCTCAGATTAATCGATAAACATTTTAATAATAATAACAATCCCTTAAATAAAATTTTTAATAGATTCACCCTAAAAATTAGTTATTCTTGCACCTCAAATATAGATAATATAATTAATTCCCACAATAAACAAATTTTAATGAACCTAAATAATACGGAAGATAAATCCGGAATTGTCGACAAATGCAATTGTTATTCTGTGGATGCCTGCCCGGTGCAAGGCAAATGTAAATCCACCCATGTAATTTATGAAGCCCGCATTTCTCCATCTAATAACAAGGACAATTACCGGACCTATATTGGCATGTCCGCGGGCTCTTTCAAACAGAGGCTTTATAATCACAGGTACTCGTTTTCGAACCCTAAACAGAGATTCCAGACGGCACTATCACGTAGGTTCTGGGAAATGAAGGAGGAAGGGCAGGACCCTATAATCAGCTGGAAATTAATAGGCTCAGCTTGTACCCCTAAGGGTTTTCGTGATAGGTGTCGTCTGTGTTTATTGGAGAAGATTCTGATTTTGAAGTATCCTCATCAGGACTTACTTTTGAACTTTAGGAGGGAATTTATAAACAAGTGCCGCCATAGGGCGGATTTTAACTTCTAATTTCAAATTTTAATTTTTAAATTCTAAATTTTTCTATAATTTTTTTAATATTTAAAAAATTTTTAATTTTAATTTTAAATTTAATTTTTTTTTTTTTTTTATGTATATGTGTATGTTTGTGTGTGGATGTACTTTTTTATATATATGTATGTATATGTATATATGTATTTATGTATGTGGGCTATATGTAATTTTGAAAAATTTTTTTTAGCTATTTAAATGCTCCTTTTCATAATATTCATTAATATGTATGTGTGTGAGTGCATATGGAATATGTGTATGTATGTGTATATATATGTGTGTGTGTGTGTGTGTGTGTGTGTGTGTGCATGTGTGTGTACACATGTATATTATGTGTATATGAATTTTTTGTATATAGGTGTGTACACACATATATATGTGTGTATGCGCATGTATATGTATATAAGTGTGTAATATATATGTGTGTATATATTTATATATATATATGTATATAAGTGTGTAATAAATTGAATGTATGTGTGTGTTTGTGTATATATGTATTCTTATTCGTAGAATTGTGGGTGTGTATATATATGTATGTATGTGTGTACTTCTATAGGTATGTATATAATAATTGTAATTTTTTTTTTTTTTTTTTTTTTTACCTAGTGTTGTCTTTATTTAGTCTAATTTCAAATGACCTAATTTTTTTAAAAATAATTTTATTTTAAATCCTATATCTTTTTATTCCCTTTTATTAATAATTATGCCTTTTTAAGTAAAGGCCTCCGTGGGGATCTTCATATCGAAATGGCCATTCAACATCTTTGAATTAATCCTTTTTTAATATATATATATATATATATATATATATATATATATATATATATATAGTCATCCGTAGACAGATCTGTTTTGCTGTATCACAGCTCATCAGTACGGTTTGACATCCGATTGCTTTTACTCAGGATTTAAACCCGACTGAATTGGCGTCAGTCGGCGATCCCATCTCTGAACTATGGGCGCTCGGTAGAAGGAGGCAGACTTTTAACGTAGGATGTATCATGCGCCAGTAGTCAGAGTGCTCTAATTCATTACTGAATGAGCGATGCGTATATATATATATATGAGAAATCTAGAAGCGAGCCACCACCTACCGCGGTTTCACACTACGGTTCTTCAGGGTAAGAGCACTTTTTTTTCTTTTCTCCCCCCACCCATTATTTAACCTACGAGGTCGTTCTCGCCGGGTAACAAGACGGTTTAAATTACTGTTAAGTTAGCACTATTTTCGGAAGTTTAGTCTGTTATTATTAGTGTTGCCTTACTGTGATTAGGTTCATTACTATATATATATATATATATATATATATATATATATATATATATATATATATATATATAAAGCAATTTAAAAATGGGAAAAATTTAATTGCCTTTCTAGGCTTAATCATATCCAAATATTCAAACAAAAGTTGTTAAGATTTTAAAACAATCTCACCACCATAAGTTCGTTAAAAAGTAAGTGGAATAGATTTGTGTATCTGTTATATTATTACAATGGTGTTTATTGTAACTATGGAATTTATACTATATTGAGTATCTGGATGGAACATTTCCTGAGAAAAAGATAGATGTTCATTTGATTGGCCAGCACGTTCACCTGACTTGATCCCAATGGATGGGAGTACGAGAGGCCAAAGTTTATGGTCGAAAACTAAGAAGTTATTATTATTATTATTATTATTATTTACGAGTGGGCTCGTACTATCAAAAAATAACAGTGAAATATTTATATCGATATACAGTCTTAAATAAGGGCAACATATATATTGATGTACCTACTATTGAGTATCTTATTTTGAGACATAAAAAAAACAAACTCCTGAGCGTGACAAGCTGGAAATATATATATATATATATATATATATATATATATATATTATTAATTATTACTTTAGGACATGCAAAAGCTATCAACTAATACAAAATTGTACATTTTGTTTTGACAGTGAAGAACAATGTCTCATCAAATAGTTAATAATGATGGTAATAAAAGTTTTATTGAAAGTTTTTTAAAAAACACCAATTCCTTTTATTTTTGGAAATTCTTTTCTGCAAAAAATGTACAATTTTGTAGTAGTATATCGTTTGTTCATGTTCTAAAGTAATAATTAATAATAAATATTAATTTCCCTATTTTCATATTGAGCACTGTTTTACATTAATATTTTGAAAGTTGCAATTATTTTCTTCGTTCCTCATTCATTTGTATATGTGTTATTGAAAATCGCCTGAAGACACCACTCATGGTAGAAACCTGGGTAGCGAAATAACTCGTTTAAGAACGGAAAATATTCAAAAGTTCTGCATTATAATTGTATCGAACACTTTTTAATACAAATGTGTACTGGTCTAATTTTATTATAACCAAAAACTAAGTAATGAACCAATATATATATATATATATATATATATATATATATTCTTCACGACTGGACGACATAATTATTGTAAAAATTTTTAAAAATTAGGCAATGTTTAAGAGCAAACACGCAGTGAGCGCTTTCATAACTGGTTGTAAAGTTTAACAACTGGTAGTAAAGAGAATGAACTGAACCGATTCTGCCTCGCTATTCTCTCTCTCTGTCTCACTGAGCTTGAAAGGATATATATATATATATATATTTGAAATAATTTGTTTGAACATTATTTTTGATCGATACTGCTATTTAACTAGATATTCTGTTTATAATCAAACAGTTCGATTAAAAACAGAATATCTACTTAAATACCAGTATCGATAAAAAAATAATGTTCAAATTATTTCAAATATATATGTATAAAACATTTTTTTATATATATTTTTTAACATTATATATATATATTGATTTTAGTGAGAAAATCAATGAAAGAAAGAAGACAAGATAGGAGTGTTTAACGTCTGTTTCAGCGAAACAGAAAAATGTCCTCAATTTTCAATCTTTTTATTTATACTCACTTCTTAAAATAACAACCAGCATTCATATTTATTGTGGTTATTGCAATATTTTGTTAAGCTCAAATATTTAATGATGTTTTAGGGGAATTTTTACAGATATTTTATTGCCGTAAAATTCGCCATGAGCTTATTCAATCATTAACAGAAGAATTAAGATGCATCAGAAATTTCAAATAGGAAAACCGTAAAAAAAACCGGGTATTTCTCGTTATTACTAATGACAGAATAAAAACAAAACTCACCATTCTAGATGTGGGTTCTCCTTTGTCATAAAGATAAACTCGTCCAGAGTATACTTATACTACTGTTATAGAAGCGAGACGGGAGATTGCCGCGTTTTCTCGCTCTGATTCTTTTGACACTGTCAGCTTTCCGCCTTCGGGCGGAGAGCATTAACCCAGTCGTGGCTCCGCCGAAGGGTTGTGTCACGACTGGGAAAAATTAGACATATTTTTGGCTGGGCTATATGACTCGGACGACCCACGTTAAAAAGGACTTGTGCCACATTTTGCCCTAGTGATGTGGGGGTCAATAAATACAGATTGCCACGTTTTCTCGCAGTAATTCTTTTGATACTGTCAGCTCTCTGCCTTCGGGTGGAGAACATTAACCCTGTCGTGGCTCCGCCAAAGTGGTTGTGTCACGACTGGGCAAAATTAAACAGATATTTTTGGCTTGGCTATATTGTCCAGAGAACCCACGTTAAAATGACCTCGTGCCACACTTAGCCCTAGTGGGTGGGGTAAATAAATACCGAATGCCGCGTTTCCTCTCGGTAATTCCTTTGACACTGTCAATCTCTCTGCCTCCGGCTCCGTGGCTCCGCTGAAGGGTTGAGTGACGACTGGGCAAAATTAGATATATATTTTTGGCCTTGTGCCACATTTTGCCTTGGGGTTGGGGGGGGGGGGGCTATATAAATACCAAATACCGTGTCTTCATAGAGAGTTAATCGAGGATACGAGAGTCCCGAGAGAGATTAGCAGTCAGTACACAGTAGTTCATAGTAGCTCTGTGCTCCACTCATCGAGGAGATTATTACGCAGTACCCGTCAGCTTCCGCCGCGGACATAACTCAATATACTACGGTTTCACTTCCAGAGACTTATACATATACTTTTTACTAACCTACATTCCTGGACTACTAATCTTCATTCATATCTGTATCCTTACGTTAATACATTTATTTTTTATCTCAATTACTGGTCGTTGTTCATTTATTTGTGCGGACCCCATTCCCGGGATCCACAACGCTAGAGAAACCTATTTCAACGGAGAATCTGCAATGTGATCGACCCTGACTTGGCAGCTCAGATACAATCACTTTCTCACTAGGGCAGTGTGGCTTCCCTGTGTCTCTTCTACAAGTATTTTCACAGCTTCTGCTCTGATGAACTTAGCTCACTGGTGCCCTTTATATACTAATTTACTCGAGCCACAAGATTAGCAACTAGGTCCCACCCTTTTACTGTGAAACCAATAAGATGTAAACTCAAATTCTACTCCATCAGCTTCTTTTCTCGCACTTTCTGTCTGTGGAATTCCCTTCCATTTACTTGCTTCCTCGACAGCTACAATCTCCAAGAATTTAAATGTAAAGTCAATAGTCATCTCCTATCTCACTAACCTGCATCCTCTCTCTCATGCTCTTTTCTCCGTCCACTCCACTCTCATCAGTATTCTCATTGTTCTCTTACCCACTGACACCCCATATAACCTGCTACTCCTTCTTATAACTCCTGCACAACAATGACAGTATAATGCCTTTCTTGGGGCGATACGATTATAAAAAAGAAAAATGTCTCGCAACAACTCCAACCCTCAGAATAAAAATTACCAAAAGTCAGGGAGTTATTTCCATTTGGTAAGTTCAGGTGATATTCAACGTACTTGCAAGGTTTTCTTCTTCTGTGTGCCTTGTCCTTTCAGGACATAGGCGATCAGGGATTTCCACGTTTTTCTATTCCTGGTGGCTCTTAGCACGCTTTCTCCTGTTACACCACGCAAACCCCGTTCTGTCATCCACCTGCTCAGGCCCGTCAAATGTGTTATCCGCTGCTTTTCCCCTCTGTTTGGCCTGTTAGTATCAGGTTCTCCAAGCCCCTCTTCTTCTTTGCATGTCATAGGAACTTTCATCAAAAAAGAGAAAAGCTGCTTTGTTTATCAGGTTGAACGCGACTAGAAACTTTACACTTAAAAATAGCGCAACCGAGCCATCCAAATTGTCGTTCTGGGAGAATTTAGAGAAACTATTGGTAAGTATTTGTCCTTTTTATTTTGAGGTGAATCAATATTTTGGAGTGAGTTAATAGTGAAGCTTTCGTATGACGTATCTGAAAATGCAGACAAGTTAAACTTATCTCTTATGAAAATAATGATCTAAATCGCTCTGATATGATCTCTATGAATAATTCACGGACAAAAATCAAAATTCAACGAACCAATGTTATCTATAAATTCGTTTGCTCACTTGGAGAATGTCTCTCTAGTATTAACAACACATGAATTCACTACAAAATAAAGACCGGGTAACACGCCATTTGGTCAGTAATAACTCAATTAAATTGTGTATCATCAGCCAACACAATAACAATCAGTCAATGAGTTGAGTGCCATACGTGATACACGCTTGGGCAATCATGTCTCGAAAGAGGCATGACTGACTGGGCAGAAGATTACCCCGCAGTAGGTTGCCATTGCTTTCTGCGGTAGACTGGTTGCCAGCCAAGGCCATAAAACCCAATCTGTTCTATTATTTAAACCATAGCTAGAGAGGAAAGAGATGTATTATATTATTAAGTAGTAATTAGTGGGAGATCAGTTTATTACTTCATAACAATATAAAACTGATCCCCAACATTATGCCCAGTAGAAGTCTTAATCATGTTTTCAACTATTATATTCAGTCAGTCAGTTGAGTGCCATACGTGATACACGCTTGGGCGATCATGTCTCGAAAGAGGCATGACTGACTGGGCAGAAGATTACCCCGCAGTAGGTTGCCATTGCTTTCTGCGGTAGACTGGTTGCCAGCCAAGGCCATAAAACCCAATCTGTTCTATTATTTAAACCATAGCTAGAGAGGAAAGAGATGTATTATATTATTAAGTAGTAATTAGTGGGAGATCAGTTTATTACTTCATAACAATATAAAACTGATCCCCAACATTATGCCCAGTAGAAGTCTTAATCATGTTTTCAACTATTATATTCAGTCAGTCAGTTGAGTGCCATACGTGATACACGCTTTAAGCGATCGTGTCTCTTTCGACACATGACTAACTGGGCAGAAGATTATCCCGCAGTAGGTTGCCATTACTTTCTGCGGTAGACTGGTTGCCAGCCAAGGCTATAGAACCCAATCTGTCTTATTATTTAACCCATAACTGGTAGGAAGAGACAGATTAATACCTTTCCCAAGGGTATTTATGCGAAAGTGAATGCAAGGAATTCAACTGGAATTTGAACTCTGCACTCCAAATAGTCGTTCCGAGTCGATATCCACTGCACCACAACGCACATCCACAATAACAATAACTCTAGCATATACTTATCAATGCTACAAAATACTGTAAAAACGAGCAACAAATACTCAATGCCTTTATCATACGAAACAAGCAAGCGAACATTCAATTTAAGAAGAAACATTAACTTGATTAAATATTACTTTACGGCTAATATGGGAGATATTCAAAACATGACAAAACTCTAAAATGAAAACATGAAACTCTATTTCTTTATATAACCTCTATTAACTTGACGACACATCTGTGACCAATTATGTCATATTGACAGAAGTGAAACTCCTGAGAAGATAACATGTAAACAGCTGTTATTATGCCATTATTGGTCTCAAAATAGGCATCTTACAATATGAGGTTAGAAAAAACAAGAAAACGTCATTAGGTGCTAAATAAGAACATTACTATGGAGGTCTAATGATTTTGTTAAATCATTTCACCCCATTCAGAGCCGTAAAGCCAGCAAGACACAAATGGCAACTGAGAGTGAAAGAATTAGGAAATGGAAATAATTTTTAAAAAGTAATCAGGAAGACAGTAGATAATGATTTACATTTTAAATCTTTGAAGATAAATGTTGGCTAGAAAGCATGGAGCTAGAAGAGAGTTCCACAAACAAGAAAAGCCCAGTAGAAACCTTAATCATGTTTTCAACTATTATATTCAGTCAGTCAGTTAAGTGCCATACGTGATACACGCATGGTCGTTCATGTTTTGAAAGAGACATGACTGACTGAGCAGAAAATTATCCAGCAGTGAGTTGCGGTAGACTGGTTGCCGGAACCCAATTTGTCCTGTTATTAAACCCACAACTGGAGAGAAGAGACGAATTAATATCTTTCCCAATGATATTTGTGCGTAAATGAATGTAAGGAATTTAAGTGGAATTCGAACTCAGCTTCCTGATTTCTCGTTCCGAGCCGATAACCACTGCACTACAACGCACATAGTCAGTCAGTCAGTTAAGTGCCATACGTGATACACGCTTGGGCGATCGTGTCCCGAAAGCGACATGACTGACTGGGCAGAAGATTATCCCGCAGTAGGTTGCCATTGCTTTCTGCGGTAGACTGTTACCAGCCAAGGCTATAGAACCCAATCTGTCCTGCTATTTAACCCATAATTGGAAGGAAGAGACGGATTAATACCTTTTAAATTCATAATGTCTAATCACCACAGAGAAGAGCTCATCTGAACAAATGCCATGGATGTATTGATAGAAAAGACACAGGGACTCAACTTAACGGCGGTAAGAAATTGACTGAAATCAAAATGCCGGGTCAGGACCAATAATATTGCTGATCATTCTTCGGATTTCATCAAGTATCTTTAAATATACAGCAGCGGAACTGGACCAAATGCTTCAGCAAGAATGAAAAAATGGAGAAATGGTAGATTTTTAGATACATAAAGTCTCAACGGATCTATTCAACCTGTACTAGAAAAACAATTCTGAGAGAACAAGAATTTCTGCCAGGATTCGTCATTTGTGGCCACAATCTCAATAATATAAAATATGCAGATGACACAGTGCTGATAGCAAACACGGAAAGCAAAATACAGCACCTCCTACAGAAGTTAGCAAGAGTAAGCGAGAAGAAAGGACTAACCCAAACCTACAAGAAAACTGAGTACATGGTTATCAGTAAAAAGAGGAGCCCAAAATGCCAATTACAGTTTGGGAATACTAAAATCAAGCAGGTGCAAACATTTAAATACCTGGGAAGTGTTATGACAGAGGACGGAAAATTCGACACTGAGATCCATTTTTAAAAGCTGACCAAAGACAGAAAAATTTCATGGAAAACAAAGAAAAGTGTGCTAGACTGTTGTGTGATATCTGTCCTTTTATATGGCAGCGAATGCTAGATAATCTTCTCAAAGATGAAGGAGAAACTCAAAGCAACAGAAATGTGGTTCTACAGAAGGATGCTGAGGATACCATGGATCGAGCATTTGAGCAACGACAAGGTGTTGGAGAGAAAAAAAATTATTTAGCACCAGGAAAAGACAGCTGAAGTTTAATTCCGAGGACTCATTTGACATTGCCATGGGATCATTGGATTCTGCGTAATCATTGGGTCATGTAGGTTTGTTTATTTTGTACAATTTCACTGCACATCTTGATGTAGATTTAGCAGATATTAGATTGTATAGAGATGATGGCCTCATGATCGTCCATAATTCCGCTAACTCGAAAGTAGATAGATTCGTAAATTAATACATAGACTTATGAAAAACCTTAGTTTTAAAGTAATAGTACAAACTCAACTGAAACAAATGTTGACTTCTTAGATGTTACCCTAGATTTAGTTAATAACGCATTCTCACCCTACGTAAAAGATAATGCTAACACAATTTACATACATTCTAAACCAAATCACCCACCATCTATTAGTAAACGCATACGACATTCAGTTGAACACCGAATAAACAATAATTCCACAACTGCAGACATTTTTTATAAACACAGTCAATACTACAATACAGCCATAAAAAACAGTGGCTTTCAATGCAATTACATTAAATATTATAAGCAAAATAATAATAATAATATCAAACATAATAGAAACAGTAAAATAATTTGGTACACACCACCATTTAACCAAATAGTTAGTACCAAGTTACGGAATAAATTCCTTAACCTAATTCAGAAACACTTCCCAACTAATAACCCTCTTAGCAAATTTTTTAAATAAAAATCCACTGAAACTTAATTATAGCTTTACTGAGAATCTTGATATGATAATAATAAAAAAAAAAACGCAATAATAAAATCCGAAAACAATATAATTGTATCATAATTAACCTTTTATAAATAAATCACGGTTATGGTTATTTTAGCATCGTAACCAAATTTGGTTACGTTTTCGTTCAAGTTGTACCATGCCAACACCCCTTTTTTTTTCTACCATCTTAGACTCTTGTGCTTTTTTTAATGTCTCTGGCTGATTTGATGATTGCACACAGTGCATGAAAGCCGAGTCGTCGATGGTCTCGGGTGTTATTTTTTTTTTTTTCGGAAACAACCAAAATGTTGACATTTTCAGTTCCGATACCTTGTGTAGTACAGAGTAATTTTCCTTTTTGTGTGCCATTAGTAGTTTTTTCTACTAGTTCCCTACATGTCATACATACACACACGCCCTTAGCCCAGAGGTAGAATCGCCGACTGACGCCAACTCGGTCGGGTTTCAATCCTGGGTAAAAAGCAATCGGAGTCTAACCGTACTGATGAGCTGTGATACAGCGAAACAGATCTGTTTGCGGATGACTATATATATATATATATATATATATATATATATACTAGCAGTATAGTCCAGTGTTGCTCGGGTGTAATGAAAGCTTTAAAACTAATCCATGGTCCTGGAGCTCAGACTCTTTGGACGTTGGCACGAAAGACTAAAAAGCAATAGTTGTTTCTAGTTAAAGCGAAACCGTAGACTGAAAGAAACCTGAATGCATGTAAGTCAAATTTTGATTTCCTAATATCGATATCAAATATGTTTTTTTCGTCGTAAACTGAATTTTGAAGGCTAAATAAGTCCTCTGAGTAAATGGTATCATGGCTGAGACTAAGAACTACAATTATGCCTACTTAGAGCCAAACCCGAAGCAAAAACTAAAATAAAAGAGCTGAAAAAAATACAGACATACTGGCAGATAAACAGATACACACACAAACATCTTGCCTATATATATATATAATAGATTTTATGCATTATTGTAAAAACTGCAACCTTGAAACTTCTGAATATCGTTTCTTATGTCTTTGTGTATGAGTGTATCAAATTTGTTATATTTCTATAACCCGATTTTTTCGATTATCGATTTTCGATATTTATCGGGGATACCACGACACAAAACCTAGCTAAGAACATTCACAGACGCTTATAGTACAACTGTGTAAATCGTCAAGAAAACAGTTTAAGCCGTTTCGGAGTCTATAGGTAAGGGACACACACACTCACACACACAGACAAAGTTCCATTTATAAGTTTAGATTACTTAGATATAAGATACGCAATATTAGGTACATCAATATATATGTTGCCGTCATTTCAGACGGCATATCGATATAAATATTTTGCACCGGCCCACTCTTAATAATAATAATAATAATAATAAGTGGTTACGTAGTACAGGGTTAAAAGCTGAAACCTAAGGTTTTGTTCTTGCTGCTAAAGACCAATGTTTACTAATAAGAACAAACCGAAATATTGTGTTAACCCGAAATATTGATTCTATGACGAATATCTAAAAACAATTCAACATCAGGTTTCACAATATTAGCATCCACTAGGCATGGTAAATTGGACCAATATCTTTACTGGAAAGTCTAAACCTTTTATGCGAAGGAAACTGCAAGAAATTTGTATGAAAACTCTCAGGACATTTTAGGAACTTACAAGGCACATAGACAAAACAATGAAAGCTCTTCGCCTAAACATAGTGATTAAAGACCACAAAAACAGACTGTGCTTTCTTGTTTACATAGTAGTTACTGCAGAGTGTAATACTGATTCTTTAAACTAATTAGTCTTCTGTAACTTTTTGGCAAAGTACTAAAGTATTACCTTGTGGTGCAGTGGATATCGGCTCGAACGAGAAATCGGAGAGTTGAGTTCGAATTCCAGTTGAATTCGTTGCATTCACTCACGCGCAAATACCCTTGGGAAACAGCATTTGTGCGTAATTGAAATCTGTCGCTTCTCCATCCCCCTATTGATTAAATAGCAGGACAGATTGGGTTTTATAGCCTTGGTTGGCAACCAGTTTACCGCTGAGAGTAATGGCAACCTAGCGCGATAAAATCGCTTTTTCTTTCGAGACATCATCGCTCAAGCGTGTATGACACTTAACTGACTGACTAGAGAATTATCAACCCATCTTACCTCGCACTGTAATGCATCTTTGAATATATTAGACGAACTAAACAAATACAAAATCTGGTACATAAGGACGTTAGTAATTCCAGATGTGGTTAGAGGCTCTGCGTTTAAGTGGAAAAAGTTCTGATAGATTCATTGAAGGAATCCCTGGTAGCTCACGTCTTAAAAAAATTATCCCAGCATGCACAGCTCACACCCTACGAAGGGCTTTAGTTATGTAAAATTTGTATGTGTTTTAGGTCATTTTGTGATTATTTATTTCTATGTTCAGCGAAAAATATCTTGATGCCATTTCTAACCGTGGGCCTCTGTCTGGGAATCGAAAGTAAATGAGTATGCAAGAGAAATCAAAGGAAATAATAATAATAAAATTTGAATAAATGTGCTAAAGCTACAGTTTTACGTGGATCAATACAAGAAACATCCTCAATTAGCCTAGACCCTGCTGTAACAATAAAAGAATTGAAACCAGAAGAAGCTTATAAATACCTAGGTGTAAATGAGAGCGAAAACATTCACCATAAAAAAATGAAAGAAATAGTGCGTAAAGAGTACTATAGAAGGCTACGAATGATATTAAAAACTGAATTGAATTCTCAGAACAGAGTTATGGCCATTAATAGCCTAGCAATCCCAGTTGTCCAATATAGCTTCAACATCTTAAACTGGACTCTAAACGACATCAGGCGAATGGATTCTAAAACAAGAAAGCTTCTTTCTAAGCATAAGATGCATCACCCAAAGGCTGATGTAGACCGTCTATACATACCCCGTAAAGAAGGTGGAAGAGGTCTTATTCAGCTGGAATTGTCATACAAGACAACAACTATTGGCCTACTAACATACATAGAAACAACAAAGGATTGGATGATACAATTAGTAAGGCAACATGAAGAAAGAAAGAAAAAATATTCAATAATAAAAGAAGGCAGTAAATACAAACAAGATTTACAGTTAGTAGATTCTGTAGAAAAGCAAAACAGAAGCCAAGAACCAACTATTGCGGCAAAAAATATGAAAATGAAAGCCAAAGATAAAGCTCTTGAACAGATGAAACAGCGCTGGCAAGACAAACCTCTGCTTGGCCAATATCCAGAACGTGCCAATAAATCCAATGTTGACAAAGTTAATACTCATCGATGGTTACGTGCATCTGGATTAAAGTCTGAAACTGAAGGCTTTATTCTTGCAGCACAAGACCAAAGTCTTTTCACTAGAAACTTTCAGGCAAATATTATGCATAATAATATGGATCCAAAATGCAGGTTTTGTGATAAACACCAAGAAACAATAGACCACCTAATCTCAGACTGTTCTGTGCTTGCTCCAAATGAATATAAAAATCGCCACGATAGAGTTGGGCAATATTTACATTGGGCAATGTGCAAACATTATGGAAAAGCTGTAAACAAACACTGGTATTAACATCACCCAGCACCGGTTACAGAAATAGAAGATGTCACGATTCTATGGGATTACACCATCTACACAGACAGAAAAATTGAAGCAAACAGGCCAGACATTATTGTTAAAAACCAGAAGGAGAAAACTTGTCTATTAATTGATATGGCTTGTCCAGCGGATTGTAACATAGCAATCAAGGAATTTGAAAAACTGTCAAAATATAAAGACCTGGAAATTGAAATAGAAAAAATGTAGAAATTGAAAACAAGAGTTGTGCCAGTGATAGTAGGTGCACTTGGAATGATAAAAAATGGAACAAAACAACACATTGAAAGAATCCCTGGAAACCCCAGCTTAAGAGATATACAAAAAAATGTCTTATTAAGTACAGCCCACACACTAAGGAAAACTTTATCTATGTAATGCTAGGGATGATAGGGAAGATAGAAAACATGAAATGGAGTCATAACAACACGCCACGACCTGCCTTAGGTCTCCCCGCAGACTTGGTTGGTAGTGAGACCAAAGCAGAAATCGAAATATGATGAAAACTGACATAATAATAATAATCGTCCCAGTGATAGTAGGTGCACTTGGAATGATAAAAAATGAAACAAAACAACACATTGAAAGAATCCCTGGAAACCCCAGCATAAGAGATATACAAAATATTGTCTTATTAAGTACAACCCACACAATAAGGAGAACTTTGTTTATGTAACGCTAGGGATGATGGGGAAGATCAATCTCGGTAGTCCATCTTAGCCAAAATTATTAGACGATACATACTCCATATTTAAATCATAATTTAATAGGATTGTTCCCCATTTTTGTAGCCTGTTGGCTGTATTGCGTCGTTCCGAACCGATATCCACTGCGCCACAACGCACATTGTGGAGTACAACAGAAAATTGTGCGTTAAATGTAAGTACAAATGTCGGTCCCTTAAGTTCGACGTAATGGTGGGAACTTTGTATTATCATGTAGTAACGCAGAGTAACTTGCCAGGTCGCTGACTCGTATTTTCTCCCTGGCCACTCGCTACACTGTTACTTATATTAAGAGGGAGAATCCACTATCCATAGACAGGTGAGTTCACTATAACACATATTCACCTTGAATATCTGTCTAGATTTCTGAGATGAGGTATTGTAATAATTTACACTATTTACATGGTTTGGACTGCTGTCTTCAACTTTGTTGCCATATTCACCTTCAGTATCTGTCTATATTTCTGAGATGAGGTAGTGTATTTATTTACACTGTTTACATTGTTTGGACTGTTGTCCTCATCTTTGTTGTCATATTTACCTTCAATATCTGTCTATATTTCTGAGATAATATATTGTAATGATTTACACTATTTACATTGTTCGGACTTTCATCCTCATCTTTGTTGCCATATTCATCTTCAATATCTGAGAGGAGCTATTGTATTTATTTACACTATTTACATTGCTTGGACTGTTGTCCTCATCTTTGTTGCTATATTCTCGACGATTCAGGAGGAGGAGGAGGAGGAGGAAGCTAGCACCCAAAGTTCTAGATAGCCAGTTCCTTCTTCATCGAAGAAACTGTGCTGATGTAGATCAGTTTGCATCCCATCAGGAGTTCAGGACTTAAGAAATGGTCGTCCTGGGTATGATGATAAACTACGTTCGGCAACAACAGCCCTGATCGCGAAGTTATGAGAAGCGTCGAATCACCTCTTAATTGCCCTTGTTCCAAGATCCACCCTGACCTGGAATGGTAGCACATGTTGGGTTCGCATCTGTAGGCAAATTGTTAACCTAAAAAATGGAGAAAAATATTTTTGAAAGTATAAAAATTGATTTTTATAGTAAAAATTACAGGAATATTTTTTTTTTCGGCGAAGAAAATATTATTAGCATTACATTAAAAAAAGAAAAATATTTCCAACAATTCATTTTTGAAAGAAAAAAATATTACTAACAACCTATTTTTGTTAAACAAAAATTAAATAAATAAATAAATAAATATTACCAGTAATGCATTTTTGTTAAAAAAAAAAATTAACAATAATGCATTTTTGCTAAAAAATCTATATTACAAGCAATACATTAATTTACTGGCTTACGGCCTATCACGTTGAATACACCGGATCTCGCTCGATCACCGAAGTTAAGCAACGTTGAGCCTGGTCAGTACTTAGATGGGTGACCGCTTGGGAATACCAGGTGCTGTAAGCGTTTAGTGACGAATGTGCGTTGTGGTGCAGTGGATATTGACTCTGAAAGAGAAATCGGTAAGCCGAGTTCGAATTCCAGTTGAATACCCTGCATTCACTTAAGCACTAGTACCATTGGGAAAGGTATTAATCCGTCCTTTCCCTCCAGTTATGAGTTAAATAACATGTGTAGGACTTGGGGACCCTGCCCTTAAAAAATACAAATCCCAATGAATCTTGATACTTTTTCTAAAGAAAAATGTATTACTAGACACAAAAACTTATATAAACAACAATAAATTGTTGAAAGAAAAAGGTATTATCAGCAATAAATAAATAAATTAGTTGGCAATAAATGACCCACCGAGGTTGATTTGCCATAAAAACAAAACAACCAACATTAACTTTCGACATTAAATATCTCATCAGAAACTGAAATGCCGTTAAACAAACAAGTTTCCATTGCGAACTTACCTGATCCTACTCTCTGCCTTCGGACGCAGAGGAACCCAGACGAAGCTCAGCTGATGGGCAGAGCCTCGTCTGGGGAAATTAGACAGGTACACGACCCTGCACAAGGCAGGGTCTACGGGAAATTTTTGCCCGGGCTTAAGATCTCGGAGATCATACTATAAAATGGCCTTGTGCTGTATTCAGCCGCATTGGAAGGGCTGGTAGATTCTTAAATAAACAAGCAAATTAAAAGTCGACAAATAAAAGAACAGGAATTACGACAGAGATAACGATTGTCATGGCATGAAAATGTTTAACTGCATAGAAATGTCTTCAATTGGAGATTGTTTGCGCGAACTGGTTTAACTGAGCTGAAATTATTTTTAACTGGCTCCATTTGTATGACTTTGCGGCGTTTTAATCGCACTATATTTCACTATAATGGTCTATGCCGCATGCACCCATATCACACCCTGATCAGAATGGGTGTGTAATGATGGTTATACTGTTCTTGATATATTTGTATAGCAGCGTCATTTTTGTCAGCGTGATGTACTCCCATAAAATTAAGCATAAAGACTATAAACTTCTAAATAAACACGCGGTGCATTAACAACCTCGACATTCACGGACGCGTAAAAACGTGACACTCGATAAACATTAAAAATATAATTCAGAGAAATAAAAAAAGATTCATAAAGAATTTTCGTTGATGAAGTAATGCTTCCCTGAGTCAAGGGAGGGTGCTAGAAAGTGAAATTACGAGTGCTCACTTACATCTTAGTGGCGGTATTATTTGAGTGAACTCATTGAACAAATATTAAAAAAAAAAAAGGGATGAACACAAGCCTGTACGATTTCCTTTTTCTCTTGGTGGGATTCCGTAGTGACAAGACGTGTCTTTTCTCTTCCAAGACGACCCAAGCATGGCTGTTCAACACTGTTCCTCATCACTGGTCGCCGGATTTGTGGCAGCCTGCCTCACTCGACTGCAACGCCCAAGGCCAACAAGCACGCCCACAACACGTTCGACTCTCTGAATGCTGTCATCGTGGAGGCTTTCGCCACTATTGACAAGGACATGGTCGTCAAAGCGTGTGACTCATTTTGCGCCCGACATGAGATGGCCGTCACCGCCGGCGGAGGTTACATTGAAAAATAATGTAGCATGTAACTCTAACTGTGGTTAAATACACTGTCGGGTCTCTGCATATTCAACTTTTTTTATTGACTATTTCGTTTTTTTTTTGTCAAGTGTTAGATATTGCTGCAACACACACACACACACACACACACACACACACACACACACACACACACACACACACACTTTTTCAGGAATGTTGGACTCACCGAAGCGTCGTCGTTAATGCGCCGATTTTGCAGGTCTTGTGCAACTGTAGTCTTTGCCTAGAGAAAGTAAATACGGGTAAATATCAGTCATTTGACAACAAATACGCATATTTCGAATCACGACATTATAACCTTAGGCGGGATAACCATCACCTTGTATGCTAGGGTCTTCTTTTAACGCCCACTAGGTGGCGTTGTATAAAGCAGTATAAAACGGAAAAAACACTGACTTTCTCTTTTTTCTTGCTTCAATCACAGGATGTCATAGTGAGAAGAAATATCTCGTTTTCGCTCGGGGAGGGGCTTCTTAGACCCCCCCTCCAATTGAACTACATGTCATACGCAACGCTACATTATCTTCAGCTTGAAAAAAAAGAAGAAAACAAAAACAACACTCATGCAGCCGCAATAATCTCTTCATTATAACCTATCGCATTAATGTCTATCTTCTTCTAACACAAGAATTTATCCCAGTTCGACAAATGGGTCAGCGTCGCTACAAACTGAGCCCCGCCCACACTTCGTAACGAACTGGTAACTTAAGGCCGTTCTAATCGTATTTTCATTTGGATTGTATTTATTTTGAAAAGCTGAATTAATATGATAAAACATTTCCATTCTTATGTTTTGCCAATGAAGCAAATCAATGTTGAATTCATTTATCTTGAGATTGTTTAAATTTGGAACCAAATAAAATTACAATTACAATCTCCTACGCAGTTGTCAAAACACAGATAAATAAAGTCCTCCAGCAACATATATAATGAAATATCAATGTATTCATTTTCCTTAAGACAAAAATTATGATAATCTGTAAGCATTTTTCTGAGGATAAGTTTTACTTTCTGAAACAAAAAGCAAAAAAACACACACACACACACACGCACGCACGCAAGCACGCACGCACACACACACACACACACACACACACACACACACACACAGAGCAAAACAATGTTTGGTCTCGTCTCAGTCATGTCGTCTATCATTTGCTGATCAATATGTTGCCTCTCATTTGCGGGTAAAAAAAATGTCAACTTTTTGGCTGTCTTCTGCTTAACACCAATTTAGGGCTACACCGATCAACTGATGAGTCGACTTTAAGTGATAAGGATAAGTAGAGAATCCTTGTTAGGACTACTAAAATGGGTGAAGGCACAGTACCAATTCTCTTTAGTCGATTAATGTCAATAAGACAAAAGTAGCACAGAAAGTTATCCAAATCAATTAGGACAATTATGACAAAAGAAAATGGAGACGATTCCAACTTAAAGAATCACACGTACCGATTCTTACACAGTCACCCACCTATCGAGAGATTCAAGGATTAAGATGGACCCAAATAAACGTCCAATATTCAATTGAAAGTCTATTTGACGGCTGACCAATGAAATTGATGCTCTCCAACTAAAAGGAACGCTAAAAGCTACACGCATCATTGGCTGATATTCGAGCGCAGATAAGGACAGCCAAACAAACAAATAAAATCAGAATTCTCAATACTGATTTTTAAGGCAGGTAAATATTATTTCAGTCAAGAAGCGGGAGCATTACAATCTTCCTTTTCTTGATTTATGTACGCCAGTTAAATAATACTACTATCTTACATTATTTCCTGTTAAAAAAAGATTAATGCCTTATGCAACCACACTAATCTCTCAATCACATAAATCTCTTTTTAACATGAAAAGACCTTTCTTTAAGAACAAAAAATCGGCTTTTTTTTTCAAGCCTGAAAACTCAACTTTTATTGGTAACGTTTTCACTCATTTAGTATCACAATATTGTAATAACACTCTGAATAGTGATGGCAGAAAAGTTATCAGGAAATTGTCATTCATAATAATTTATGTTTTTGATAAAATATAAATATAAAATGAAGTGATAATAAAATGAATTCGTGCTACAGCTGGGACGGCCTTTAAGTTCATCCATTCTCTCCCCAGAGAATTCTCTCCCCAGAGACGAATACGTTCTTCAAGTTCATTCAAGGTTTTCCGCAGATCTTATTATTGACTTGTGAAGCTGGTCACATTCTTGTTTTTATCACAAAGATCTTTTATACGCCGAGATTTATTCCGGTATAAGTACATGATTAAAGATAATCTAAAAGAAACAAACTTAATTTATACAAAAGAAAACTTATTAAATTTTAACGTAGTGACATTCATTCGGTGTGATCTAAAAACTGGTGAAGTTTACCTTAAAATATTACCAAATGTAACGCCCTCTGCTTCCTTCGCATTTCTTCTTTGTTAGCTTCACAAAAGACATCCATACTGTATTCAAATTAGCCCATATTTTATATAATAACTCAAGGATAGATAAATAGATACATATAAACAGACTGATATATATATATATATATATATATCAGCATGCAGTGTGGGTATAGAAGAATCCAAAGGAGTATCCTGTACATACAGTGGTAGGATAACTCTCTAAGAGAGATCTAAATATATATGTATATAAATACTTATAGAGCAAATATAAGAAAAATTAAGGCAGACACGTTATTTCATGATAAATCGGAACTAGGCCTAATTCAGATGAACCATCATCAGCTTCCGTCTTTACTGTACAAAAGATTTTACACAAATCTAATAATAATACCAATAATGACTTGTTACATATATATATATATATATATATATGTAAACAAGTCATTTACATATATATATATATATATATATATATATATATATAGTCATCCGCAGACAGATCTGTTTCGCTGTATCACAGCTAGATGCCGATCAGCTTCGTAACCCAGGATTGAAACCCGACCGAATTGATGTCAGTCGGCGATTCTACCTCTGGGCCACGAGCGTCCGGTAGAAGAAGGTAGACTTTTTAGCGAGCATATCGTTATACACGCCCAATAGGTAGAGTAATCTAATTCATTATAGAATGAGCGATGCGTATATGTCGGAGTAGCTACTGTTTTCAAAGTCTCCCACTCTTCCAGAGTGCTCAATCAGCGCGTTAGAGCGTATATATATATATATATATATATATATATATATATATATATATATATATATATATATATATATATAACAAATTATTACTGGCACAAAATTATATATATATAATTTTTTTAATCATTTCACCCCAACCAAGGCATTCCATTGCTACTATTGCACAGGGGGTTACGTAGGGGAAAGTGATGAGAAAGAATGGTTAGTTATAGGAAATGTCGAAAAGAGGGTGATAGACGGATGAGGATACCGAGAATGGAGGTCGGGTAGATGGGTAGAGTGTTTGAGGGAATGGATGCGAGTTATTGTGATAAGAGGTGTCTATTGACCATATATATATATATATATATATATATATGTGTGTGTGTGTGTGTGTGTGTGTGTGTGTGTGTGTGTGTGTGTATAAACAGTCTGCGAGAGATAAATATGTACAGAATTAGATATATTGATATATAGATGTATTGAATAGATATATATATATATATATAGATATAGATATGAACAGAGAAATGCAGATAAATAAAAAAAACATGTATCTATATATATATATATATATATACATATATAATACCCCAATCTTAATAAAAACAAAGTTTTGCTGTCAAGATATGTTATTATTAATAGGAAAGACTAAAGTATCATGTGATTATTAAATTATATATTTTAATCCTTTTTAGAACCGTCAAAATTTTGGTTCCAAATGTTTTTTTGCGTCAACGGTTGACCATAAATTAAGACGGGAAATTTTAGCGTCTTTAGTAAAATTCGTATAATCATTGGATTTTGATGAAACTTTCAGTATTTATTCACAAATCATATATACTGGAAATGTTTTCTGTCTTTGATCTAACTACATGCGCAAAATAGTCATTATATTTTTATTTTTAGAATTTTTAAGTTGATGCACTCCCGGTTTATATATATATATATATATATATATATATATATATATATATATATATATATATATATAAAATCCCAAAACGAGGAGCAAATAGATAAAATCTTCAAAAACAGATTATAATAATATTAATTTTATTAATATTAAAACTGATCAAGGTGGAGGGCTTGATGTAAACAGTATTATCTATTTACAGAGTCAAATATATTTCAGAAAAGTGGAATTTTTGTTTTCGATCGTTGCTGATGAAGCGTGAATTTTCTCGCTAAAATGGCCAATCAACGAATGTAAATTTCGGAACTTTTGGAGTTATATATATATATATATATATATATATATATATAAACTTATTTATAAATGGAATTTTATCTGTGTGTGTGTGTGTGTGTCTCCGTTACCTATAAACTCCGAAACGGCTGAACCGATTTTCTTGACAATTTACACAGTGGTTCTATAAGCATCTGCGAGTGTTCTTAGCTAGGTTTTGTGTCGAGGTACCCCCGATAAATATCAAAAATCGATAATCGAAAAAATCGGGTTATAGGAGGAGTAGTCCGATTTTAATCAAATTTGATACACTCATAGACAAAGGCATAAGAAACGATATTCAAGAGTTTCAAGGTTGCATTTCTTACAATAGTGCAGAAAATCGATAACATATATATAAAAGCTTTCATTGCACCCGAGCAACGTCGAGATATACTGCTAATATATTAAATAAACGCAATGAGAAAAATACCATATGTAGACATTGCAAAATGTTCACATTAGAAAATGGGTAAAATCTAAATGAAATAACATGCATATAATTAAAAAATGGCGTAAGGAAAATAATTATTGACGAACTACCAAAATAATGTGAATTGCAACGTAAAATTATTTATATAAGAACAATTTTATTTTTATAAAAAAAAGCTTTACAACAAATAAATAGATATTAGAAAGATAGTATAAGGATAGCAGGGCGTAAATCAGAAAAAAGGAAGAACAAAAATGTCAATTATAAATCAAAATCAAAACTAGGAGACCAAAAATAATAAGAAAGTGAAAAAGACAGCCTTGGTACTAAATGGGCATATCACATCAAAGACAATAAAACTAAAGGAAAAAAAGGAAATGATAAGATTAGGTTAAAGGCAGGTTGACATCTTGACCGTTAAAGAGAGAAAAGAAGAAAGGAGAAAAGTAAGATAATGGAAGGGAACAAGGAGAAAAAAGAGATAAAGTTGGTATGTATGAATTCTTTGGGGCTTAATGCCAAAAAGAATCATCGCTCTGATTAGTTAAAAGAAATACATATGTAAATTTTATATGTTCCCACATACATAAATTTTGTAATTAAAATGGTGTCATTTGCGCAGGGTACTGTATACCCTACGCAGAAAGCAATGGCAACCTACTGCGGGATAATCTTCTGCCTAATCAGACATGTTTGTTTCGAGACATGATCGCCCAAGCGTGTATTACGTATGGAACGTAACTAATTGACTGTATACCCATAGTTAGTGTTATCGGGTTAACCCTGCAAAAAATCAGCAGAAACACAGATTTTATTTTATTTTATTTTATTATTTTTGTCAATGATTTGTCTTAGGTGCTTGGTTTTAGAAAAAAACAATTCACACTTTTTCTCATTGATTGAACCTGTACTCTTGTATATTTTAAGACCTGTTTTTACGTTCCTGTTAGGTTGTTCCTTAGATACACTTTGAATTAATCTATCATCCAGATGTGAAACTGTGAAATCACAATTTGTAATCATGGTATCCATAGCTTGTTGAAATATAGCTAGAGCTATTTTATACCAAAAGGAAGACTTATACAATTCCTTGTGTGTAATTATAGTTGTTAACTCTGAACATTCTTCTTTAACCTGTATTTGTAAATACACTTCAGAAAGACCCAGCTTTGAGAACATTTTCCCATCGTAGCTTGTTGAAATATAGCTAGAGCTACTTTTATAACACAAGGAAGTTGGTTGAACTTATACAATTCCTTGTGTGTATTTATAGTTGTTACCTTTAAAGATTCTTTTTCATTCTGCATTTGTAAATACGC
Organism: Ascarosepion bandense; assembly: GCA_037127315.1. Classification (NCBI taxonomy): domain Eukaryota; kingdom Metazoa; phylum Mollusca; class Cephalopoda; order Sepiida; family Sepiidae; genus Ascarosepion; species Ascarosepion bandense. The sequence continues at coordinate 3,543,555 of JBBBDQ010000340.1, read as the reverse complement.
TTTTCATAGATTCAACTTCGAAAAATCATTTCAAAATTTATCTCCTCAAAAATTTCTTCTAGACTTGGCCATGGGTAGTTATGGGATTCTAAACATTTGTTTAACTTTGTCGAAAAATCAGCACAAACACGAATTTTTATTAATTTTTTCTTTACAGATTTTACATGCTGACCAGTTTGAATGGTTAATATTTTCATTTCCACCCATTTATTCAAGAATCATTCTTTGTTGACTTGAGAGAATACTGCAAATGGTACTATATGGTTTTAGTTTAAACCCTGTCGTCGACCATTTTTTAACCGAAATTTCTCTTTGATTTTGGAGCACCGACCCACGCACCCGACAAACATCCGGAGAAACATTTTGTTGAATTCTTTCTTTAAATTTTCTCTCTGCTTTTTTTTTTTTTTAATTGGTTGCTTGTTCACTTAAATTTTAGCCATAAAAATTTATAGGTAAATTCCACAGCTCAAATAATTCCATCCGGCCAGTACTGAATAGGTTTTTAGTATTTTTTAACACATAAACATTAACTTTTACACATTTGTTACGAAATTAAACGTTACAAGTCATTTCGCCAATAAAGAATAATTTCTCACTCGACATGTTAATTGCTTCTTTCGAAATCCATTTTAATATTGAGTTTTCGTTCGGTATGTGGCTTCATTGATTATTGCGATATCACTAAAAGTGTCTAGTAGCATTTCACAACTACATTATTAATTTTCACGCACACAAATTTTTTCGATTATTTTTCCGTCTCAACGCTGTGTACCATTTCTTCTGTAAGAACTTTTCCTTGATTTAGTTTTACAGTGTGAATAATATGTCCTATTTTTCCACACTTGTAGTATTTCGAATTCTTAAAGGGGCCGTCATTTCCAAAATGTAACATTCCATAACTGAAACATGGATTAATTTTATTCTCCGTCTTTTTCTTTCGCTTGTATGTATGCACATTATTTTTCCCCGGTTTCTACAGCATCGCATCTCAGATTTAGGATTCGCTGACATATTCGACTGATATTTCCTATAGCGTAAGATTATTATTCTTTTCAAGGTTCGTTACAATTCTCGCTCGTATTTCTGCGTCTTTTTTAGCTGTTAACCCTTGAACGAAATGTAACCTTTTAAAGACATCTGGAATCAGATCATTTAATCTGGATCTTGTTAACGATTCCAGTATGTGTGACAAAATCTCTTTTTTTATCAGATTCACACATTGATAATGTGTATTGAATAACGAGATCTCCTCGCTAAAAAAAAAAATTAGAATATTAATTGTTTTTTCAGAAAAAAAATATCGCCTTGCATTTTTTGTTAGTAGAAAATCACACTATTTTTATGTTCTAACAGCGCTGACTTACTCGGTAAAAGTCGTGTTTTTCTCGTCTTCTCAGTCGCTGGATTCTTCTCTGTACATTTGCTAGTATCTTCTAAAATAAGCAGAAAAGGTAATTCCATTACATGAATTATATGGGAATTCATATATCGCATGTACCGGAAGTGAGAGAACTTTGAAAATATCCTGTTTTCTTCTGAATTATTTCAATTAAATTTTGTTGTTGTTTATGGAGTTTCAACAACTGCTGGCGCTGTTGCGTTTTTACCACCTGAATAAAATTTCTTCCATATTTGAAGAATATCTGCTTTTTCTCTTTGGTTTACACACACACACACACACACACACACACACACACACACACACACACACACAAAAGAGTTAAACTTCTATGTGCCGTGTCCTTTTAGGGCGTATACGATCATGGCCTTCCACGTCTTCCTATCCCTGGTGGCTCTTAGCACACTTCCTCCTTAAACATCTCGCAACACCCGTTCTTTCATCCACCTGCTCAGGTCATTCAAATATGTTTTCCGCTGTTTTCCTCTTTTTTTTTCCTCTATCTGTTTTGTTAGTATCAGGTTCTCCAAGCCCTCCTTCCCCATTGCATGTCCCAGGAACTTCAGTTGTCTCTTCCTGATGCTCAATAATAATTTCCTTTTCGTTTCCATTCTTTCCAACACCTCATCATTGCTCAGATGCTCGGTTCATGGTATCCGAAGCATCCTTCTGTAAAACCACATCTCAGCTGCTTCAAGTTCTTCTTCATCTTTGTTGATATTGTCAAACATTTACTGCCATACTGAAGAACTGGCATCACGTAGCAATCTAGTACTCTTTTCTTTATTTCTAGTGAAAGTTTCCTGTGTCTTAGTACTTTACTCAGCTTCTGAAACGCGTCCTTTGCCATGCCAATTCGCCTTCGGATCTCAGTGTCGCACTTTCCGTCTTCTGTTAGAACATTTCCCAGGTATTTAAATTTTTGTACCTCCTTCATTTAAATATCCCCCAAATGTATTTGTCATTTTGAGTTGCTCTTTTTGCTGATGGCCATGCATTTGGTTTTCTTGTAGTTTATTTGTAGTCCTTTTTTTGTCACTCTTTTCAGCTACCTTCTGTAGGAGGCCTTGACGTGGTCCTAAATTCTCGTCGTTATTGTTATAGTTTTCGCCAAACCAAAAAGTATTTTTCTGCTTGTTATAACTTCATGAGTATGAATTTGGTCGCCACTGCTATGACACGTTTTCTTGCAGCTATAATATTGTCTTACTTAGATTACACGCCATAACGCCTGTTAGAAATACTCTTGTCTTTCACCGACGGTATACACTTAAAATTCATTACTTAATGTTTTTTTTTTTTTTTTTAATCATTTCACCCCGAGCAAGGCAGAAACGCCACTGATGTGCAGGGGGTTACATAAATGTAGAAAGATTAATTAGAAAAGAGTGAGGAGTACAAGCTAGTTAGAAAGGAACAATAGAAAGCTGAGAAAGCAGGTGCAATGACAGATACATGGGCGGAGAGAACGTGAAGATTATACAGGGGAGGGGAGAGAGCTAGAGTCCAGTGGTTAGTAGGTGAGTATTAACTTTGCTTTTAAATTTCTGGAGGTCGTAGCCGTCAGGAAAGCAAGAATACGGGAGTGAGTTCCACAGGCGGGAAGTGCGAGAGAGGAAGCTGCAGGAGTAGAATTATCGTCTGCGTTTGGCTAACCTGACTGTGAATGGGTGGGACCCAGTTGCCAGTCTGGTTGCACGGGTAAACACCTGTTGAGGAGGCATCAGTGACTTAAGCTCATCCGAGCAGAAGCCATGAAAGTATTTATAGAAGAGACAGCGGGAGACCACATTTCGACGATGGGAAAGTGGCTGCAGACGAGTCGCCAGATCAGTACCTATCACATTACAGACTCTCCTTTGGAGCTTGTCAAGAACACTGAGGAGAACGGCAGGGGCACCTGACCATAAATGGCAGCAGTACTCCATGCACGGACGGATGGTTGACTTGTATATATGCAGGATGGATTCAGGTGGAAAAAACATCCTGGATCGACATAGTGACCCAATCTTCTTAGCAGTAGATTTTGCTATGGATTCAATATAGTGCTTCCATTTGAGGTCTGAGGACAGGGTAAGTCCGAGGAGGCGTAGTGTATTACTCTCCGGGAGAATCATGTGGTCCATGCTTATGGGAGGCAGAAGAGGTTGCCTGTAATGGTTGACAGACAACAGCTTGGTATTAGAGGAATTGAAGTTGACAAGCCACTTCTTGCCCCAGTTCACCACAGAGTGTAGATCCCGCTCAAGGTCAGCAGCGAGATTATGTCTGTCCACCACGACAGGTTTCTTACTGGAGCGGGAGTATATTGTAGTGTCATCTGCGTAGATGCCTACTTGGGACTTGATCTCATCTGGGAGGTCGTTGATGAAAATAAGGAAGAGCGTTGGGCCCAGGATAGAGCCTTGTGGGACACCAGCATTCGTGCTGTAGGACGAAGAGGCACGCCCATTCTGAACGACCTTCATTTTGCGGTTATTTAAGAAAGATTGGATTAGGTCAAGCAGGCGACCGGTAATACCATAACCGCGTAGTTTGCATAGGAGGCCAGGGTGCCAAACCCTGTCGAAAGCCTTGGAGATATCCAGAGCAACCGCGCGAGCCTCGTCAGACTCATCAAGGGCCTGTAGCATGTACTCCGTTACAGTTGTTAGCAGGTCGGCTGTGGACCTGTCAAATCGGAATCCATATTGCCTGTCGGAGAACAGTATGTGTCTTCCTTAGTTCATATGTGTAACCGGGGTTGTATTTTTTTTATTCCACAACAATGACAAAGTGAAAAAAGATTCCGTGTGACGGATTTCGTCCATTATGTCATGACTGCACTAATTTTATGTTTACGTTGAGGCGAACGAAAGAGAGACACTGGGATTCTTAAATTTACAGATGATTTTATGAATATGTTTCGGATATATAATCAAGTCAATGTCATTTAGATTGTTTTGTTAATTCTTCCGTCACGTTTGTTATTAAATATCCCATATTTTGATAATAGAAGATCTGCAAAAAATGGCGAAACTGGACGCAAATGCACAAAACTGGACGCAAATGGCGAAACTTTATAAGAAGCTGGACGCAGATTCAAAGAAGATGATCTAGAGATCAAGAGTTTCTTGAATTTTTTATTTCAGTGAATTTTTTTCTCTTTCGTTGCATTTTTCAAATCGAAGTTTCGGTCTGACCTGTTACGGTGAGCAACTAATGTATGTAATATGTTGTTTTTTAAATTATTACTTGTGTTTTCATATAATATTTTAAAAAATGACTTGAGGTTTCTTCGATGTATTCTTTGTGGTGATTATTACAGGTAATACAGACTGAGATAGATAGATAGATAGATAGATATGAACAGACTGAGAGAGAGAGAGATAATAGACAGAGATAGATAGATAGATAGATATGAACAGACTGAGAGAGAGAGAGATAATAGACAAAGATAGATAGATAGATAGATATGAACAGACTGAGAGAGAGATAATAGACAGAGATAGATAGATAGATAGATAGATAGATAGATAGATATGAACAGACTGAGAGAGAGAGAGAGATAATAGACAGAGATAGATAGATAGATATGAACAGACTGAGAGAGAGAGAGATAATAGACAGAGATAGATAGATAGATATGAACAGACTGAGAGAGAGATAATAGACAGAGATAGATAGATATGAACAGACTGCGAGAGAGATAATAGACAGAGATAGATAGATATGAACAGACTGCGAGAGAAATAATAGACAGAGATAGATAGATATGAACAGACTGCGAGAGAGATAATAGACAGAGATAGATAGATATGAACAGACTGAGAGAGAGAGATAATAGACAGAGATAGATAGATATGAACAGACTGAGAGAGAAATAATAGACAGAGATAGATGGATATGAACAGACTGAGAGAGAGAGAGAGAGATAATAGACAGAGATAGATAGATAGATATGAACAGTCTGAGAGAGAGAGATAATAGACAGAGATAGATAGATATGAACAGACTGAGAGAGAGAGATAATAGACAGAGATAGATAGCGAGATAACAATATACTGAGATAAATAGATAGATAGAGATGTACAGTGAAAGATAGATAGAGAGATGTACAGTGAAAGATAGATAGATATGAACAGTGCTAGATATATAGATAGATATGAACAGTGCTAGATATATAGATAGATATGAACAGTGATAGATATATAGATAGATATGAACAGTGATAGATATGAACAGTGATAGATAGGTAGATAGATATGAACAGTGATATATATATATATATAGATAGATAGATAGATATGAATAGTGATAAATAGATATGAACAGTGATAGATAGGTAGATAGATGTCAACAGTGATATATATATAGATATGAATAGTGATAAATAGATATGAACAGTGATAGATAGACAGATAGATAGTTGATAGATATGAATAGTGATAAATAGATATGAACAGTAATGGATAGATAGATATATATGAATAGTGATATATAGATAGATATGAATAGTAATAAATAGATATGAACAGTGATAGATAGATATGAACAGTGATAGATAGTGATATATAGATAGATATGAATAGGGATAGGTAGATAGATGTCAACAGTGATATATATAGATATGAATAGTGATAAATAGATATGAACAGTGATAGATGTGATCAGGCTGAGGTAGTTAGATATGAACAGGCTAAGACAGAGTGAGAGACAGATTTGAAGATACTGAATATGTAGATAGTTAGATATGAATATACTGAAATAGATATAAAACAGTGTGTGTGTGTGAGTGTGTGTGTGTGTGTGATATGTCCCAGAAAGGAATACACATATTATTCGAAGTAACAAAGTGGTTTTGGTAAATGTAACCGGGTAGGACAGTCTAGCAAGTAGCAGTAATGGACCGGTGCTTGTCGTAATCTTATGCAGTATGCTTAGCCATAGTCTTATGCAATAGGCGTAGTCAATAGGCGTTCCAATAGGCGATGTCCTAGTCAATCATAATAGTGTGAGTGGAACCAAGGTGTATGCATATTCATTACATTACCTTCCACTGAGATAAATTTTCTCGTGAAATTTAGCTTCAATATTTTTTTTAGGGTCTGGACGTAATTGATTTTTTTCCTAAGTCTTTTTCGCCTCAATCCTCCCTGTCGTGGTGACGTTTGACCCACTGGTATCTCTGGCCTTGAGGTTGGGAATACTTCCATTGGCGAATGTTGACTTGCTGTAACGGGAATTTCAAATGCATCATACAGGACTTCCACTGCAATTTCTTTGGTATTTTCCGTGACGTCTGTAGAATGTCTGGTTCTCAATAGATTCCAATGTTTTGCATCGAAATTTTTCTCCGTTTATATCATATATGACCTGTCCAATTCTTTTGGTTATCATTCCTTCTTCCCAATACATTTTTCCAGCCCTAAAGTTCTTGAAAAAAACTTTGTTACCCGGCTTATACGCTTTAGCCATCTGGTTCTCTTTTTTAGCGGTTTTCTTCGACCGACAAAGCAACGGCCTATCGAACACAGCGTATTTTTCTCGCGAACATTAACTCGGCTGGCGATAACCCTGACGTCGTATTTGGGTTTGGCATGATTCTGTATACTGCCAAATATTTCTGAATATTTCTTTTATTCGCGTTCACACCTTGACTTTTCTTCAACGCTCGTTTAAAGTGTCTACGAATTTTCCGCCTGTCCATTTGATCTTGGATTATATACTGGCGTTGTCACGTGATCAATGGACAATGATGAAGAGAATCCCTTGAATTCTCTTCCCGTAAACTGCGTTCTGTTTTCGCTGACTAAAGTTTTAGGGAGACTAAAAATCTCATTAAGTGCGTTAATAGTATTTGTTGCAGTCGGATATTTTTAAGTGTATGTCTACACTTAACAATTTCTGGCCACTTAGTAAAATTGTTCACAATAATTAGGTAATAAGATCCATTTATGGGCACTGCATAGTCGCTATGCAATCGAGTCCATGGGACATCTGTCTTTGGCCATGGTTGACTCTTTACCGGTGGATCCCTTGCTGCCAGTCGACATCCTCTGAACTGTTTCAACCAGTTTTGTATGTCTTAGTCCATCGTCGGCAAATAAATATAGCTTCTTATTAAAGATTTCATTATCGAAATCCCTGGATGGCTAGTGTGAAATTCTTTCAGAATTTTCTTTTGCAGAGTACCCGGCTTTACAACTCTATCTGCGTATAGTTCGCAGATTGAAATCGGTGACACTCTAATTCCTTTTTTAGTTTTCTAGATCAACCATACATGCTTCTTCATTTTCTTTAATGAAATCATCGTTCTCCGCTGCTTTTTCTTTACATCTTCTAGCATAACCGGAAGTTCTCTAATAGTATTGCATACCAGATCCGACAATTCACTTTCGTCTCTTAGCGCCGCTATGACTGTTTCTTCCAATGGTTCCGTATATTCAGCTATCAATCTTGATAACCAATCGGCGTGGCCTAGCTTCTTTGAAGGCTCATATTCTATTTTGAAATTATAATTCAATAGAATTACACTCCAACGCTGTAGTCGACTTGCCGTGTGAGTTGGTATACATTTTTTTTTTCAAATATTGTTAACAGCGGTTTGTGGTCTGTTTGCAGAATAAACTCTTTTCCGTGTAGAAACGTTTGAAATCTTTTTTACAGCGTAGATTATTGCTTAACTCTCTTTTTCTATTTGATTGTAACTTCGTTCCGCGGGCAGTAACGTTGTCGAGGCATGTGATATTGGCTTCGTAATTCCGTCCTCGAATTTATAAAGTAATCCAGCACCTAGTCCCTCATTACTGGCATCTGCTGCTACAATAATCTTCTTCTTTGGGCCGAAATGAACTGACGATAGGTCTGGTAATAGACAGCTTTTTATTTTTTAAAAGTATGTTCGCATTTTTTTCGACCATATCCACTTTGTGCCCTTTTTCACCAACTTATTTAAAGAAGCTCTCATATCATACATTTTCGGGATATAAATGCTATAGTAGCTTATTAATCGCAAGAACGCCTGGAGTTTAGCCACATTATAAGGTGCTGGTATATTTTTATAGGCTCAGCCCTTTCTGGATCTGGCTTTCTTCCTTTACTGTCAATGATCTGCCCAAAATATTTTATCTTCTTTAAGAAGTCCTCGCATTTTTCAGCACTCATCTTGAAACCGTATTGCTCCATTAATTGAAATACTGCTCTAATATGTGTTTTGTGTTGGGCCTCGTTTTCACTTTTAATCAAAATATCATCTAAATATGCGATTGCATACTCCATGCCAGCCAACATTGTGTCCATTATTTGCTGGAATAGACTTGGAGCTACTTTCAATCCAAACGGAAGACGATTGACTTTAAAAATCCCTTAATGTCTGTTTATTGTCAGGTATTTTGAACATTATTCAATGACTTTTATCTGAAGACTCCGACAAGTCCAACTTTGAAAACACTCTACCTCCGTTTAATTTAGTGAATATATCCTCTGTAGACGGTAAAGGGTACGCTTCGTCTTTCAAACAGTCATTTAAGCCTGTCGAAAAGTCAGCACACACTCTGATTTTTCGGCTTTTCTTTTTTTATATATACTGTTGGAGACGCCCAATCCTAGTAATCGACTTTTGAAATTACTCAACTTTTCTCCAACCTTTCTAATTCCTCATTTATTGTGTCTAGTGCTGAAAATGGTACTTTTCGTTTTGTCTAAAAATTGCTTTAACATTTTCTTTCAATTCGAAGTTGACTTCTGTTTTTGTGCACAGACCTAGTCCTTCTGAAAAGACGCGAGGGAATTTGCTTTTCAAATTCGTAATAAATCTTTCTGTTTTCTTCGTCTTATCGTTCTCTTTGACGTTAACTTTGTTATAGAAATATATTTACCGGTAATTCCCATAAGTTAAACAATACGATTCAGTCTAAATCAAAGAGGTTTACTGAATCAGGGAGCACATACACATTCGGTTTGTGAATTCTTCCCATGAATGAAATGTTACATTTTAATTCACCTTTAAACTTAAGTCTTTTTCCTAGCAATTTTGTCTGTGTTAGTCAATGGTGAGTAACCCATTTTTTCCATATTTGCTCGTTTATTACTGAAATATCCCTTTCTGAATCGAGTAATAAATTTATGGTCTGCCCATTGATTTTTATATTGAGGTATTTTCTTCTTTTACCCCCTCAATTTCGTTTTTCGACAAAACTACGTTCATCTTTGTTTGCGACTTTGATTTTACTTTTCTCTGTTTTGCCTGACAATAAGAACTTCTATGGCCTACACGCCCACAATTAAAACATATTTTATCCCTAAAGAAACAATCCTTCTTTATATGCTGTCGAACACATGAAGTGCATATAATTTTTCTTTCTTTATTCTATATCCACTTCTTTTGTCTTACATTTTGTACTCGTGAAATGCTCTTCTCAATCCGAGTATTATTTTTTTTGTTTATAAGTCGTTGATATTCTTCCGTTACTTTTTTAGCGTAATCTTCGGATCCTGTTCCATGATAATAAGGATTCTTGATCTAATTTCTTTGTCCTTCGGTGTCGTTAGCCCCTGTCCAAAAATTAGACACTTGAACATGTCGCTTGACAATTTCTTTAATTTAAACGTCTCACACTGTGCATTAACCATACCTGCATACGTGACGAAATCATCATCCTCTTGTTTTACGATATTTAGATACTTGTATCGTGTATGAAATAGACTAACATTTTTATCGAAAATTTTCAGCAAAATTTCTACTGTTTCGGTGAATGTAATTTCTTTTGGCTTCTTTGGAAGGATTAAATTCGCGCATTTTTCATTTTTTATTTTCTTCTGTACCCAACTTCTGCAACAATACAGTAATCTTTTTCCTCGTCGGACCGTTGTTCACATCTTTTCGTAAATATTGTTTGAAATCTACAAAAATAAGCCGGAAACGTTGAACCACTGTCAGGATTGTATTTAAATTTGAAATTCCTTCAGCAGAAAAAAAAATCTACAACCCGGTTCTTTTGTTGACCTTCATAATACACCTTCCAAAAAGGGACTAATTGCCTTTTGCCTGTTGTTTGAATAACTTTTCAAACGTTTCTTGTTGATGCATAAATTGTTGTTTTGGTTGAAATTGTTGTTGTATAGTGACTTGTAGCACCTAATTCTGCAATTTGTTACATTCTGCCAACGTATCCACAAAAACTTTTGCTCCAATTTATGTAGACAATAAAAATCTTCTATGTCCAAACAAGAGAGAGGGCGCAATTTCTTACTTTCTGTAAGCGTTGCACCAGTTTTTCCTTTGCTAACGTTCCTCGTTAATAGCCGTAATGGACCGGTACTCGTCGTAGTCGTATGCTTAAGAATAGGCTTATGCAATAGGCGTAGTCAATAGGCGTTCCAATAGGCGAAGTCGTAGTCTGGATTTATGGCTGGCACCAACCAATCATATTACTGTGAGGGTGAACCAAGATGTAGGCATATTCATTACATCAGTATGTGTGTGAGAAAAATGTTAAGTAAAAAGAACTTGCAGGTGACTCCAATTTCATAATTAGTCCTTATATGTTTTTCAAATTATTATTATTCATTTCTGTGTTTGTTTTTATTTAGGGGAAAATAAATGATAATAACTTGCAGATGTTGACGAGGTTAATGACGAAATTGTAGTCGCTTGCAAGTTTTCAGATTTTCATTTCAAATACCAATAAAATACTATTCTCTTATTAATGTTTTTGATAGAACGCAGGCTATCAAAAATTATTTGCAGCAAAGAAATCTTTGATGAAAAGAAAAAAATATTATGCAAATGCCTTAAATGAATCTGGCCATAAGAACAAACCAGGTACTCACTAGATTCTACTAACTCTTATATCCATTGAGCCATGAAGACGTCAGTGTATGATATTTTATGACATATAACCTTATGTTTCAGTAACCAGAGTTCATATTACAATTTTGTAGTTATTATTGTTTTTCTCTAGCAGTCCGTATTACTGGTTCATATTGTATTCATTTTTATGGTTGGCTGAGTTAAAAGATTTTTGCATGTATTGATTCCTTAACATGTTCTCTCTTTTTCTCTTTATATGTAGTTAGCTACGCCTGATTTTTCTATTTTTCTTAGTGTTACTGACTTTCGGGTATTTTTCTTGCTGTTACTGACTTACGGATATTTTTCTTGGAGTTACTGACTTTCGGGTATTTTTCTTGGAGTTACTGACTTTCGGGTATTTTTCTTGCAGTTACTGACATACGGGTGTTTTCTTGCAGCTACTGACTTACGGGTGTTTTTGTTGCAGTTACTGAGATACCGGTGTTTTTGTTGCAGTTACTGACTTTCGGGTGTTTTTCTTGAAGTTACTGAGATACGGGTGTTTTTCTTGCAGTTACTGACTTTCGGCTAATTTTCTTGCAGTTACTTTCGGGTATTTTTCTTGGAGTCACTGAGATACGGGTGTTTTTCTTGGAGTCACTGATATACAGGTGTTTTTCTTGCAGTTGCTGACATACGGGTGTTTTTCTTGCAGTTGCTGACATACGGGTGTTTTCTTGGAGTTACTGACTTTTGGGTATTTTTCTTGGAGTTATTGACTTACGGGTATTTTTCTTGGAGTTACTGACTTTCGGGTATTTTTCTTGGAGTTACTGACTTTCGGGTATTTTTCTTGGAGTCACTGAGATACGGGTGTTTTTCTTGAAGTCACTGAGATACGGATGTTTTTCTTGCAGTTACTGAATTTCGGGTAATTTTCTTGCAGTTACTGACTTTCGGGTAATTCTCTTGTAGTTACTGACTTTCGGGTATTTTTCTTGCAGTTACCGACATACTGGTGTTTTTCTTGCAGTTGCTGACATACGGATGTTTTTCTTGCAGACCTTTTCTCATTTATATTTCTTAACACTGCTGTATGAGGATAATGTATCCATGTTCCTTAATCTTGTTCTCCTTTATAAGAGACCTTATTCGGAAGGGGTGTCTCTGAAGTGTTAAACTAAGTTTCAAAGTTGTGCTGATTTTAGACAAACCACATATATTTTGTATTTTTGTGATTATCCCTTGACATAAGACTACTGAGGCTGTTTTCCGAGTTTTGTTATCCTCTTAAACCCTTCGATTCCAGTTATTCACATCTGATGTCATGTATCGAGTGTATTTGCTACGTTGTAAACTGCTGCTTATGCTGACCATTACTTGTTCATATGTGTCTGGGTCACCACTAATGACTTTTGCACGATTTTGTAAGCAACGGATTACCCTCTTCTTTACATTCTGTGGTGGGTGTTAAAGTTGAAACATTTCCCGGTAAATATTGGCTTTCTGTATGTCTTGAACTCATTCTCTGATCGAGATATTAGTACGCCCAGAATTGCTAGTTGCTGTTTTCTCCACCCATTGTGAACCGTATCGAGGATCTTATTCATATAGTACAGTAGTAGCTGAACGTCTTCCTGGTGTGGTCCGATTCTAAAGTGTGTTGTTTGTGTACAGAAAGTTAGGATCTTCATCAGGTTATCTATTGGTATACTAGTACGTTCTCCTAGGGATAGTTATGAGGTTAATTGTCCCAGATGACCGGTTGTGCCTCTTTTGTGGGTACCCTGGTGAACAAATTCACCATCTGATTGGACTGGATGAGAACATCGATTATTTCTACGAAGTGGGCGGAGCTTCAGATATATGACTCTGAGTTTCTTATTACTGGGTCAGTGATATAAACAACTGCGTAGCTCAGTCGGTAGAGCATCAGACTTTTACGGATACTTGTTAGAGAAGAAATCTGAGGGTCTGGGGTTCGAGTCCCCATGTAGAGTACTATATTTTGGGTGTGTGTTGTGGTGCAGTGGATATCGATTCGGAACGACAAATCGGGGAGCCGCGTTTGAATTTCAGTTGAATTCCTTGCATTCACTTACGCACAAATACCCTTGGGAAAGGTATTAATCCTTCTCTTCCCTCCAGTTATGGGTTAAATAATAGAACAGATTGGGTTCTGTAGCATTGGCTGACAACCAATCTACCGCAGAAAGCAATGGCAAACTACTGCGAGATAATCTTCTGCCCAGTCAGTCATGTCTCTTTCCAGATATGATCGCCCAAAGAGTGTATTACGTATAGCCCTTAACAGACTGACTGAATATAATAGTTGGAATTATGATTAAGACTTCTACTGAGCATAAAATGGGGTATTAGCTTTCTATTGTTATGAAGTAATAAACTGATCCCCGACTAATTACTACTTAGTAATAGGATACATCGCTTTCCACTCTAGCTATGAATCAAATAACAGGGCAGATTGAGTTCTGTCGCCTTGGCTAGCAATCAGTCTACCACAGAAAGCAACGGCAACCTATTGCAGGAAAATATTCTGCCCAGTCAGTCATGTCTCTTTTGAGATATGATCGCCCAAAGCATGTATCACGTATGGCACTTAATTGACCTGTATCCACAATGAAGCGACTCAAGGTGTAGCATACAATGCCTTGGTAGTTAGCAATTGATCTGATCAGAATACCGTCTTTGTGAATTTTGGGGAGACCATATATGTGAGATAGCTTGCTGTAAACTTATGGCAACTGACTGTTTTAGGTGGGAAGTTGCTCTTGATATTTATTATGATCTGCGACAGATGTCGCTCTGTTTTCATCGTTGGAACATTCTTTACTTTGATGTAACAATCGTTTCTAATGAGGTCTTCAAGCTTTTCTGTATATTCCATTTTTTCCATCACTACAATCATATTGCCTTTTTCAACTGATAACATTCTTCTGTAGAGTTTTGATTGCCGGCCTCTCGAGTTTCGTGATATTTGATTTGGGAGGCTTTTCTTTCACCAATATCTTTTTCACTTTCCAGCTTAGTCCATTCCGCCGAGCTTTGAATCTTCTCTCCTTGAATTTCCGACAGGTTTTGGTGCCAAGCCTGAAGAGATATGTCATAAGTCTATGAGTCGGTGTAGGAATGTTAGATGGTTCGACGTTGGTGCCAGCTTCTGATGAAATCTTTCTATTTGTCTCCATATTTTTGGTATATCGAGTCCGTAAAGGTCCTTCAGTATTTGTGTATATTTCTGAAATTTCGGATTGTTGTCCTCATCTTTGTTGCCATATTCACCTTCAATATCTGTCTATATTTCTGAGATGAGGTATTGTAATTATTTATAATATTTACATTGTTCGGATTGTTGTCCTCATCTTCGGTGCCATATCCACGGTACAAGGAACTAGAACAATCTACCCCGGTGGACGAAATAAACAGTTCAGTTTGAAATTTTAATCACTCGAAGAAGCCAGAGCATACAATAGCCGAAATATCACGAATACGGCAACGACGGCGAGAACAACAGCCAATAGACAAATATTGGAGGTGAATATGGCAACAAAGATGAGGACAAAGGTCCGAACAATTTAAATAGTGTAAATAATTACAATACCTCATCTCAGAAATATAGACAGATGTTGAAGGTGAATATGGCAACAAAGATGAGGACAACTGTCTGAACAATGTAAATATTTTAAATAATTACAATACCTCATCTAAAAAATAATGACATCTACTGAAGAATATACAAAGGCTAAAATGTCACAAATATTTCAATAAAGATTAGGACAAGAGTCTGAATAATGTAAATAGTGTAACTAAATAAAATACTTCATCTCAGAAATACCAATAATTTCTCTTCTATAGGAGGTAAAGTATTCGACAAAGGAGCAATTTTGTTCAATTTATTTGCATGCATTATTTCTTTAATGCCACTTCAGTGCTTTTTCTTTAATTTGTTATTTGTTTTTTGTTTTTTATTATACAACGTCTGTTATATCAGCTCTATTTATATCATTATGAGCGAAAAGTGTATTTTTTTTCCTTCGTGTGTGCGGTTCAGGTTTCAAGATAAAGTCGGTGACTGTCTTTATGTTTCATCTGATCAGTGTAATGCGAAACCATCTTTGAAACTGCTGTGAGGTAAGAAACAATTCAGCGGGAGAGAAGCATTCAGAGGAGGCGGTGATTTTAACGTAGAACACCGCCCCTCTTGAAAGCTACGCAGAGGAGGGCGGCGTTGTAGCGATCCCACAAACATAGGAAAAGATTAAAAAATTTTATCAATTTCTCATGGCAGGTGGGACACAACTCCTTAAAACTGGGAAATATATCTGATTTAAAATTTTAGGAAACGAACGAAATAAAATTATTAAACAATCAAAAACAAACAAAAAACAAACTAAAAATAAATAAAACATCAAAAAAAAAAAACCCCGAAAAACCTAGACAAACGTGCACCCAATAAAATGGATTGTCAAAAACAAAAAGACGGTTTATTCCATGACACCAGTTTTTCTTTTAACTACCTTTACTCCTCGGTAATGTTTATCCTTTTAAAAAACAATTATTTGTATTGTAAGAAAAAGCTAAACGCATGAAAGCGAATTTATACATTGTTCTTGAGAATTTACAATAAGAATAATAAACGCTATTTGTAAGACTATTGGAATGGTCAGCAAAACATCGGCTAATTGCCAATTAATTCAAACTTTATAAAATGGTAAGTAACAAAGATTTACTTATAGTTAAATCTAAATCGTTTAAATCCATCTTACACATATATAAATCTACCATCCGCCCGTGCATTGAATTCTGCTGTCACATCTGGTCGGGACCCCTGTTATTCATTTTGGGCTTCTTGACAAAACCCAACGAAGAATCTGTAATGTAATTGATCCCGACCTGGTAGCTCAACTCCAGGCACTTTCTCACTGACTATCTCTTCTATAAATACTTTCACGGCTTTTGCTCCGATGAGCTTAGCTCCCTGGTTGGTTGGTTGTTTTTGTTTTATGCCATATCAACCTCGGCGGGTCATTTATTGCCAACTAAATTTTATTTATTTATTTATTCCTGGTAATACCTTTTTCTTTCAACAATTTATTGTTTTTTTATATGTTTTGTGTCTAGTAATACTTTTTTCTTTTCGAATAAAAAAAAAATCGATTTCATTGGGACTTGTTTTTAAAGGTAGGGTCTCCAAGTCCTACCCTGTTATTTAAGGAAGGAAGGGACGGATTAATACATTTCCCAAAGGTACCAGTGCTTAAGTGAATGCAGGGCATTTAACTGGAATTCGAACTCGGCTTACCGACTTTTCTTTCCGAGCTGATATCCACTGCACCACAACGTACACCCGTCACTAAACGCTGACAGCACCTGGTATTCCCAAGCGGTCACCCATTTAAGATCTGACCAGGCTTAACGTTGCTTAACGTCGGTGATCGAGCGAGAACCGGCGTATTCAACGTGATATGGCCGTAAGCTTAGCTCTCTGTTGACCCATTTGCATGAATTTACTCGAGCTACTAGACTATCTGGTAGGTCCCACCCTTTCATAGTGAAGCCAATCAAATGTAACCGCAACTTCTACTCCCGAAGCTTCTTTTCTTACACTTTCCGTCTGTGGAATTACCTTCCGTATACTTGCTTCCCTGAAAGCTACAATCTCCAAGAATTTAAATGCAAAATCAATTGCCATCTCATATCTTCTTGACTCGCATCCTTTCTCTGACAACCCTTGTATCATGTTCTTCTTCCTTTCCACTCCAGTCTCATGCAGCCCTCTTCACACCAGTGTTCTCATCCTTCTCTTACCCACTCTCTCTAACTTGTTCCTCTTTCTCATCACTCTCCTCTTAAAGTCAATTGCCATCTCATATCTTCTTGACTCACATTCTTTCCCTGACAACCCTTGTATCGTGTTATTCTTCCTTTCCACTCAGCTATAATGCAGCTCTATTCACACCAGTGTTCTCCTCCTTCTCTTACCCACTCTCTCTAACTTGTTCCACTTTCTCATCACTCTCATCTTAAAGTCAATTGCCATCTCATATCTTCTTGACTCACATTCTTTCCCTGACAACCCTTGTATCATGTTCTTCTTCCTTTCCACTCTACTCACATGCAGCCCTCTTCACACTAGTGTTCTCATCCTTCTCTTACTCACTCTCTCTAACTTGTTCCTCTTTCTCATCACTCTCCTTTTAATGTCAAGTGCCATCTCATATCTTCTTGACTCACATTCTTTCCCTGACAACACTTGTATCGTGTTATTCTTCCTTTCCACTCAGCTATAATGCAGCTCTATTCACACCAGTGTTCTCATCCTTCTCTTACCCATTCTATGTCAATTGCCATCTTGTATCTTCTTGACAAGCATCCTTTCCATGACAACCCTTGTATCATGTTCTTCTTCCTTTCCACTCCAGTCTCATGCAGCCCTCTTCACACCAGTGTTCTCATCCTTCTCTTACCCACTCTCTCTAACTTGTTCCTCTTTCTCATCACTCTCCTCTTAAAGTCAATTGCCATCTCATATCTTCTTGACTCACATTCTTTCCCTGACAACCCTTGTATCGTGTTATTCTTCCTTTCCACTCAGCTATAATGCAGCTCTATTCACACCAGTGTTCTCATCCTTCTCTTACCCACTCTCTCTAACTTGTTCCTCTTTCTCATCACTCTCCTCTTAAAGTCAATTGCCATCTCATATCTTCTTGACTCACATTCTTTCCCTGACAACCCTTGTATCGTATTATTCTTCCTTTCCACTCAGCTATAATGCAGCTCTATTCACACCAGTGTTCTCATCCTTCTCTTACCCATTCTATGTCAATTGCCATCTTGTATCTTCTTGACAAGCATCCTTTCCATGACAACCCTTGTATCATGTTCTTCTTCCTTTCCACTCCAGTCTCATGCAGCCCTCTTCACACCAGTGTTCTCATCCTTCTCTTACCCACTCTCTCTAACTTGTTCCTCTTTCTCATCACTCTCCTCTTAAAGTCAATTGCCATCTCATATCTTCTTGACTCACATTCTTTCCCTGACAACACTTGTATCGTGTTATTCTTCCTTTCCACTCAGCTATAATGCAGCTCTATTCACACCAGTGTTCTCATCCTTCTCTTACCCACTCTCTCTAACTTGTTCCTCTTTCTCATCACTCTCCTCTTAAAGTCAATTGCCATCTCTTATCTTCTTGACTCGCATTCTTTCCCTGACAACCCTTGTATCGTGTTATTCTTCCTTTCCACTCAGCTATAATGCAGCTCTATTCACACCAGTGTTCTCATCCTTCTCTTACCCACTCTCTCTAACTTGTTCCTCTTTCTCATCACTCTCCTCTTAAAGTCAATTGCCATCTCATATCTTCTTGACTCACATTCTTTCCCTGACAACACTTGTATCGTGTTATTCTTCCTTTCCACTCAGCTATAATGCAGCTCTATTCACACCAGTGTTCTCATCCTTCTCTTACCCACTCTCTCTAACTTGTTCCTCTTTCTCATCACTCTCCTCTTAAAGTCAATTGCCATCTCTTATCTTCTTGACTCGCATTCTTTCCCTGACAACCCTTGTATCGTGTTATTCTTCCTTTCCACTCAGCTATAATGCAGCTCTATTCACACCAGTGTTCTCATCCTTCTCTTACCCACTCTCTCTAACTTGTTCCTCTTTCTCATCACTCTCCTCTTAAAGTCAATTGCCATCTCTTATCTTCTTGACTCGCATTCTTTCCCTGACAACCCTTGTATCGTGTTATTCTTCCTTTCCACTCAGCTATAATGCAGCTCTATTCACACCAGTGTTCTCATCCTTCTCTTACCCACTCTCTCTAACTTGTTCCTCTTTCTCATCACTCTCCTCTTAAAGTCAATTGCCATCTCATATCTTCTTGACTCACATTCTTTCCCTGACAACCCTTGTATCGTGTTATTCTTCCTTTCCACTCAGCTATAATGCAGCTCTATTCACACCAGTGTTCTCATCCTTCTCTTACCCACTCTCTCTAACTTGTTCCTCTTTCTCATCACTCTCCTCTTAAAGTCAATTGCCATCTCATATCTTCTTGACTCACATTCTTTCCCTGACAACCCTTGTATCGTGTTATTCTTCCTTTCCACTCAGCTATAATGCAGCTCTATTCACACCTGTATTCTCATCCTTTCCTTACTCATTCTCTGAGTCTCCTGTAACTTGTTCCTCTTTTTCGTCACTCACCTCTTATGAAAACCCCTGCGCATCAGTGACAGCTCTACCTTGGTTGGGGTGAAATGATTAGAAAAAATAAGAAAGTTGGTTCACATATTTTAAAAATTTAGTAAATGCTTATAAATTTATGAATCTATTGATATCTATTTCTTCATAAATTGGTAAATGCTGAATATTGCATTGTATTAGTTTTTAGAATGTTATAAACATAAAATTATTCTTGTAAATACACAATGAAGGAAAAAATAAGGTGTATTTTTGTTGTAAATTCTAAGAATAAAAGAAATGTATAAATTCGCATTAATCACATGTTTCCGTTTTATTCCAATTCCAATCATCGCTTTTTGAACAATAAAAATTTCCGAGGAGTGATGGTAGTTAAAATGATAGCGGTGTTAATGTAAAAAAAAAAACGTTCTTTTGACACTTTGTATTATTGCGGTCACATTTGTTAATGTTTACTAAATGCAGTGTAATCCTGATATAAGACAGTTGTCGGGACGGGATAAAAGTTTCTTATATCAGGGTTTATATTATATCCGGGTTTGACCAATTTTATATATATTACCACAGGCTGTAATTTGGGACCAGAGAAAACATCTCTTATATCAGGGTTTATCTTGTATCAGGGTATCTTATATCCGGGTTATACTGTACTTATTACTTTAAACTTTTCCTCTAAGGATCTGTTGACGGTCACATTAATGTCCTTGAAAATATTTCACTGGTTTTATTTTTTATATATTTTCAAATAATTATTCTAATCGTAAATCAACTACATTCTTCTTTATTCTTCTTTTCTATTTGATATGCATTAAATCATAAATTAGTTCTAAGCTTGTTCTTTGAGACAAGAGCGGATAAGTAAAACCGTGTGATGACTCTGTTGATAATTATGTTCAACTGCATATATATATATATATATATATATATATATATATATATATGTGTGTGTGTGTGTGTGTGTCAGTGTATTGTAACCCTAAAAAGCTACTGCGTGAGTAATCACAAAAACATATATATATCGTTGTAACCATAAAAGTTTACAACGTGAGTAATCAATAAAACGGACGTTGGGAATAATAGTATATCAACAAATAAAAGAGTCGCACTCTGCGTGAAGTAAATACACTGCTAGTGAATAGTTAGTGAGTATAATCTCTCTACTCTCTTCATCTCCAATAGTGTCCACGTAATTAAGAGGATAAGAACATACTATTAGTGTATATATGTAGGTATACAACAATATGTGTAAAAGAATGAAACACACATCACTTACATACTATCTAGATTTCGACCACACCGGTTTCTTCTTTGCCTGACGAGACCAGCGTAGTCGAAACAGCGATAGCAATAAGTGATGTGTTTTTTCTTTGACATATTGGTAACCCTGCATATTCAGTTTATTAGTATTGAATGTGAACTGAGCACTTTTTTGTATGTTGTATACCTACCTATATACAGTAATTGTATGTTTCTATCCTCTTAAATACGTGGACACTAATAGAATAAAGGAAAGAGTGGAATGGTTATACTAACTGTTCACTTGCCGTGTATCTACTTTAAGCAGCGTGAGAGTTTTTATTTGTTCATATATTATTATTCCCAACCTCCGTTTTTTGATTACTCGCGCTGTAACTTTTTAGGGTTACAACATATATATATATATATATGTGTGTATATATATATATATAAACTTATTTATAAATGGAACTTTGTGTGTGTGAGTGTGAGTGTGAGAGTATCTGTGTGTGTTTGTCCGTTACGGACAAACACACACACGATTCCGGAACGGCTGAACCGATTTTCCTGAAAATTTACACAGTTGTACTATAAGCGTATGCGAATGATCTTAGCTAGGTTTTGTGTCGAGGTACCTCCGATAAATACCGAAAATCGATAATCGAAAAGATCGGGTTATAGAAGGAGTGGTCCGATTTTAATCAAATTTGATACACCCAGAGAAAGACATAAGAAACGATATTCAGAAGTTTCAAGATTACAGTTCTTACAATAGTGCAGAAAATCGATAATATATATATATATATATATATATACTCAGAGAAACACAAACATAAAACAACGAATTTGTTCGCCTGAAGAGAGCCAATTAGACTTGAAACACGTGTAGCGCAAACCATGACAAATTAATACTCCATAACTTGTATAAATACCAAAACAATAAACACATATTTTTTAAAGAAAACTTTCACGGCTTCTCACACTTTTTATTTTATACTAATTACTCTCGTTGAAACAACCCTATTCCTTTATTCGATATATATATATATATATATATATATATATATATATATATATATATATTTTAATTCAGATACTTCAATCCAAGGGAAAAAAGCAGGAAGGTAAATTCCAAAAACCCGATCCTAATTAATATTAAAAAATTTTATTTTAATATTAAAAAATGATACAGGAAGAGAGCTCCATGTAATATTACAGAGCAATAATCCTTTTTTAATATATATATATAAGGCAAGATGTTTGTGTGTGTCCGTTTATCTGTCCGTATGTCCTTTATACAAATCCACAATTTTTATCCGATTCTCACTAAACTTCACACAAATATTCTTTAGGCTGTGTCTGAACTCCAGGACCATGGATTAGTTCTAAAGCTTTCAATACTCACGAGCAACGCCGAGCTATGCTGCTAGTATATATATATATAATATTCCCCGTTTTTTTTTAAACAAAACCAGAAATCTACCTATTGTTTCCTGCTTTGAACTGGGTTTCCGGTTCCTTTAAAAGTCTTTGATTCTCTTACACTCCCAGTAGCTTCTTACATCGTAGTTAAATTATCGGTGTCCTTTGGGGGATTTGATAATAAATAAATAAATGAGAAAATAGAAGAAATCCTCTATGTTCCGTTTCGTGCATCAAAAGAACATCTTTATAGCAAATATTATTTTTTTTGGCAGGATTATATATGCATAGAGAGAGAAATTCAATAGCCATTGATTCGAGAAAATAATATAACAATCACCAAACGAAAAAAAAAACAAACAAAAAAACAAAAAAACAAAACAAAAAACACACACACACATAAAGCTCACAATTACAAATACACACAAGAACACAAACACTCAACTATGACCTAAAAAAGAAATCCTTTAAACGCTCATATACACAGGCACGGTAAGAAAAAGATCCAATCAATGCAATCAAAAATCAACACAAGAAAAAGTGGCCAGCCTAAATAACAAGAACAAACCAACTAAAAAGCAATTAAGCGGACATCAATTCAATATAAAGTAAATAAGCTGACATCCATTCGCGTGTAGTTTAAAAAGCAATAAAAATAAATCAAATACCCGCAACATTATAAGAAAATCAGCCGACTGCAAACATTAAAATGTAACAAATGCAATCAAAAACATTTAATCAGTAAATCACTCCCACTGCAAAACAACAAATTGCACAAAGCTTCTCATAAGAAATAAAAACCGGGACAAGACAGCAGATCGAAAACCTCTCCCTGACAAGTGACGACTTCATAACGGCGTCCTGACGAAACTTTGAAGTCTGCATGAACCTGCTCAGTTAATTGCTAAATTCTTTGATTTAATCCTATTAATGTTCTATCTCTACCTTGATATCAAGTACTTTCTGATCAAAAACCCTGCTTGTTAAAATACCTTTTTTATCAGTAAAACTCATATATATATATATATATATATATATATATATATATATATAAATTAATTCGTTAATTTCCGTAACATGTTTACATTTGTTGACATTACGATACATTTCAGAGTAGATATGGTTGTTGCGATGAATCGAAAATTGTGTTATATAGGCTTGATTAATATCTCATTTAGACTGGAGGTCATTCGTGGTCAAGAGGTCTAAGACGTTGCCAGATCAAATGGTAACTTCCCCTATGTAGATAGGGCTCGCAGATTCGAATCCTGCCAAATGACACACATTTTTGTAATAAAAATTTATCGTAAACAATCAGGCCAGTAAATATATAATACTGTTTAATTAAAAAACAGAATATCTACTTAAATATGAGTATCGACCAAAAATTATATATATATTTTAAACAAGTTGTGTTAAAAGATAGAGACAACATAGTCTTATATATTTTCTTTTGAATGTTTTCATATTTTCTGATTAGACTTGTTATTTCCGGATTATGTTTGTATAAAAAATTGTCCAAATTTTAGAGAGAAATAAAAAAAAACCTCTTATCAATCGTACAGCTTCCCAAGTTTCTGGACATATACTTAGTTGTGTTTAGAGGGTTTATTTGAAATATAATTAAGGTAAATAATTATTTGCTTCTGAGTAATTTGATTATTTACCTAATTAGTTCCATCGAAGTTCAAATTTTCTAACGTATTTTTACGACATTTAAAATCTTTAACAACCAAGTATTCCATATAATTCACGCATCTACGCGAGCACATATCTTCACGTGTGTCTGTTGCTTACATTATTCATGCCTTTGAATTTAAAAATTCTTCATAGCTTTTATTTATTTTCTTTTAAAATGTTGTAACACTTTCCTTGCTACAAGGCAATATTTGATTTTTAAACTGTAATATAGTCCCTGATGATGAACGATGACGTTCGTAAGTATTAGGACAGCTTTTGAACAATTTTTCTAGAAATATAATCAGGAAATAAAAAAGTCTAATCAGAAAATATGAAAAAATTCAAGAGAAAATCTATGTTGTCTTTATCGTTTAACACAACTTGATGCTGCCAAAATATACGTACTTTCTATATAAATATATATATATATATGATTTTCGGTTTTTAAGGATCTTTGGACACTTTTCTGGGAACAACATAACGGCTAACTTTTCCTCCTAGCACAATCAGCATACATCACCGTCGTTGTATGGTTTGGATATTTTTACTATACTCCCTGTTGTATCAGGGTCTTTTTCATTTTTCAATTTTAATTTCCTCACGCGGCTGGCCAATTTGATACTATTTCTGAAGATTTCCAGTTGAAATGTAATTTGTGATTATTTCATCTGTTTTTAAAAGTACATTTGTAGACCCCAAATATGATTTTCTTTATCCATCTATGTCATGTATCTCTGCTTTGTAAATAACCTCTTCTGTTTTACAAAATCCGTTAAGTCGGCATTTGTTTTTGTTCCTACCGTTACATTTCTTGTCAGTGATGTTATTTTGTACGTCATTATTTAGTTTTCTGGCGTTTTGTTCTTTATATAATTTTCTAAATGACTAGTACAATTTAAGTTTAATTTGATTGAATTCTTATTAAAAATGTTTTTTTTTAATCATATCTCCCGAGCAAGGTGGTAGCGCCACTGATGTGCGGGGGGTTACATAAGAGTAAAAATTAGATAGAAGAGAGTGAAGAGAGGGATGAACCAGTTACAAAGGAGCAAGAGAAGGAAGGAAATATAGGTTTGATGACAGTTGCAGAGGTGGAGAGATAGGAAAGAATATACAGGGTGGTGAAGAAAGAACTAGGGTCAAGTGGTTAAGAGATGAGTATTGGCATTGCATTTATATTCCTGGAGGTTGTAGCTGTCAGAAAAGCAAGAATAAGGAAGCGAGTTCCACAGGCGGGAAGTGCGAAAAAAAAAGCTGCAGTAGTAGAACTGTCGTCTGCATTTGGTTGATCTAACTGTGAATGGGTGAGACCCAGTTGCCAGTCTGGTTGCACGAGTAACCACCTGTTGCAGAGGCACCAGTGACTTAAGTTCGTTGGAGCAGAAGCCATGAAAGTATTTATAGAACAGACAAAGGGAATCCACATCCCGTCGGTGGGAGAGTGGATGGAGTCAAACCGCCAAGTCGGTACCTATCACATTACTAATTCTCCTTTGGAGCCTGTCAAGAAATAGTCCCCCAAGCAAACCGTATACTCATCAGCAGCAGAATCAGACCCTTCTTCTTTTGTGACATTATCTCCCGCTGATATATATATTATTAGTTATGCTTTATTGTAATTCGCGATGTGGGCTTAAGTAAAGACTATTTTTTGGGGGCCAGATGGAAATTGACAAAGTGGTCGCAGTCATAACAAAATGTCGGGATTTACTTGATGTGGTCAGGTAGGGTTAAATCCTCAACGGTTGTTCCTGGGAATTGAAAAATCTAAAGATGATGTAATCAAAAGATAGAAGACAGAAAGATATTACGTCACGTGAGCTGTTGATATTTTATTCGTCGAGCCATGGCTCCCAGCAAATCGTGTGGGTGGAAAATAATCTCATTGATCAAAAGCGTTGAGTCGGCCAAATCCCCCGAGAGAATTGGGGATGGTTATAAAAATCCAGACTCGGCGAGAAAAATCAATTGTTGTTGAGGAAAAAGTTGTGGAAGTTGTTGTGGAGTGAGTTTCTGGAATTGCGGTCGAAAAGTAACGACTGTGGAAAAAAGTTCCCAATTGGGGGAACCATGACCCACGGCTGGTCGCCTACCATAGAACTTATGGCTAAAGAGTTAATGTCGAATGAAGCCTGCCGCCGATTGACTTAAAGAGTTAATGTTGAATAATGCGCCTTCGATAGGAATCCCGAAATAACGCTATTGTTTAAAAGTTATGTGGAGAATTGTAATTTCTGATTCCTCATTCGCTCTGATTCGGTAAATTCCGTTAATCTCTGATCAGGACCCGAAAGAACTTTGTTATTTTTAAAAGGTACATAGAGAATTGACAGCTCCGATTTTAGAGAATATGTGAAAAGACTTTAATGAAAATTTGAAGAGCTCTGTTTACTTTAACGAAACTTAGAAAAGACATTTTTATTTTGAAGGTTGGAAGCTGTGAGATTTTGAGAAGGAACTCTCTCTCTCTCTCTCCGTTGTAAACTGGCATTCCGACAACTGTATTATCTACTCCTGTAACTGATAATTATTTTTTTAAAGACCTTAACTCTCCAGGCGTCTTCGACCGTATTCATTAATTTAATTTTTTTTTTTTTTTGCCGTGTTTATTTTTAATCACAAGTGTACACAAGTGTTCGGTCTGGTTCTGTTAGAAAGACGGCTACTGGATTTGCACAACGTGACTTTCTGAGATCAAATCACAACGTGAGAAGTGGTCCGTTGTTGTAATAGACGTTTTGAAGACCAGCTTCTGTGACGAGATCATCATGACCAGCAACTGCTGCCCAAAAGCGTCGACATAATTGGTACCGTTTCCACATCATCGCAGCGGGATCCGTTCCCGAACAAGCGAGCGACCCAACCAACCAGCCAGCAGGGGGCAGTGCCACAATTGGTGCCGTCACGACCAGGATTTGACCCGAGGGTGGCCACGGGTAAAGTCGGGTGGCAGTGTCACAATTAGCCAGCCCGGGCAAAAGTGTTACACTTTATTTTTCTTTTTGTTTGTTGTCATTTTCTCGGTCAGACTTTGAATGACATGAACTGAGGATAATGGCAGATTTTTTTAAACTCGAGCAGAGGCACGCATGTTGTGTTCGAACGTCATTTACCCAATGTCAGTTTGTAAATCGGGGCGCGGATACCGCCTACGATCGTATGGTCGTGCGTCAAGATGTCTACTTGTATGATACAACACGATAAAAAACGAACATTTGAACCATTACATAACTTTACTCTGACATGTCAGTCAGTCAGTTAAATGCCATACGTGATACACGCTTTGGCGATCATGTCTCGAAAGAGACATGACTGACTGGGCTGAAGATTATTGCGCAGTAGGTTGCCATTACTTTCTGCGCTAAACTTTTTGCCAGCCAATGCTACAAAACCCAATTTGTTCTATTATTTAACCCATAACTGAAGGGAAAAGACGGATAAATACCTTTCCCAAGGGTATTTGCGCGTAAATGAATGCAACGAATTCAACTGGAATTTGAATTGGAATTCTGACATGAGTGTTCTTAAAAAACAAAAGAAAAACAATAAAAATTGGAGAAAAATGTAAGTGCTCGCTCACTTTTCTTTTCCAATACATTGTACGTTACTGATTTTGTTTAATGTTTCTCTTCAAGGTATCAGAAAGGAGTTGAACAATCCACAAAGTCGATAAGAAAATCTCAAAAAAAAAAAAAGAAGAAAAGCGAAGGATACCTGAAGCAAATCAGTCCTTTAGTTGGTCAGCATGAGGCCCAGAATGGAATGAGTAGGCGATCGAATAAACAAATAAAGTTATGTATGTGATTAGAGTCTGAGACGTGCAGATAATTTTTGAAGTTTACAAATATGCGCAAAATCAATTCTCTTGTGGTTACAAATTATGCATTTACACGTCTCGGATTGGGGATTTTCTAAGTTTGGCTTAGATGTGGCGTAAGACCGAAATTATGGAGCACCTAGTGAGGATCGGGCTCACTTCTCAGTCGTAATTGTTCTAGCGCTAACCATTACACGGCGTCCTGGTGCCTAACGCATCTCTGAATGTGTAGACGGATAACATACTCAGTGGAATTTGAAACAAACAAAAAAAAAAGAATGAAAATAAAAAAAGAAAACAATTTTTTTGCAAATCGCGTTCTGGTCTAATTCAGTCAGTTAAGTGCCATACGTGAAACACGCTTGGTCGATCATGTCTCGAAAGAGACATGACTGACTGGGCAGAAGATTATCCGGCAGTAGCTTGCCATTGCTTTCTGCGGTAGACTGATTGCCAGCCAAGGCTATAGAACCCAATCTGTCCTGTTATTTAACCCATAACTAGAAGGAAGATACGGATTAATATCTTTCCCAAGGGTATTTGCGCGTAAGTGAATGCAATGAATTCAACTGGAATTCGACCTCGTCTCCCCGATTTCTCGTTCCGAGCCGATATCCACTGCACCACAACGCACATCCACCTGGTCTAATTACTTAATGTATAATCTAAGTTATTAAGTTAAGTATAATATTGAATCAGACCAGTGTAAGTGTTTCTTGTCCTATAGGTACTCGTGAATGTGGCTCTCCACAACTTTCTCTCCTTGTAACTCAAAACCTTTCTCTTTCTCTTGTTTCTCCCAAGCCCTGTTCCACCATCAAGCACAGTAAATATGTCAAGCGTTGTTTTCTTCTAGCCTTCTTGCTCTCTATCTGTCCAGTGATTATGGCTCTCCACAACTTCCTGTCATTTTTATCTCTTAATAAATTTTGTGTTTCTGTTATTTCTCCTAAACACTGTGGCACTATCTATTTACTCAAGCTCATTAAGTTTCTTATGCATTATTTTCTTCTGTCACTCTTGCTCTTTAACTCTCCCGCGTGTATGGCTCTCCACAAATTCCTCTCTTAACAAACATTATTTTTCGGTTATTTCTCCCAGACTCTGTTTCACCATCGATTTACTTAAGATCAGTAAGCGTGTTTGTCTTCCTCTTGTCCTCTATCTCTTCTGCAAGGCGCTCCACATCTTCCTTCACTTTGTATCGTTTAATAATAAATCTTGTTTTTCTGTTATTTCTCCTAATCCCTGTTCCGGCATCCATTTATTCAAGCTCACTGTTATGCGTTGTTTTCCGCTGTTCATCTTGCTCTCTATCTGTCCAGCGAGTTTGGCTCTCCACGACTTCCTGATTTTTGTAATTGTTAATAAATCTTATCTTTCTGTTATTTCTCCTAATCCCTGTTCCGGCATCCATTTATTCAAGCTCACTGTTATGCGTTGTTTTCCTCTGTCCATCTTGCTCTCTATCTGTCCAGCGAGTATGGCTCTCCACGACTTCCTGATTTTTGTAATTGTTAATAAATCTTATCTTTCTGTTATTTCTCCTAATCCCTGTTCCGGCATCCATTTATTCAAGCTCACTGTTATGCGTTGTTTTCCGCTGTCCATCTTGCTCTCTATCTCTCCAGCAAATAAGGCTCTCCCTAACTTCCTGACACTTGTAACTCTTAATTAATCTTGTCTTTCTGTTATTTCTCCCGGTCCCTGTTCCAACATCTATTTACTCAAGCTCACTGTAATGCGTTGTTTTCCTCTGTCTCTCTTGATCTCTATCTGTCCAGCGAGTATGGCTCTCCACAACTTCCTGACACTTGTAAATGTTAATAAATCTTGTCTTTCTCTTATTTCTCCTAATCCCTGTTCCATCATCCATTTACTCAAGCTCACTGTCATGCGTTGTTTTTCTCTGTCTCTTTTGCTCTCTATCTGTCCAGCAAGTATGGCTCTCCACAACTTCCTGACACTTGTAACTGTTAATAAATTTCTCTTATTTTTTCTAAGGCCTGTTCCACCATCCATTTACTCAAGCTCACTGTTATGCGTTGTTTTCCTCTGTCTCTCTTGATCTCTATCTGTCCAGCGAGTATGGCTCTCCATGTTGTTTTCTTTGGTTCCTTTTGCTCACTTCCTGTTACTTACACTTTCGCTTCTCGGTATCCTCAGCATCCTTCTGATGAACGACATTTCTATTGTCTCTGATATTTAAGCCTTCATGGCTTATGTCCACACCATTTTTAAACACCGGTTTCTGTCCGATCACCGATCACCAATTTATATTAGATGTCAGGTTAATTTCTTAAGAGATGCTGCCTTGAAGTAAACCCTAAGCCATCATACATGTGTATAGTTAGAAATTACTTCTTTCCAGTGTTGCAATGCAGCTCAGACCAAATGCCAGGCTTGTTAATAGAAGGCAGTTTCTTCCAGTCAAATGTTTCAAAATTCCCCTTCGGAGAGGTTCTTACCCACGAGTGAAAAACCAAACAATTTCTAGCACTAAACCAAAATTTACCCGTCCTGGGTACAACGATATTGTTTTTAGAATAAAATAGAAATTAACCTCAATCCAACCAGGGAGAACGCCGTACAGAGACAGACACAGAAGACCTCTGATTGAGAGGTTTTGAGGAGCATGAAAACACTTAGTTGCTGTTGTTATTAGGTCCACCCTGACCCGGGATGGTAGCGCCTGCTAAGGTGTCATCTATAGAAAAATAGTTGACCTCCAAACTGGGATCAAAATACTATTAAAATATAAAAAAAAGATTTTTATAGCAAAAATATTAGCGATTAATTTTTCAAAATAAAAGAAATATTACCTGCAATACATCTGACTCAACAAAAACACCCTTTATCTAAATACGTCAATGAAACTTGATCTACAAACTGATTTCTGACAAAGTTCTATTCATATGAACCTATCCTAAAAAAAATGGTGTTGAGTTGTAACCGAATGCTATAAACGATCAAAGATGAGATGCGAGGTAAGTGAGTGAGGGAGGTGAACTGTTTAACGCGTGTCTTCTTCGTCTATTTTCGGGGTACTGGTCAGTTTTGTAGGTAAAACGATTCTCTGTTCTGTTGTCTTCGTCTAAAAAGTACTTTATTTTCATTCAGCGGATTCTCTTTGTCTCGGCCGTTCGTTAAAGACAATTCACGATACTGATAAACTTGATCAAAAATAAATATTCCAAATTCGTTTTTTCGACAGTTGCAGCTGTTTTCAATTTAACAAGACCTCCGCTGGCTCATATTGAAGAGTTCATCAGTTAGTCGAGTTACACTTAATTAAACGATATCAATCTTGTAACAGAGAAGAGAATTATCACACAAAACAAATTTTTACTTTCATTATAAGGGATGTAGGAGTGGTGTAATGAATAATGACACAGAATAAAAATTCAGAGTCGAGTTCTGGTCGGGTTTGTTGCATTCGCTTATGCACTATTAATTCTTTTTTACGGTTTAACAATCCCTTGCAGGATATTTGATATCAGAAAATATTTTTAATTTGTAAGAATTTAATGTGGGGAGATTATAATAGCATAGTGATACAAGTCTTACTAATTAATCCATACATTGGGGGATAAGAGCTGGATTCATACCTTTCCCAATGGATTTTGCGTGTAAGTGAATATAACGAACCCAACGTGAATTGGAACGGTGCTCTTCGATTAATCATTTCAAGCCATTATTCATTGCACCACCCAAGATTACAATACCTGTTTTCCCCAAACGGTTACCCATCTAGGTACAGACTATGCTCAATGTTGCTTAACTTCGGAGATCGGACGGAAACCAGTGTTTTAACTTGATGTGGACGTAAGCTACGAAGGCCTAATATCCCTGAGATAGGCATGAAATCTATTCTCCCTATCTATGAAAAAATCATGCTATTCTAAAAACAAACGATAATACAATATTCACTCGCAAAAAATAAAGAATTATGATCACAATTAAAAAAAATGTTCCAGCTTTACATAACTTACAAAGGATTGATAAGCCGTAAAATCAAATCAATCATTATCATTATGAGATGCATTTTTAGTTGGAGAATCTGTAATGTAATTAGTCCAGACCTGGTAGCTCGACTCCAGCCACTATTTCACCGGCGGGTGTGGCTTCCTTTTGTCTATTCTATAAATACTTTCATGGTTTCTGCTCTGACGAACTTCAGTCACTGGTGCTCACTCCCCAAGAATTTACTTGGGCAACCAGACTGGCAACAAGGTCCCACCCTTTTACAGTTAAATCTACCAAATGCAGGTGACAATTATACTCCACAGCTTCTTTTCTCGTGCTTCCCACCTGTGGAACTCCCTTCCATATACTTGCTTTCCTGACGGCTACAACCTCCAGGAATTTAAATTCAAAATCAATTCCCATCTCTTATCCACTTAACTCCAGCCCTTTCCACATCACCCCGTATATCTTCGTAAGTGTTTTCACTCCTGTGCTACAATCCTTCTCTTGCCTTTTCTCTTTCAACCCCTGTAGCTGGTTCGTCTTTGTCTTCACTCTCCTCCTGCCTAATACTTCAATTCTCTTATGTAACTCCAGCCCTTTCTACATCATCTCGTGTATCTTGTTCTTTTCCTTTCTCTCTGCCTTCGTAACTATCTTCACTCCTGTGTTCACATCTTTCTCTTACCCTTTCTCTTTCAACCCCTGTCGCTGGTTCGTCTTTCTCTTCACTCTCCTGCTAGCGAAAACTTACATTTGACATACAAAAAATGAACTCATTTGTTTTTATATCCTTTCTGGTAAAACCTCATGACTTTTAGCTGAGCCTAATAAAAGCGTGAGTCGTAGGATGTAAGTGAGATAATTAAAAAAAGAAAACGTTCCAGACGCCTACAGAATTGCACTAAATGGTTACACTAACTTATTTTCTTTAGAAACAGTTTTGGGTATGGTGTCTATGTGGCATGAGGAGATGCCTGTCCCTAAAAACCAGAAGGAAGCGCAAAACAAAAAGAAAAAAAAAGAAAAAGAAAAGATAAACATTGGCTAAAGACGTTGGGCGTGTACAAGAATATGTAATTTACTGAATAAATGAAGAAGAGCCGTCGACTGCTAGCTCACACATCGATATTAAATATGTCCGTTTAGACAAACAGACATCTCGCATAAGTTACTAGTTTCAAGTAACTATTAAAGCATAGCTTAGTAAATATCGATATACTTATATGGACACCGGTCGGAGTCGGTGGGTAATTAATATCTTCCGCTATCTTCAAACAGATGAAACCGGACTGAATATCTCTCACTATTATATTTTTGGATACATTATTTTTTTTTTAATATGCTGCTGGCAATATTTTTTTAAAAACTTATTCCTGGTAATATTTGATTTCTAAAAATGCATTCTAGTAATTTTTTAAAAAAGTATTAAGAAAAAATATTACCAGAAATATTTACCAGCAATAGAATTTTGAATATTATTTTATCTTCGATTTTCTTCAAAATTCTATTGCTGGTAAACTTATTTTCTTTAAAAATATATTTCTGGTAATATTTTTTCTTAATACTTTTTTAAAAAATTACTAGCAATACATTTTGTATAGCTAGTAATATTTTTTTAAAAATGTATTGCTGGTAATATTAAAAGAAATGAAATGCTGGTAATATATTGCTTCCAAAATAATTTGTTGTCAATATTTTTTTCGATTTTCTTCATAAATGTATTTTTGAAGTATTTCCATAAAAAAAATGTATTGCTGGTTAATATATCCTTCTTCAAAAAGAAAATGTATTGCTGATCATATTTTTTCCTTAAAGGTTTAATTCCTTGTAATATATATATTTTTTAAATGTATTGCTGGTAATATTTTCTTCTCCGAAAAAATATTGCTGGAATTTTTACTATAAAAATCTATTTTTATACTTTCACAAATCTTTTACTCCATTTTGTAGGTTAACAATTTGCCTATAGATGCAACCTTAACATGTGCTACCATTCCAGGTTAGGGTGGACTTTCGAACAAGAGCAATTAAGAGTTAGTTCAACGCTCCTCAAAACCTCCTGGTCAGGGCTCTTGCTGTCGGGCAGAGTTTATCGTCATACCCAAGACGACAACCTCTTAAGTCCTGAACTCCTGATGTTTTGCAAATTGATCTACATCGACATAGTTTCTTCGATGAAGAATGAACTGGCAATCTAGAACTTTCGGTGCAAGCTTCCTTCTTCTGCTCCTTCTCTTGAAACTTCGAGAATAAAGGAACAAAGACGAGGAAAACGATCTATACAATGTAAATAATGTAAATAATTACAATACCTTACCTCAGAAATAGAGACAGAGAGTGAAGGTGAATATGGCAACCAAGATGCGGGTAACAGTCGGAAGAATTTAAATAGTGTAAATAATTACAATACCTCATCTCAGGAATATAGACAGATATTGAAGGTGAATATGGCAAAAAAAGATGACGATGACAGTCCAAACCATGTAAATAGCGTAAATAATTACAATACCTCATCTCAGAAATATAGACAGATATTGAATGTGTATATGGCAAAAAAGATGAGGACAACAATCCGAACAATGTAACCACGCTCTTCATCATTTTCTAGTAGATCTCATCAGTTACTCTCAAACCCTTTAAAAGAATGCTGAGTTTCTTCTCTGATTAAAAGAATTTCATCCAGGATCAGATGAGCTACAAAGATATCGAGCCAAAGAGCCAAATACAGGTGGGGGATGTTAAAACCAAGCAGGTACGAAAATTTAAATATCTGGGAAGTGTTCTGAAGACTGAAAGTGCGACACAGAGTTCCGAAGGCGAATTGGCATGGCGAAGGATGCGATCCAGAAGCTGAGTAACGTATTAAGACACAACAAACTTTCACTAGAAACAAAGAAGAGAGTACTAGATTGCTATGTGTGGTCAGTTCTTCAATATGGCAGTGAATGTTAGACAATATCAACAAAGATGAAGGGAAAACTTGAAGCAGCTGAAATGTGGTTCTATAGAAAGATGCTGCGAATATCGTGGACCGAGCATTTGAGCAATGATGAGGTGTTGGAAAGAATGAAAAGGAAATTAATATTGAGCATCAGGAAGAGACAACTGAAGTTACTGGGGCATGAGGAAGGAGGACTTGGAGAATTTGATACTAACAGGCCAGATAGAGGAAAAAAAGAGACAGAAAAGCAGCAGATAACATATTTGAAGGGCCTGAGCAGATGGATGAGAGCCACCAGGGATAGGGAGACGTGGGAGCCCATGATCGCCTACGTCCTGA
The DNA here is from genome assembly GCA_037127315.1 of Ascarosepion bandense. Taxonomy (NCBI): domain Eukaryota; kingdom Metazoa; phylum Mollusca; class Cephalopoda; order Sepiida; family Sepiidae; genus Ascarosepion; species Ascarosepion bandense. Next base: position 3,508,742 of record JBBBDQ010000340.1, on the reverse strand, counting down.
AAAGACAAGTCACATAGAAGAAGACCCTGACTAGGTATATTTACTACGTGTGCTACTAAACTGGGATTAAGTTCATCAATCTTTTCCGTAGAAGTTGTTAAATGTAACCGTCCCTTCTGCACTACTGTTTCTTTTCTCGCACTTTTTGTTTGTGAAACTCACTTACATTGGTCTGCTTTCCTGATAGCCAAAAGTTTAAATGCAACGTTAATTGCCATCTTTTATCTGCTTATTTCCATCCATCTCTTATCATTTCTTCAACATCCCAATAGCTACAATCTCCAAAAGTTTAAATGCAACACCAATTGCCATCTTTTATCTCCTTGATTCCCATCCATCTCTTACCTTTTCTTCAACATCCCAATAGCTACAATCTCCAAAAGTTTAAATTCAACGTCAATTGCCATCTTTTATCTACTTCATTCCCATCCATCTCTTGTCTTTTCTTCAACATCCCAATAGCTACAATCTCCAAAAGTTTAAATGCAACACCAATTGCCATCTTTTATCTCCTTGATTCCCATCCATCTCTTACCTTTTCTTCAACATCCCAATAGCTACAATCTCCAAAAGTTTAAATGCAACGTCAATTGCCATCTTTTATCTACTTCATTCCCATCCATCTCTTGTCTTTTCTTCAACATCCCAATAGCTACAATCTCCAAAAGTTTAAATTCAACGCCAATTGCCATCTTTTATCTACTTCATTCCCATCCATCTCATCTTTTCTTCGATTTCCCCTGTAATGTTTTTTTTTATTCTCTCACGGTAACACTCTGCGCACCAGTGGCATGTCTGCCTTGCTGGGGGCGAAATGATCACACACACACACACACACACACACACACACACACACACACACACAAATATATATATATATATATATATATATATATATATTGTCTGTGTGTGTGTGTGTGTGTGTGTGTGTGTGTGTGTGTGTGTGTGTATTTATATAATGAACATGAAATGCATAGCAAAGGGGAAGAATCCAGAAAATTAAATTAAAATGTAACAAAATTTTTCAACTAAATTAAACAGTTATTAGTAGGACCTGTCCATCACACAAATCAATAAAATATCTGCTGTATTTTTGCCTATAAGCAGAGTCAGAAAGCACACTCACTGCAGGGGTGTGGGAAAGGTAAAAATAAACAATGGAGAGGGAAAATCAAAGGCTGAGCCTGTCGAGATAAAAATAGGGGTAAAAAAAAAAAAAACTAGCAAAGTTGGGAATCTCGACATGGTTCATAACAAAACAGAATGCCGGGAATAGACTTTTGACAGCAATTATTCCAATTAACCAGGTAAACAAAGCATGACTAACTTAGCTTGGTTTGGCTTTCACAGGAAACTGTCCCGTTGTGACCAAAAGGACTTAAAGAAAATCAACATTTCACACAAACCGGGCTTGCCATAGTAATTCACCTTTCGTTGAAATCTGTCGACAACAAACGGTTTCTGTCAAATTTGATTTTCATCCTGAGCTGGTGCTTAAAGAATTTAAGCAAATCCTTCTACGAATAACGTTCTTATTGCAAGATTCCCTCCTTTCGCGACGTCCAAATCACCATTTTTGCCATAGCCAGCAACAAGAGAAACACCATCCGTTTCAGCCCAGAATATGGAGGTGACACATCATCACACCCATATGCGAGATCAACGAACACGAGCTGTTTGGGTGCGATACGAGCCGCCGTCACATTGTAGACCTAGCTCCAGAAAGATTTCATCTAGTACAAAGGTAGAAGCCGTTTCTTCTAATCCATTGTCATACCAATGACCGACGGGAAGATCCTCTAAGCTCCACCTGAAGAGTACATCATTGAGAAGTAGCTTGTTCCGAATCAATCGTTAGGAAAGCAAAAATTCAGGGTTACTGAGGTAATTCGCCGCTGGCGCCTAAGAGCGACAAGCAAAGCTGCTTATATAGAAGATCCTTCTCGGCCTTCTCCATTAAAGCACAATACTAGGACGTGAAAGATCAGTGGGCCGAGAACGAGGAATGCTATGCCAGGTCTTTCAATGACTGTGATTGTTTACCGGGGCTTATTTTGGTCCTTACTTCGGTGCTAAGCCCTAGAAACCGCGGGGGTAAGGTAAGGTCGAATCTTCTGGGAATGCTCGGCGTAGGAAACGCAAACTCGAGGCGTTTCGATGACACTCTGTGACATCCGCTCATACCCACCATGACACAGAAGTTGGCCTTGCTGCAAAACTTATGCCCGTCACCATCTCACAAGAGAGAGAAGAGCAGGCACCCGACTGCCTTCTTACGGTACTTACAGAGAGGGAGTACAGACAACCGGTACGTAGCGCACACCTCCGTCTTAATCTTTAAGGACAATCGCCTTCAGAGCCAAGTCCGGTTGGTCGCGCCTACCTTTGCCTGTAACTCCAACCAATTCTCTAATGTATTAAAGTTGAATGCTTTCTTAAGATTTCAAACAAACCTCAAAGGTAGTAATCATTTTATGACGTAAGTGAATACCTTTGATGACGTCATTCAGACATCTTTTTAAACCAAGAATGGAAGAAAGAAATAAAGTAGTCAATATGGATTCAAAAAAAACTTTTTGTAGTTTTACATCGTCAGATCTACCCAATAAGTTTGATGACCCTTATTCAAATCAATACATTTTCTGTAAGTTTTGTTTACTTTTATTAAGTACCGTGTCGTGGTCTGTGTCGTTTACGGGTGTCCTGGGTGGAATATTCCATCTACTGAAACCCAGTAACATTAATGAGGTAGTCTCCGTTTTGGATCAAGCGAAATACCCAACACATACTATCCAAGCGATTTCTTATCACGAAATGAAGGTGATCATCGCAATAGGAATTTTGCATGCAATTCTCGAAACAATTGGTTTTGTAGGAATGATGAGAGAAAGCTTGTCTCTCCTGACCTTTTTCGCTTTGTTCAACTTCATTTGTCTGGTTATCGATTTGTTGCTGCTGAATATAGACACCTTCAGCAAGAAAGAAATACGGAAGAAACTCACTGAACAGTTTTTGAAGGCGAAGGATTTACAAGCCAATTTGATGTCTTTGGAAGATGAAATCTTCTGTTGCTGGAGAAATTCTACGAGATCACCCGAGTGCAATTTCCGCCTGGATTGTATTGAAGCAATTTGGCTTGCTGTGGCCGACAAAAACGAACTGGCCGTTTATATCTCATCAGCTTCAATTATAACTCATTCACTAAATTCTTTTCTTCTTGTATGTTTATTTTGGTTTCGTAAATCAAATATAAACTTTTAAATGACGTCATATTCGTGGATTAGGTGTAAAATCCATTGAAATGGTTTATTCTTTTCTGGAGATGACATCAAATTTATGATTAAATAAATGTATGTAATATCTTTTGAATTTCGCATGAAAAGACGTTTGGCACATGTCAGTAATCTTGATATAACGACTGCCGCTCATATAGAACGGGAGACCAAAATTGAAGCATTAAGTTACTGTTAATAGGAAATACATTTTTTCTATTTGAAGAAAATATTTTTTCAAAAAGTTATCATTTATTCTATAATTAAAAATCAAACAAACCAATTAAAAAACGATTACAAAATTTCAGTTTGTGTATATTTTTGTCCAACGGCAAGAATGAAATTCTAAACTATTTCGATTTGTCAATCGATTGTCAATCAAAGGATCAATTTCTAATCAACTCCACGGTTTGACACTCTTTTGATATTGTTTCTACACTTCAGAATGGCCTCAATTATTTCTTTTCTATGTATTGTGTCACTTTTAAAACTATGACTGGTCTTGTATCGTTCTATTTCAATCATTAACTTTTTGATCAATATCAAATTTCGTATTGATTTCACTTGTCTTGGTCCCTTTTTACGCCTTTTTTTGTTTTTCAAAACTTTTTTCTTTCAATTTTTTTCTTTCACGGCTATAATTTCTACCATTTTATAATGTACTCAGTTCAACTATTTTCCATCTTTCATTTTTAATTAAAGGCCTCAACAAAAATGCAATACCTGAGGTAAAATGAATTAAAAAATGAAAAATCTTTCTTGAAGCTTTTATTTATTTTTAATTTCAAACTATTAGATAGGATTTAACATTCCCAATAACAAAAAATACTTTGATGGAGTCTAAAAACTAATTTAAATTGACTGGAGAGAGTTTTGTTTTGCTAAAATAGCTAATTAGGGCTCTTTTTTAATCAACTTTCATCGCAATGAAATTGTCTTCATTGAAAAAAATCTTCGAAAAATAAGATATATCTTTCTGGGACTTTATTTGAGGAATAAATATTGCAAGAATGCATTTTTAGTGGCAGTGGCTGTGTTTTTAAATCCGACAATGATTGTGTCAAATGTTGACAGTTTAATGATAGGTTTAATTTTTTTTAATGAAAGTTTTATTTTTAAGTCGGCACGATTAAGCACATAAAAATATAAAATTCTTTTTAAAATATTAGTGTTTGGTGAGTTATATTAAGCTTTTCAATTTATGATTAGTAAATATAAGTTTTGTTTAATAATAATATCTTAAAGGCTGGATTAATGCAGAATTTTCAAATATTTAAAACTTAACAAATTTTATTTACATTGTTCGAATTGTTACCCTCATTTCTTTTGTCATATTTACATCAAATGAAATCAATGCTTGTCAAATTTATCATTAATCGAAACTTTTTTAAGACAATCGTCTGTGTCTGTGTCTGTGTGTGTGTGTATTCGTTACCTATAGACTCCGAAACGGCTGAACCGATTTTTCGAAAAGTTACACAGTTGTACCATAAGCGTCTGCGAGTGGTCTTAGCTAGGTTTTGTGTCGAGGTACCCCCGATGAATATCGAAAATCGATAATCGAATAAAATCGGATTATAGAAGGAGTGGTCCGATTTTAATCAACTTTGATACACTCATAGACAAAGAGATAAGAAACGATATTCAGAAGTTTCAAAGTTGCAGTTCTTGCACTAGTGCAGAAAATCGATAATATATATATATATATATATATATATATATATATATAAGGCAATATGTTTGTGTGTGAGTCTGTTTGTCTGCCTATATGTCTGTATTTTTCTCAGCCCATTTATTTTAGTTTTTGCTTCGAGTTTGGCTCTAAGTAGGTATAATTGTAGTTCTTAGTCTCAGCCATGATACAATTTACTCAGAGGACTTATTTAGTCTTCAAAATTCAGTTTAGAACAAAAAACTTATTTGATATCGATACCAGGAAATCAAAATTTGACTTACATCCATTCATTTTTCTTTCAGTCTACGGTTTCGCTTTAACTGGAAACAACGATTGGTTTTTAGTCTTTCGTGCCAACGTCCAAAGAGTCTGAGCTCCAGGACCATGGATTAGTTTTAAAGCTTTCATTACACCTGAGCAACGGTGGGCTAGTGGTATATGCACCGACAATACAAACTCCAGAAAACGAAATCGAATCTTTCAACTCCATGCTGGAGTAGGCAAAGGTTCAGTGCAAATCTCAAGAAACTAAAATTACCACGTGATACCTGAAAGTCAAAGTAGGCAAGGAGAGGAAAGGTGAAACCGTTGGCAATTTCGGACTAGGAAACGATAATAACAGCAAAGAAAATAGGTCCACTGGTGCACAACGAATGATTAAGTAAAAAACAACACTTGCTTTCAAGAACACCCAAGACGATTATGGACACGGAGAAGTCAAGGAGGAAAACCAAAAAACCAAATCGACTACAAACCTATCAACAAGAGATTCAGGAATGCAATTGTTCACTGTAAAACCTATTCTATTGCCGACTGCAGAAGTGACTACCTTCCGGTTATATGAAAACTAAGGATGAATCTTCGGGTATTGAAGAAGCCTAAGGAAGCACCCAGAACAGACAACAGACTCGTGAACGACTCGAACCTACAGGAAAAATATACGGACAGTGGGAAAAAGATACGAAGGACAAATTGAAAACAAACATTCAAAATGGAATGCACGAAGAGAATCTCTAGGGATATCAGCAAACGACATCAGCCCGGAAGAAAACGGACGTATGAGAAAAAATGAGTGGATCATTGATGAGATACTTGAAATGACATAAAGGAGACAGAAAACAATGTCAAGGCATGGAACAGAATACAGGAAGCCACACAAGGAAATATGGAACAACTGCAAATAGGCTAAAGAAGACTGGCTGAAAGACAAATGTACACAAATAGAGAAACTGAGTACGAGAAATAAAGGCGGTATGCATGAAAAATAAGGTAACTAACTGGACAAAAGACATGCCCTGCAAAAAGATGCTTAAAATCCAAGGACGGAGCATTCATATTAAAGAAAGTATGATAGTAGAACATCCTGCCATCCCTGAGAATAGAATGCTTTACTTTATAAAAAACGGTAACGAGCGGTACGACGAGGAAAAAAGTTTTAGGCGAAGGCATTCACTATTCGATAATCGATTCCGCTCCAACACGTGGTTTGCGTATATGTATATTATTGTTAATTGTACCTTAGTACAATAAATCTGTTATACCTTATTTCTTGTGTGGAGTTCCATTCTTCAACTGATCATTTTATACTGTATTACGTTTCGGGATATATCAGAAAGAAAACTACTTCAGCGTCAGAAAGAAGATATCTAATATCTCTTCCACAAAAGAAGGAGAACAACCGGCAATACACAGAAATATCGATGGACCGGAAATATTAAAAATCGAAGTGTAGGCTGCTCTGTACAAATTGAATAGAATCAAAGCAGCAAGAGCAGGAGATGGTGACAACCTTAGACTATTTCGGCGTAGACAGGATTACAAAAATAATACATGAAATCTATAATAGCAACAATATAGCGGAAGACCGAAGTAGATCAATTTTTATCGTGCTGCCCAAGAAGCCAGGCGAAAAGAAATGTGAACAATCAGCTTCATGAGCCACATAATAAAACACGTCATTCGGATTCTGATAAATAGACCACGCAGGTCAAATCTAAGACAAGAACAGTGCGAGTTCTTCGAGAAAGACACCGGAACAATGAACGCAATATTTATGCTCAGAATGTTATCAGAAAGTGCAATACAAATGCAGAAGGACGTTTATCTGTGTTTTATAGACTAAGTAAAAGTGTTCAATAAAGTAAACCACAAAATATGTTACAGCTGCTCTGCAATCTTGACATGTTCGGGAAAGACATTAGAATAATCGAGAATCTATACTGGCAGCAAACCGCCTGCATACGGAGAGAAAATGAGTTCAGCAGATATACAAAAATAGAAAGTGGTGCACGACAATGGTTTTATTTATCACTGAATTTATTCAACCTATACCGAGAAGCAATTCTGAGACAGAAAAGGAACAGTGCGGGTTCTTCGAGAAAGACACCGGAACAAGGAACGCGATATTTATGCCCAGAATGTTATCAGAAAGAGCAATACAAATGCAGAAGGACGTTTACCTATGTTTTATCGACTAAACAAAAGCGTTCAATAAAGTAAGCCACAAAGACGTATTAAAGCTGCTCTGTAACCTTGACATAATCGGGAAAGACATTAGAATAATCAAAAACCTCTGCTGGCAGCAAACCGCCTGCATGCGGACAGGAAATGAATTCAACATATTTACAAAAATAGAAACGGCTTTGAGATATGTATGTCTTTTATCGAAAAAAAAATCACTGCAATTCTATTGGATAATTTAATGTATGAGATATCGTCAAATTTATATCTAAAAAACTCTCGTATTGATCGTTATATTGCGGTCTGTAAATTATTTTTATTTCTAAGATGAAATCAATCTTATAATTGACTTGATTGCTGTGTTCCGACCGGTTGGTTTCTGCAATACTATTAGAATTATTTATTCGAAAAGATTGAATCAGATTTCTGTTATCATTTCTGGTAATTTAATCAGGACATTTATTCGGGAAGACGTAGGCAATTCCTTAAAGTAATTTCAATCAATTAGATATAATCAAGTCGATATTATCCTGTCTGTTGAGCTGATTGCAACCTATTAATCTGGGGATCTCTACAGTTAATTAGAATATTTTAATCAATAGGAACAAAAATAGAAAAAGGTGTAAGACAAGGATGTGTCTTTTCAACGAATTCATTCAACCTATACAGCGAGACTTTGATTTGTAACATTTTCTGTTTTGGGGAATTATTGTCATTCCCCTCCCTCTGATGCAATTTCATGTGAGAGTTTTATCGATATTTTGTATTTTATAAAATTATTTCTGTATGCACTTGGGGTGTTTTTAGGTCCCCGGATTGTCTTGCGAAATTTTGATACATGGCAGATTGAGTGTTGATGGACAAGTTCTTGTGGTGATTGAAAAAAATTGTAGCGTATGCTTGGGTCGTGAATCGGAATAGCTAGGTATAAGATAGTTATTGTAGATCATCCCGAGTTTTGTTTCCCCTCCCCAAATTGGCCTTGTGCCACAATTATGTGTTACTCATAATAAATAAAGAGAATTAGACATTCTAAGATTGGTTATTGGCGGCCACAATTATAACAAGATATTCTGAAAGAAAATATATGTGATAAAATATACACAGCATGAATTAATCGAACATTTTCTTTAACTAATAAACTTTGAGAAAACTGAATGCACAGTCATCAGCAAAAGGTGCAACCCAACATACCAACTACAAGTGGGGGATACCAGAATCAATCAAGTACAAAAGTTTAAATACCTAGGAAATGTTCTAACAGAAGAGGGAAAGTGCCACACAGAGATCCGAAGGCGAATTGGCATGGCAAAGGACGCGTTCCAGAAGCTGAGTAAAGTACTAAGACACAGGAAAAGAGTGCTGGATTGCTATGCAATGTCATCGAAAATGAAGACAAAACTGGAAGCAGCTTAAATGTGGTTCTACAGAAGGATACTGCGGATATCGTGGACTGAGCATGCAAGCAACGATGAGGTGTTGGAAAGAATGGCAACAAAAAGGAAATTAATACCGAGCATCAGGAAGAGACAACTGAAGTTCCTGGGACATGCAATAAGGAAGGAGAGCTTGGAGAACCTGATACTGACTGGCCAGATAGAAGGAAAGAGAGACAGAGGAAGGCAGCGGATAACATATTTGCAGGGCCTGATCAGGTGGATGACGGAACGGGGGTTGCCAGGAGTAACAGGAGCAAACATACTAAGAGCCACAAGGAATAGGGAGACGTGGAGAACCATGATCGCCTACGTCCTGAAGGGACAGTGCACATAGAAGAAGAAAAAGATATTCTGTTACACAGTGTCGGAAAGGAAACTGCAAAAGCTCTTACAGGAGGTAGCGAGGAAAGCGAGCAGAAATGACAAAGTACAAGCCACAAGAAAAAAAAAAACAGAATGCATGGTTCTTAGCAAAAAGATGAGCCCAAAGTGCAAATTATATATCGAGGATACTAAAATGAATCTAATACAGAGCTTTAAATTGGGATGGCCAACGATGTAACTCAAAATTTAAGCAGAGTATTAAGAGACAGGAAAATATTGATATTGTGACGGAGCGGGTTAAGGTCCGAAAAGCACAACACGACCACAAGGGTAGAAATAACAAATATATATTCACAAAAAATAACAATACAAAATGTGGAAGGTGTTAGTATGACTGTCAGTCTGGTTTGGAGTGAACTACTACCAACTAGTATATATAGTGTTAGGAAGAGTTAATTCTGAAATTACAGGTAAGGACCCATGACAGATATAAAGACAGAAGAGTGCTGAGCTGGTACGTGATATCTGTCCCCCTATATGACAACGAATGCTGGACAATCTTCTCAAAGATGAAAAAGAAGCAACAGAATTGTCTCTTCTTCAGAAAGATGCCGAAGATACAATAGACCAAACATGTGAATAATAACGAGATTTTGGAGAGGATGTAAACAAAAAGGAAACATATACTTAGCATCGGGAAGAAGCAGTTTCTATTTCTGGGTTATGTAATGAGGAAAGTAGGCTTGGAAAATGTAATACACAAAAGACGGATTAAGGGAAAGAGGAAACCAACCCTTAACATACTCGATGGGCTTTAGTAAATGGATGGTAGAACAGGACTTGGGGAGAAATATGAAAAGGACAAAACCTGTTAACATCTACAAGGGACAGGAAGCTGTGGATGGCCATGATTGGCTCCGTCCCTGAAGGAACACGGTAGATAAGACATTTGATCGCTATATTTCGTCTGGAAGATCTTTGCGATTCCTGAGAATGATTTCAATGTAGAATGATTAAATTAAATTTAGATTTTCCTTATTATTTCTTTATCATGTTTTGTGTGAGAGCTCTTTATAATTCCGGAGAATACTTTCAACCTATACAATTTAATGAAATTAATAATATCAATACTGGTCTTTTTAAGGTTATACTAGCAGTATAGCCCGGCGTTGCTCGGGTGTAATGAAAGCTTTAAAACTAATCCATGGTCCTGAAGCTCAGATTCAACCTAAAGAATATTTGAAATAATATAATAATTGCGACAATTTACCAATCGCGCCTAATTAAATAATTGCGCCAATTTACCAATCGCATATATATATATATATATATATATATATATATATATATATATATATATATATATATACTAGCAGTATAGTCCGCGTTGCTCGGGTGTAATGAAAGCTTTAAAACTAATCCATGGTCCTGGAGTTCAGACTCTTTGGACGTTGGCACGAAAGACTAAAAAGCAATAGTTGTTTCCAGTTAAAGCGAAACAGTAGACTGAAAGAAAAATGAATGGATGTAAGTCAAATTTTCATTTCCTGGTATCGATATCAAATAAGTTTTTTTTGTCCTAAACTGAATTTTGAAAACTAAATAAGTCCTCTGAGTAAATGGTATCATGGCTGAGACTAAGAACTACAATTATACCTACTTAGAGCCAAACCCGAAGCAAAAACTAAAATAAAAGGGCTGAGAAAAATACAGACAGAAAGACAGATAAACAGACACACACATAAACATCTTACCTTTTATATAAATATATTATCGATTTTCTGCACTATTGTAAGAACTGCAGCCTTGAAATTTCTGAATATCATTTCTCATGTCTTTGTCTATGAGTGTATTAAATTTGATTAAAATCGGACCACTCCTATAACCCGATTTTTTTGATTATCGATTTTTGATAGTTATCGGGAGGTACCTCGACACAAAACCTAGCTAAGAACACTCGCAGACACTTATTGTACAACTGTGTAAATTTTCAAGAAAATCAGTTCAGCTGTTTCGGAGTCTATAGGTAACACACACACACACACACACACACACACACACACACACACACACACACACACACACACACACACACAAATTTCCATTTATATATAAGTTTAGATTTCGACCAGAAGGTATTTTTCAATCCTTAGAATTATTTAAATATATAATATTTAATCAAATTAATTTTATAACTACTATTGATTTGATTGCTACATTTCTTCCGGGGGAAGTTCTGCAATTCTTTCCGTAATTTCAATCTAAATGATTTAATCAAATTGATATTACTCAAAACCTTTCAAGTTGGAAAATGTTATGAAATAATATTATTAGTGCTGTCAATTCGTTCGTTCCGGAGATCTCAACAATTTTTCTTCTTATTTGTTTTGTGTCTCTTCAAGACGTCAACAATCATGACTCTCCCAAACTTCCTCTCTTTTTACACTATTTACGTCGTTCGGACTGTTATTCTCATCTTTATTGCCATATTTATAAAGTTTCAGCCGTTGTACGCTCCTACCTTCTTCATACGTCGAAAATTTGAATGGAACACTTTATTTAATTCACGGAGTTAGATTATTCTAATTCCAACAACAATCCGAATGATGTAAATGAATTCCTCGTCTAAGAAATATAGAAATATGAATATTTCTGTCTTTTATATCTCTTACCAGAGTTTATTTTGTCATCTCTTCTACCATTTACACAAGCTACTTAGGTAGGTTAGTCGCCGCATTCCGCCGGCCTTGTGAGTGCAAAATTTTCTAAGCCTCATTTCCTCATTACATGTCCTACAAAGTTTAATTATCAATTTTTAATTTTAAACAAAGGTGTCAGTTTTGATTTCATTATACTCAGGCCATATTATTCTCAGTATCCTTCTGTAGGGCAACATTTCTGTTGTTTCAAGTTTTTACATTTGTGAAGAGATTGTCCAGCATAGGATGATCGATACGTAACAGTCCAGTACAATTTAATTTTTTCCTAACGAATTTCTCATGTTTCTTAATAGACAGGTCGAATTTTGAAAGCCGTCTTTCATTATCCCCATGCTCTTTCGAATTTTGATGAAGAACTTTCCATACTCTGTTAAAATTCTTCCGAGATATTTAAATTTATAGAAATACTCTTTTGATTTGATTTCTGTATTTCAATCAGGTGATGTCTGCTATCTCTTTGATTAGTTTCAGTTTAAACTGTTTTCATCGAATTTATATATTATGATTACTGCTGGCCTCGTCGGTACATTTTGTCGGAAAGTGGTCTGCAGGTGTGAGAGAAGAAACTTTTAGCCTAGAACTTACAGTTACATCTAGCTATTTCAACTATGAATTGATAAGACCTAGTTGCTAATGTAATAATTCGTTTAAATTCATAAAGTCTAGATACCAGAGTGGAAATTTCATCAGAGCAATTACCATGAACATATTTATAGAAAGGTTTGTGGTACAGTGAATATCGGCACAAAACGAGAAATTGAGGAGCCGAATTCCGGTTGAATTCGTTGTATTCACTTATTCGCAAATAACTTTGGGAAAGTTATTAATCCGTCTCTTCTCCCTCTAGGTATGGATTAAATAGCAAGAGAGATAAGATTTTATAGCCTTGGTCGGCAACTAGTCTACCGCGGAAAATAATCGCAATCTACTGCGGAAAATCCGTCTGCTCAGTCAGTCATGTCTTTTACAAGACATGATCGCTCAAGCGCGTATCTCGTATTGCACTTGACAGACTGACTAAATCTGACTATATCGCCAATACTCGGGAAAATAATATCGCCTTCTATACACTTTTTATACAAATACATAAAAGATAGCAATTGACGTTGCATTGAAACTTTTGGAGATTGTAGCTATTGGGATGTTGAAGAAAAAATAGGAGATGGATGAGAATCAAGTCGATAAAAGATGGCAATTGACACTGCATTTAAATTTTTGGAGATTGTAGCTGTTGGGATGTTGAAGAAAAGATAGGAGATGGATGAGAATCAAGTAGATAAAAGATGGTAATTGACGTTGCATTTAAATTTTTGGAGATTGTAGCTATTGGGATGTTGAAGAATAGATAAGAGATGGATGAGAATCAAGTAGATAAAAGATGGTAATTGACGTTGCATTTAAATTTTTGGAGATTGTAGCTATTGGGATGTTGAAGAAAAGATAAGAGATGGATGAGAATCAAGTAGATAAAAGATGGTAATTGACGTTGCATTTAAACTTTTCGAGAAGCATGAAAATGGAAGTGAGTTCCACAAACGGGAAATACGAGAAAAGAAACTGTCAGAGTAAAGGAGGCGGTTACATTTAACTGATTCGACGTGAAAAGGGTGCAATCTTGATGCCAAATTAACAGCACGAGTAAATGTACGTTAAAATAAGATTAAAAACAACACATTTACGTTAACAAACGTTAAATTTTCAGTAACTTTGAAAAACAAATCTCTTTTAACTCTTGTTGATTTTTTAGATTTAGAACATTCCTTAAAATTGTTTTTGCCTATAAATTCTAATCACTTTATTTGTTAATGTTATTGTTAATGTTCGGTCTGGAGACATCTGCAAATTGTGAGACTAATTTCCGACTTAAAAATTGAATTTCATTGATCATTATCCTTGATTTTACAGCAACATTTTGACTGTGACAACTATGCAGTCTTCAGACATAGGTTATCATGAACTTACACAACTTCCCATCTATCATGATCCCTAGTAATTTTTTCTCATTGCTAAGGGTCATCCCGACATTTATTCATACAACTTTCAGCCATTTTTATTATTCTGAGTGTAAGCGTACTTTCTGTCGTCATTTTTTTCAACACTTCCTTGTTGCGTATTCGCACTGTTAGACAATTACTTAGAAGTCATTGCAGTAAGTTTCAACAAGTGTCCATTTTGAAGGTTTCTTACATTTAATCCAAATTTTCACCGTTTGGTTAAATTTATGAGAGAAGGTGATCTTAAAAAACATTCAGCACGTTTCCTCATGTAAAACAGATTTTACAACCACTTTGAAGATTCTGAAAATATTGAAACATTGGTTTTTCTTGTTTTTGGGACACCACTCACTCAAAACAACTTTCATTGATTGTCTTTGAAACTCATTTTCCTTCATCACAACCATTTACGATCTCTCTCAAATTCAAATGACTATTCACACTCTTCTGTCACAAAATCCCAAAATTAGTTTACAAAAAGCGTTAAAACTTCCTTTTACAGTCAAAATCCCAGATTTCAGCTTGATACCACTGCCGGAAGACACTTACAAACCACCTCCTCTTCCCTAATTAGGCAGTGTGTATCAAATACTCGACAAAAATCAATAAAAAGAATCCCCTCATTCTACATCGCTAACTAGGACACCTTGAGGTGGTGTAATCGTTTGCAAGCTTGTCTTGCTAGAATCATTACAATTGAGCAGTGAGTTCGATCCTCACTGAGTGTCCAATTATTTCGTCTGTGCCTCATCTAAGCTACGCTTAAAAAATCGTCTTTCTGCATCTCTGACCAATAATTTTTTGTTTATTTTTCAGCCTTTTTGACACTTGGTTAAATCTAAACGTTTTCTGAAAGACAATGTGAACATGTGTGCAGAAAAGCTAAAATGAAATGACTTAAACCATTAAAAGAAATCATAAACGTTTTGTGAATATGGGGTGAGGAAGGAAATTTTCCAATTTTTGAGGAAAATCAGATTCCTAAAGATCAATATGCACCATTTCTAATGAACATTTGGTTGAAATCTAGGAACTCCAAGAAGATTGCAACTCAACCCTTTCATGTACTCCGAAAACTTTTTTTCTTTACTCGGAGTTTCATTCCTCTCGAAAGCAATGCCTTGATGAAACAGGTATATACGATGAATGGTGGCAATCATTTTACCGAATGCTTGGGATTTCATGATGTTTTGTTGTGGTGAAAGCTTTTAAAGAAAACATCTTGAATCACTTAGTACCCTCTAATCTGGACGTGACAAAAAGAAGTCGATATTGCGACTCGAATGATCAGGAAGAAAAAAGCTCTTGAAATATATCTTATGTATCATTACAAATTTACATTGCATTTAATTTTTTCTCACTTCCTTCTATAAATACGTATTTTCTGTTCTCAACTTATCTTTCTGAGACATTCCTTAACCTATGCAACTGTTTCGATTGGTTTGTTTTTGCAGAACATCAGCATAAATGGGTTATTTTATGCTGACAAGACTTTTAGGTTTGGTTTGCTTTCCTTGTTTTTTTACGACATATAGACCTAAATGGGTTATTTAATTCCTACAACTTTCTTTTTTGTTTGGTTTGGTTTCTTATGTTTTACGGTGTAAAAAATCTCGATGTGTTATTCAATGCCGACAAGATTTTTAGCTTTGATTTTAATTGTTTTTTTTTGTTTTGTTTTTTTGCATTTCAACCTCAATTCATTATTCAATGCCGACAAGATTTTTAGGTTTAGTTTTAATTGTTTTATTTATTTATTTATTTATTTTTGCATATCAACCTCAGTCGATTATTTAATTCTGACAAGATTTTAGGCTTGGTTTGTTTCGGTTTGATTCGGTTTCTTTTACGGCTTAGTAAACTTAATCGGTTGTATAATGCCGACAAGATTTTTAGGTTTGATTTTAATTTTTTTTTTTTTTGCATATCAACCTCAATCGATTATTCAATGCTGACAAGATTTTGAGCTTTAATTTTAATTTAATTGAATTTTTTTTTTTTTTTGCATATCAACCTCAATGTCGACAAGATTTTTAGGTTTGGTTTTAATGTTTTTGTTTTTTTTGCGTTTCAACCTCAGTCGATTATTTAATACCAACAAGATTTTAAGCTTGGTTTGGTTTGATTTGGTTTCTTTTACGGCCTATTAAACTTAATGTGTTGTTTAATGCCGACAAGATCTTTAGGTTTGGTTACTTTTGATTTGTTTTATAGCATACAAAATCCAATGGGTTAATTAATACTGACAAGAATTTTACGTTTGGCTTGTTTTTTTGTTTTACGGCTTATCAACCTCGATGTGTTGTTCAATAACAACAAGTTCTTTTTATGTTTGGTTTGGTTTATTTTTTTTTATTGCCTATCAAACACAACGAGTTATTAATGCCAACAAGGTATTTGAATTATTTTTTTGATTTACCTGTATATCAAACTCAGTGTTTTACTTAATGCCGACAATTTTTTCTGGTTTGGGTTGATTTGGTTTGTGTTATGTCATATCAACATCAATTGACTAGTTAGTGTCGAGCAAAAATTTATTCTTGATGAGGATTATTTTCATTTACGGCATACCAAGAAAAATTTATTTTTTAATGCCGATAATATTTTTAGTTTTGTTTTGGTTTGTTTTACGGCATGTCAACACGAATGGGTTATTTGATTCTGACAAGATTTTCAGGATTGGTTTGGTATATTTTATATTTTGTTTGGTATATTTTTGTTTTACGGCCTATCAAACTCATTGTGTTATTTTATGATGACAAGATTTTTATGTTTGTTTTCTTTTATTATTATTATTATTTTTTCATTTTTCATCATATTTCAATTTCTGCTTTGGTCTCACTACCAACCAAGTCTGCGGAGAGACCTAAGGCAGGTCGTGGAGTGTTGTTATGGCCCCATTTCATGTTTTTCTATCTTTCCTATCATCCCTAGCGTTACATAGATAAAGTTTTCCTTAGTGTGTGGGCTGTACTTAATAAGACAATTTTTTGTATATCTCTTAAGCTGGGGTTTCCAGGGATTCTTTCAATGTGTTGTTTTGTTCCATTTTTTATCATTTCAAGTGCACCTATTATCACTGGTACGATTCTTGTTTTCAATTTCCACATGTTTTCTATTTCAATTACCAGGTCTATATATTTTGACAGTTTTTCGAATTCCTTGGTTGCTATGTTACAATCCGCTGGACAAGCCATATCAATTAATAGGCGAGTTTTTTCTTTCTGGTTTTTTACAATAATGTCCGGCCTATTTGCTTCAATTTTTCTGTGTAGATGGTGTAATCCCATAGAATGGTGGCATCTTCTATTTCTGTAACCGGTGCTGGGTGATGTTCATACCAGTGTTTGTTCACATATTTTCCACTGTGTTTGCACATTGTCCAGTGCAAATATTGCCCCACTATCGTGACGATTTTTATATTTATTTGAGGCAAGTACAGAACAGCCTGAGATTAGATGGTCTATTGTTTCTTGGTATTTATTACAGAACCTGCATTTTGGATCTACATTATCATGTATAATATTTGCCTGAAAGTTCCTAGTGAAAAGACTTGGGTCTTGCGCTGCAAGACCAAAGTCTCAGACTTTAATCCAGATGCATGTAATCATCAATGCGTATTAACTTTATCAACATTGGATTTATTGGCACGTTCTGGATATTGGCCATGCAGAGGTTTGTCTTGCCATCTGTTCAAGAGCTTTATCCTTGGTTTTCTTTTCCATATTTTTTGCCGCAATAGTTGGTTTTTGGCATCTGTTTTGCTTTTCTACAGAATCTACTAAATGTAAATCTTGTTTGTATTTACTGCCTTCTTTTATTATTGAATATTTTTCTTTCTGTTTTCATGTTGTTTGAATAATTTATTATTACTATTATTATTATTTTGTATATCAACTTTAATGGGTTATTCAATAATGACAAGTCTTTTTGGTTTGGTTTGGAAAGATCTGTATTTACAGCTTAAAAACCAAAATGAAACTGTATTTAATACCGACAAGATTTTTAGGTTTCGTTTGCTTTTTTTTCCTGCATGTCTACATCAATGCGTTATTTAATGTAGACAAGATTTAAGGAGTTTCAATAAGCCATTTAATACCAACAAGATTTTTATTTTGGTTTAGTTTGGTTTTCTTTTACGGTATATCAACCTCAACCTGTTATTTAAAGCCAAAAATATTTTTAGGTTTGATTTAATGCCTTTTATTTTACGGTATATCAACTCTAATTGGTTATTTAATGCTGTCAAGATTTTGTAGTTTTTGTTTGTTTGTTTTTTTTTTTTAGTTTGCATAAAGCTGAATGGGTTTTGTAATCCCGACAAGATTTTTAGGTTTGCTTTGTTTTACGGTATATCAACCTCAATGATTTATGTAATGCAGACAAGATTTTAGAATAAGGTCATATTAATAGAATATATATTCTTTGTAATGTATCTGTTTGTAGATCAGATTTCATTGACTTATGATTGTAAAGAGGGTTTTCGTCGAGAATCAAATATATATATATATATATATATATATATATATATATATATATAGCTTTTTTCCAAAATGAATTGTTTGTATTTTTACCATAAAATCTATTTTTATTTCATAGTGTATTGACCCCGGCTTGGGAGTTAACTATTTTCCCACGCCTGTGGCCCTACATCGGGTCAAAGTGGGGGTACCTCGACACAAAACCTAGCTAAGAACACTCACAGACGCATATAGTACAACTGTATAAATTTTCAAGAAAATAGGTTCAGCCGTTTCGGAGTCTATAGGTAACGGACACACACACACACATATACACACACACATGCACACACAGACAAACTAAAGTTTCATTTATAAATAAGTTTAGTTAAAAGTGAACAAACAAATGCGCTGACAAATACTAGATAATTCAACAAGGAAAAGACAATCAACACATAAAAAAGAATAAAACGTACCAGCTCTTCAAATACAGCCAACAAGCAAAAGGAAGTCAAAAGTGACCACAAAAGGAATAACCAAAAATAAAAGGAAGAAAAAAGTATCAGCAAGAAATGGAAGACAAAAGCGATTTTAAGACCCAAACGAATAAACAAGCAGAAGATAAACTAACAATATATAAGCCAGAAAATGAACAACAAACAAGCAAACAAAAAAAAAACTATATCAGCAACAAAATAACTAACAAGTGAAAAAAAGGAATACGAAATATTTCTTAGCAACTAAAAGAATGACTAACAAACAGAAAATGATGGAGGCACCTACTTTACTGTGGCTAGAATCATCCTTAGAACGTCAAAGAAAATTTAAAGTTTTCGGCCATTGGAGTTAAAATGTCCGCCTTTGTATATTAGACGGAGCGGATGGGAAAGAGAAAAGAACGTATCAAATATGTTAATTACAGACAAGAAAAAAATATTTGAGAAAAATATTATAATTTCTTAAAATAAAATGTTCATACAAAAAAACAAAACAAAAAAAAACAGGTTTAATAATATTAATTATATATAGAGTACAAAAATTCTCCCTACGTTAGACAAACAGCCAGCTTCAGAACTTATTTGAGTCAAGTAAAATTGAAATTACTTAAGCAAGTAGCATTTCACTTTTTTCTTCAATTAGTTTCTTTCAATTTTCAGAGCTAAATATAATGGCCCGAAAAATTAAAAAAGTGACGCGTAAAATATATCAGCCATAAAACGAGAGAAAAATAAGTAAAAGGAAAGCTAAAAAGATGTCAGTCCCCTGAACTGAAGGCAAGGATTATGGCAGCATTCACCAGCTTAAACAATGAGACTGTCTAGAAGTTGCAGGGATTCCAACAATCATGTGAAGACTGTGTCTGTAGCCAATGGCGATTTTTTAAAATAAATTTACTGTTTAATATTCCAAAATATTTTTGCGTGATTTTGGTAAATATAGCTGTTAAATTCAGGCGTCAGTGTTACTTTCCTTTTTGCATCAATTAGACAACAATTTATCCATCGCATTCTGTATCTACAATAAACAAATGTAAGATCGAAAATTTATTACCACTAAAAGGACAGCCAAAAAACAAAAGGATGGCTAAAAAGATAAAAGCCTCACAATGATTAACAATTTTGGCATGTATATTTATTAATATTAAGCCACAAAGAAACAAAAACTACAAATAGAAGAAAACAGAAACATCCTGAAGTTCAACACTGTAAATGAATACAGCAGGTTAAAACTGAAAGTTATGTCTGGGAATATACACTCTAGTGCAAATTCATTGAAACAAAACGAATAATGTCTTCGCAGGATTTTTCACACTTTCCCTGATCACGTATATGTCTTCTCTTGGCATTGTTTATCTCTTCCAATCGCATTTTTTTTACATTTGGACTAATGCATCCAGTTTGTTTCTTAGCCTTGATGACACGACTGACAGTTAAAAAGCTGACACGAACAATATCCGCGATCTCTCTGTAAGGCTTGTCATTGGGTTTGTGCAGTGATACAATTTCTGTACGCTTCCTTGGAGTAACGTCCATCGCAGACAATAAAGTAACTAATCGACAATCAAGACAATGGCGTCTGAACGTGATAAAAATCTGATGCAATCACGGATGACGTAATATTTTTCAAAGCTAAACAAATTTCATGATACACCCCGAAAATAGATTCATATTACTACACACCACTACAAATGACCTAATCTGTAGCAAAACGAAATCGATTACACCCTGTCACTACAGTGGGTCTAAAACTGGCCGTATGGTGAAAGAAAGAAAACTAAAATAGTTGTTTCAATTAATTTGCACAAGTAAAAACATAAAAATCCGAAATTTGAAATTTGTCAATACCAGCAAATTATATCTTATTAGAAGCAACGCAGATACCTTTAAAATATTATAAATAAAAAGAAAAATGAATATGTAATATGTAAGTCAATGAATCATTAGGATACAAGCGATAAGCATTGAAAATAAAAATTTAATGAAAAACTAGAAGAGTAATCTAATCTAAAGTTATTTATAAATGGAACTTTGTCTGTGCGTGTGTGTGTCTGTGTGTGACTGAACCGATTTTCTTGAAAATTTACACAGTTGTACTATAAGCGTCTGCGAGTGCTCTTAGCTAGGTTTTGTCTTGAGGTACCCCCGATAAATATCGAAAATCGATTATCGAAAAAATTTGGTTATAGAAGGAGTTGGCCGATTTTAATCAAATTTGATACACTCATAGACAAAAAAAAAGAAAAAGAAACGATATTCAGAAGTTTCAAGGTTGCATTTCGTACAATAGTGCAGAAAATCGATAATATATATAAAAGGCAAGATGTTTATGTGTGTGTCTGTTTATCTGCCTGTATGTCTGTATTTTTTTCAGCCCTTTTATTTTAGTTTGTGCTTTTTTTATACTGCTAGTGATAAATGTATCCGTCCTTATTTTGGTCTCCATGAACTCGTTGACCTTGATGTTTAAAAGATTTTGAATTTCAATTTTTCTTTGAGCCACAGGCATTTCTGCAATTGATATAACCTACCCATGAGATTACATCGAGTGTCTCTTCCTAGAATCGACCATTAAAATTATTTAAGTCAGTTTTCGTGCATTTCTATGACCCATTTTGATGCTTTAAAATATTTGCTTGTTGAGAGGAGTTAAAACGACAGACAGGTTACTGTGGTTCAAAAAAGTTAACAGCAGCACCTTGTGGGTCGGTTTGACCTTGTGGGTCGGTTTGACCTTGTGGGTCGTTTTGAACGATTTTATTAGTGATTATGATGAAAACTCTTTACATCACTACACAAAAGCTTCTTTGTTTCAATACTATGAATTGTACTTCGTCCGGCGGTGGCTCGTAACTTGTTCACTGGCGTTTGTATACATTGTGAATATAACACGCTAAAATTTGTCTTTCTCAACCGTGCGCCGACAGAGGTAGATGCCAAATTGGTCGGGTTTCAATTCTGGCTGGAAGCATTTGGATGTCTAACTGTACTGATGAGCTGTGAAACAGCGAAACAGAACTGTCTGCAGATGACTGTTCACGCTCTCTGGTAGACTTTAAAAACAGTAGCTACCAACGCTATTTACGCATCGTTCTACAGCAATGGATAAAACACTCTTGGCTGCTGGCGTTTGCATACATTGTGTATATAATAGATAAATATGCCTTCCTCCACCGTGCGCCGATATTTTATAGTTGGAATCTACGACTGATGTCAAATCAGTCGGTGTTTCAATCGGATGTCTAACCGTACTGAAGCAACGAAACAGGCCTGTCTTCAGATGATATATATATATATATATATATATATATATATATATATATATATAATGTGTGTGTGAGTGTGCGTGTGTGTGTGTGTGTGCTTGTCTGATAGACAGATGTAAGTAAAGCGACTATGAGATTAATAACCTGAGATAGGTAGGTATATAAAAAGATATACATAGAGGATGATAGATATGAAGTCGTAGATAGATAGATAGATAATGAACAGACTGAGATAGATAGATAGATAGATAGATAGATAGATAGATAATGAAAAACCTGACATAGATAGATAGATAGATAGATAGATAGATAGATAGATAGATATGAACTGTCACAGATAGATATTATCAGTCGTAGATAGATAGATAGATAGATATGAACAGTCATAGATAGATATTATCAGTCGTAGATAGATAGATAGATAGATAGATAGATAGATATGTACATTCATAGATAGATAGATAGATAGATAGATAGATAGATAGATATGAACATTCATAGATAGATAGATAGATAGATAGATATGAACATTCATAGATTGATAGATAGATAGATAGATAGACAGATAGATAGATAGATATGAACATTCATAGATTAATAGATAGATAGATAGATATGAACATAGATAGATAGATAGATAGATATGAACATTCATAGATAGATAGATAGATATGAACATTCATAGATTGATAGATAGATAGATAGTTAGATATGAACATAGATAGATAGATAGATAGATAGATAGATAGATAGATAGATATCATTCATAGATAGATAGATAGATATGAACATTCATAGATAGATAGATAGATAGATAGATAGATATGAACATTCATAGATAGATAGATAGATAGATAGATAGATAGATACATATGAACATTCATAGATAGATAGATAGATAGATAGATAGATAGATAGATAGATATGAACAATTATAGATAGATAGATAGATATATATGAACATTTATAGATAGATAGATAGATAGATAGATATGAATATTCATAGATAGATAGATAGATAGATAGATAGATATGAACATTCATAGATAGATAGATATGAACATTCATAGATAGATAGATAGATAGATATGAACATTCATAGATAGATAGATAGATAGATATGAACATTCATAGATAGATAGATAGATAGATAGATAGATAGATAGATATGAACATTCATAGATAGATAGATAGATAGATAGATATGAACATTCATAGATAGATAGATAGATAGATAGATATGAACATTCATAGATAGATAGATAGATAGATAGATAGATATGAACATTCATAGATAGATAGATAGATAGATAGATATGAACATTCATAGATAGATAGATAGATAGATAGATATGAACATTCATAGATAGATAGATAGATAGATAGATAGGTATATAAAAAGATATACATAGAGGATGATAGATATGAAGTCGTAGAGAGATAGATAGATAATGAACAGACTGAGATAGATAGATAGATAGATAGATAATGAAAAACCTGACATAGATAGATAGATAGATAGATAGATAGATAGATAGATAGATAGATATGAAGTCATAGATAGATAGATAGATAGATAGATAGATAGATAGATAGATATGAACAGTCATAGATAGATATTATCAGTCGTAGATAGATAGATAGATAGATAGATAGATATGAACATTCATAGATAGATAGATAGATAGATAGATAGATAGACAGATAGATAGATAGATATGAACATTCATAGATAGATATGAACATTCATAGATAGATAGATAGATAGATAGATAGATAGATAGATATGAACATTCGATAGATAGATAGATAGATTAGATAGATAGATAGAATATTCATAGAATTAGATAGATAGATAGATAGATATGAACATTCATAGATAGATAGATAGATAGATAGATATGAACATTCATAGATAGATAGATAGATAGATAGATAGATATGAACATTCATAGATAGATAGATAGATAGATAGATATGAACATTCATAGATAGATATGAACATTCATAGATAGATAGATAGATAGATAGATAGATATGAACATAGATAGATAGATAGATAAATAGATAGATAGATAGATATGAACATTCATAGATAGATAGATAAATAGATAGATAGATATGAACATTCATAGATAGATAGATAAATAGATAGATAGATATGAACATTCATAGATAGATAGATAGATATGAACATTCATAGATAGATAGATAGATAGATAGATAGATAGATAGATAGATAGATATGAACATTCATAGATAGATAGATAGATAGATAGATATGAACATTCATAGATAGATAGATAGATAGATAGATAGATAGATAGATATGAACATTCATAGATAGATAGATAGATAGATAGATATGAACATTCATAGATAGATAGATAGATAGATATGAACATTCATAGATAGATAGATAGATAGATAGATAGATATGAACATTCATAGATAGATAGATAGATAGATATGAACATTCATGGATAGATAGATAGATAGATAGATATGAACATTCATAGATAGATAGATAGATAGATAGATATGAACATTCATAGATAGATAGATAGATAGATAGATATGAACATTCATAGATAGATAGATAGATAGATAGATAGATATGAACATTCATAGATAGATAGATAGATAGATAGACAGATAGATAGATAGATATGAACAGTCATAGATAGATAGATAGATAGATAGATAGACAGATAGATAGATAGATATGAACATTCATAGATAGATAGATAGATAGATAGATAGATAGATAGATATGAACATTCATAGATAGATAGATAGATAGATAGATAGATAGATGGATAGATAGATAGATATGAATATTCATATATAGATAGAAAGATAGATAGATATGAACATTTAGATATGATAGATAGATAGATAGATAGATAGATAGATAGATAGATAGACATGAATATTCATAGATAGATAGATAGATAGATAGAGAATATTCATAGATAGATAGATAGATATGAACATTCATAGATAGGATAGATAGATAGATAGATAGATATGAACATTCATAGATAGATAGATAGATAGATAGATAGATAGATAGATATGAACATTCATAGATAGATAGATAGATAGATAGATAGATAGATAGATAGATAGATAGATAGATATGAACATTCATAGATAGATAGATAGATAGATAGATAGATAGATAGATAGATATGAACATTCATAGATAGATAGATAGATAGATAGATAGATAGATAGATAGATAGATAGATAGATAGATAGATAGATATGAACATTCATAGATAGATAGATAGATAGATAGATAGATAGATATGAACAATTATAGATAGATAGATAGATATGAACATTTATAGATAGATATATAGATAGATAGATAGATAGATAGATAGATATGAATATTCATAGATAGATAGATAGATAGATAGATAGATATGAACATTCATAGATAGATAGATAGATAGATAGATATGAACATTCATAGATAGATAGATAGATAGATAGATAGATATGAACATTCATAGATAGATAGATAGATAGATAGATAGATATGAACATTCATAGATAGATAGATAGATAGATAGATATGAACATTCATAGATAGATAGATAGATAGATAGATAGATATGAACATTCATAGATAGATAGATAGATAGATAGATAGATATGAACATTCATAGATAGATAGATAGATAGATAGATATGAACATTCATAGATAGATAGATAGATAGATAGATATGAACATTCATAGATAGATAGATAGATAGATATGAACATTCATAGATAGATAGATAGATAGATAGATATGAACATTCATAGATAGATAGATAGATAGATAGATATGAACATTCATAGATAGATAGATAGATATGAACATTCATAGATAGATAGATAGATATGAACATTCATAGATAGATAGATAGATAGATAGATATGAACATAGATAGATAGATAGATAGATAGATAGATAGATAGATAGATAGATAGATATGAACATTCATAGGTAGATAGATAGATAGATAGATAGATAGATAGATATGAACATTCATAGATAGATAGATAGATAGATAGATAGATATGAACATTCATAGATAGATAGATAGGTAGATAGATAGATAGATAGATAGATAGATAGATATGAACCTAGATAGATAGATAGATAGATAGATAGATAGATAGATATGAACCTAGATAGATAGATAGATAGATAGATAGGATATGAACATTCATAGGTAGATAGATAGATAGATAGATAGATAGATAGATAGATAGATATGAACATTCATAGATAGATAGATAGATAGATAGATAGATATGAACATTCATAGATAGATAGATAGATAGATAGATAGATATGAACATTCATAGATTGATAGATAGATAGATAGATAGATATGAACATTCATAGATAGATAGATAGATAGATAGATAGATAGATATGAACAATCCTAGATAGATAGATAGATATGAACATTCATAGATAGATAGATAGATAGATAGATAGATAGATAGATAGATAGATATGAACATTCATAGATAGATTGATAGATAGATAGATAGATAGATAGATATGAACATTCATAGATAGATAGATAGATAGATAGATAGATAGATATGAACATTCATAGATAGATAGATAGATAGATAGATAGATAGATAGATAGATATGAACATTCATAGATAGATAGATAGATAGATAGATAGATAGATATGAACATTCATAGATAGATAGATAGATAGATAGATAGATAGATATGAACAATTATAGATAGATAGATAGATAGATAGATATGAACATTTATAGATAGATAGATAGATAGATATGAATATTCATAGATAGATAGATAGATAGATAGATAGATATGAACATTCATAGATAGATAGATAGATAGATATGAACATTCATAGATAGATAGATAGATAGATAGATATGAACATTCATAGATAGATGGATAGATAGATAGATAGATATGAACATTCATAGATAGATAGATAGATAGATAGATATGAACATTCATAGATAGATAGATAGATAGATAGATATGAACATTCATAGATAGATAGATAGATTGATAGATAGATATGAACATTCATAGATAGATAGATAGATAGATAGATTGATAGATAGATATGAACATTCATAGATAGATAGATAGATAGATAGATAGATAGATAGATATGAACATTCATAGATAGATAGATAGATAGATAGATAGATAGATAGATAGATAGATAGATAGATAGATAGATATGAACATTCATAGATAGATAGATAGATAGATAGATAGATATGAACATTCATAGATAGATAGATAGATAGATAGATAGATAGATAGATAGATAGATAGATAGATAGATAGATATGAACATTCATAGATAGATAGATAGATAGATAGATAGATAGATAGATAGATATGAACAGACTGACAAAGATAGATAGATAGACAGATATAAACAGACGTAGATAGATATTAAAAGAATGAGATAGATAAATATCTATAAAAACAAATCGTTCGGTAGACAGATTTGTTTGATAAACCTTTACTCTCTGCCAAGTCTTATTTCACTTATTTACTGACAGTAACTTCTGCTACAATATTTAATCGCTCACTGAGGACGGAGCTGTAGTTCAACAACCCACCTTTTTTGGTAGTTGTTTACTAAGCTTTCTAAAACTAACGCATAAGTGTCTCTCAGATTATCACCAGCTATGTAACCCGTGAGATGAACTTGCATAGAACAGATACCAAATAGAATGGACCAAATGTACTGTCGTATGATTTACCAACTCAGTATCCGTTTTTAAATAATTGGCGCCAAATAGGCGTTTGTCTTTGCCTTTAAATCATTGAAATTCTAAAAATCAACTTAAAAATAAATGAATAAATAAATGTAAAAAATATAAAACAAAAATCGCTTTCTTTTTCTCTGAGTTTAACTGCTTTTAAAGTATCTAATGTGTGAGATATTTTTTATGCCAATTTTTTTTTACAATTAATTGCCGGCACTCTGCTATTTCACCTACTGCTGATAACAAGTCGACCCTTCCTTGCTGATAAGCAGTTGAATGTGTTTTTTTATTTACACGTCATAGGCTAAAATTTCAGTAGGTCTTAAGTAAGTGTAGCTTAGTCGGCACAAAGTCAAAAATACCTGGATGAGGGTATGGACAATTTTAACCCAGAAAAATAGTATTTGCTTTTAAATAAATTCGAATATTGACCGCTGGAAAAATCTAATTTCACCACCAAGCAAATTTTCCAACAATCTTCTGCTCCAACAAACTTAAGTCACTGGTGCCACTGCAACAGGTGTTTTCTTTCGCAACCAAACTGGCAACTAGCAGCTCTCACCCATTCACAGTTAGATCAACCAAAAGCAGACGACAATTCTACTCCTGTAGCTTCTTTTCTCTCATTTCCCGCCTGTGAAACTCGATTTCTTATTCTTGCTTTCCTGAATTTCCAATGAAATTAAATTTTAATTTAAATGCAATGTCAATACCACCACCCTGTATATCCTTTCCTTTCTCTCCACCTTTGTAACTGTCATCACACCTGAATTCACATCCTTCTCTTGCTCCTTTCTAACCAGTTCGTCTTTCTCTTTACTCTCCTCCGATCTAATCTTTTTACTCTTATGTAGCCCCCTGCACATCAGTGGCGTTACCGCCTTGCTCGGGGTGATACGATTAAAAAAAAATTTTAAAAAATATCATTGGCTCTGACCTGTCGTCGCAGTTTTAGTTACTTTCCTCTCGACGTGAATTTTTTCCCGGTGACATTCCTATAAATTTTTTTATGGTAATTGTTCTGATGAACTTTCCTCTACGGTACCAAGATTTTATGAATTTAAGTTCAGTACTAGATTGGCAAGCAACGATGAGGTGTTGGAAAGAATGGCAACAAAAAGGAAATTAATACTAAGCTTCAGGAAGAGACAACTGAAGTTTCTGGGACACGCAATGAGGAAGGAGAGCTTGGAGAACCTGATACTGACTGGCCAGATAGAAGGAAAGAAAAGACAGAGGAAGGCAGCGGATAACATATTTGCAGGGCCTGATCAGGTGGATGACGGAACGAGGGTTGCCAGGAGTAACAGGAGCAAACATACTAAGAGCCACAAGGAATAGGGAGACGTGGAGAATCATGATCGCCTACGTCCTGAAGGGACAGGGCACATAGAAGAAGAAGGCTAGATTGACAACAAGATCTCATCAGTTTGCAGTTGTATTGGCAAGATGTATCCGTTTGAACCGTAAGTTTTATGCTAACAGTTTTTTCTCGCACTTTTCGTGGAACTCTTTTCTCCAGTAAATGTAATGCTAATCGCTTTTTAAAGAGACTGAATGGGCAGAAGATTTTCCCGTAGTAGATTGCCATTATTTTCTCCCATAGACTGATTGACAACCAAAGCTAGAGAACCCAATTTGTCCTGTTATTTAACACGTAAGGGAGAAGAGACTGATTAATATTTTTCCTAAGGGTATTTGTGCGTACGTGAATACAACGAATTCAAGTGGATTTCGAGCTCGACTCCACAATTAGTCGTTAGTGTCATCTTCATGAAGGTCTTGACTTGAAGGTGACAGATCATACGTGTGGACAAGAATAAAAAAGAAAACTACCAATGATAAAGAAGAAAACCTGTCAACTGAATTCATTGATCAACACAACAATAATTAAGATCCCAGTCAAAACAATTAATTGAAATTGTGAGATAAATCATTAAAAATCTATCAGTTATTTGATAAATTCGGTGTAGATTAGTCATTAGTCATTATCTGCATCAGTTCAGATGATCATGGCTCTCCATAATTTCTTATCCATTGCCCTGACATCCATTTTCACAAGCTCGTTAAGTATGTTACTCTTTTTCCCTCTTGCCGTGGTATTTGTCCTGTGAGTGTTAAATTCTCCATTCACTTTTTTCTCATTATATTTCCCCAAAATTATGTTTCTGGCGGAATTACGCGAAAGAATACAAATTTAACAAAGAGCTTTAAGTTAACTGAACATTTTTGATTTTGTATTCTCGAGAGACTGCAACTGCGGCGACTGCCTTTCGCGGGTGTCATTTGAGATTGGTGATCACTGTCGACGAGCGTTGTGAATTGTGGCCGGTTTGTAACATTGGTTAGACGTTCAAATTAATTATGTTTTTTATTTACTTAATTTTTTTACTCCTAGTTTGTTCTTGTGACCTGTAAAATATAAATCGACCAGAATGTGTAATTAGTCAATATTTTAAAATATAAAAAGACGCCAAACTAAAATGATTTCTACTTTGTTAGTCTTTAATGAAAATGCAGTAAAAAACAAAAAAACACGGAAAATCTATTCTGATAATTTAGAGTGAATTCGCCACTTTAATACGTCAAGACTGATTTTGTTATAATCTTCCTAAAACCAAATCTTGCTTCTGATTCATGTTACACTAATTTCTACCACTGGCCGGATATGAACACCCCGAAACCCAAGGCTGAACTAAAAATTTCGTTAACTGCGCATAGGCTCTGCACATAGCTTCTGTTTCACTTACTCACTCAAAGAAAAATAGAATCCAGAATTTTCACCAATAGCAACCACTCCCGCCTAAAGAAACAAAGAAAAAATTAAGCCGACCTGAAGTTAAGAAAAGGACATAGCTAAAAATCCATTAAAGGGTCTTCTTAGGCAGCCGGCCGGTCAGCACACCAGCCACAATTCACATCGCTCGTCGACAGTTTACATCACACACACACACACACACACACACACACACACACACACACACACACACACACACACACACACACAAGCTTCGTTCATTCTACATTGAGCACTGTTTTATTAACACTTAATAATATTATATATGTGTGTACTCTCATATATGTATTTCTTAATTCACATAACTATATATATAGTTATTATCATTGTTATAATAGCATACTGCAACTCAAAGGCTATCAAGTTTCGGTATTCAATGTACTATCATCAGGTAGTGAAAAATCTATTCTGATAATTTAGAGCGAAAGATAATCAGTTATTTTAATCTACTTATATATATATTATCGAAACTTATTTATGAATGGAACGTTGTCTGTGTGTTTGTATGTATGTGTGTGCGTGTGTGTCTGTGTGTGTGTTTGTGTGTCCCTGTTACCTATAGACTCCGAAACGGCTGAACCGATTTTCTTGAAAATTTATACAGTTGTACTATAAGCGTCTGCGAGTGCTCTTAGCTAGGTTTTGTGTCGAGGTACCCCCGATAAATATCGATAATCGATAATCGAAAAAATCGGGTTATAGAAGGAGTGGTCCGATTTTAATCAAATTTGATACACTCATAGACAAAGACATAAGAAACGATATTCAGAACTTTCAAGGTTGCAGTACTTACAATAGTGCAGAAAATTGATTATATATATATATATAAAGCAAGATGTTTGTGTGGGTGTCTGTTTATCTGTCTGTATGTCCTTTATACAAATCCACATTGTTTATCCAATTCTCACCAAATTTCACACAAATATTCTTTAGGCTGAGTCTGAGTTCTAGGACCATGGATTAGTTTTAAAGCTTTCATTACACTCGAGCAACGCCGGGCTATACTGCTAGCATATATATATATATATATATATATATATATATATATATATATATATAGTCATCCGAAGACAGATCTGTTTCGCTGTATCACAGCTCATCAGTACGGTTAGACTCCGATTGCTTTTAACCCAGGATTGAAACCCGACCGAATTGGCGTCAGTCGGCGATTCTACCTCTGGGCTATGACCGTTCGGTAGAAGGAGGCAAACTTTTTAGTGTGCATATTGTCATTATACCCGCCCAATAGCCAGAGTGCTTTAATTCATTACTGAAATAGCGATGCGTACATGCCAGAGTAGCTACTGTTTTTAAAAGTCTACCATTCTTCCAGAGTGCTCAATCAGAGTGATATATATATATATATATATATATATATATATATATATATATAAACTTTTTTTTTAATTTTTAAAAAATCCACAAAGACAGTATGTTGATTAAGGTTTGATTTCATTCTTCAAATACGTGTAACGAAAGCAATGGATGAATATTTTTAAATCTCGAGAAAAAACTTGTCTGTCAATATGTGTGTGCCACCTGTAATAAAAGGCAATAGATGTTTATTTTGAATGTAAGTGTATGTATGCGAAAATAAAGCATGTGTCAATTTGGTCCTACCCTTTTTACCTTCAAAATAGTTAAATGTAACCGCCACTTCCACTATATCAGCTTCTTCTCTCTCACTTCCTTTATCTTTGATGATATTTTCCAGCATTCACTGTCATATTGAAGAACTGACATCACATAGCAATCCAGTACTCACATCTTTGCTTCTAGCAAAATTTTCTGGTTTCTTAAAACTTTACTCAACTTCTGGAATGCTTCCTTCGCCTTCGGATCTCTGTGTCGCACTTTCCGTCTTCTGTTCGAAAACTTCCCAAGTATTTAAATTTTTGTACCTGCTTGATTTTAGAATTTGACATATTTGTCTGCCATTTTTAAGCATCCTTAATGTGAATCATCGCCAGCTTTTAAAAGGTTCTTTTTTTGCAACAGATTTAGTCCTCATTTTTGCAAATATTGAGAATTCTCAGATCTTTGTTTAATCCTAAATGGTAGGTATAAAGTTTGAGAATGTAATTTCTTTCGAATTACCGGTGGCACGCTAGCAAATTAAAATATGCTAAGAGGACCCATTTAACATTCAGCCAGTTAAGTGGGATACACGCTTGGCTGATCATATCTCTAAAGAGACTGGGCAGAAGATTCTCCGCAGTAGTTGCCATTACTTTCTGCTGTAGACTGGTTGCAAACTAAGGTTATAGAACCCAATTTGTTCTGCTATTTTACCCATAGCTAGAGGAAAAAGAGACGGATTAATACTTTTTCCAATGATATTTAAGCGTAAGTGAATGGAATGAACTCAACTGGGATTAGAACTCGGATCTCCGGTTTTTCGTTCTGAGCAGATTTTACCACAAATAACATCATTTATACTATAATTAGGCAAGTTGAAATATTGTCTTATAGCAAAGTCATTATAACCCTAAGTCTAATCGTCTTTCTGTAATTGTTACATTGATGATGATATTCAGAGCCAAGTCTCACCAATGCATAACATATAATGTTGAAAATAATTTCAACTACGTTAGATTTGTCACTCATAAGGTGAATCTATTTTAATGTTCTGAAACAAGAATAGAATTTCAAATAACACATCACGCAATAAGTCCCGTGACTGACATATAGATGGCGCCACTAATAAAATATCCATATGACTTTTATGAAGTACTAACCTTCAAATGGCACGGGAACAAAATTTGAGCCCAATCTGATTATTAGTTTACAAATTATTGTTATTTAAGTGAAGCTACTGTTGCAAATTTTCAAAACAATAAAAAATCTGAATTTTGTGTGTTGATAAAGCATTGCTTTCTGATGAGAAAAATACTGTTTAAGCAAAGCAGCAGCTTAATAAGTGTTATTCGGACTCTTCTTCGTCGGAAAGAACTATTAAAATGTGATAGGTTGAGTTTAAATGCAGTCGTACAGACATAAATGATACCGAACGCTCAGATCGCCCAAATTCGGCAGTTGTCCGTGAAAAAAAATAAATAAATAAAAAAAATAACAAGAAAAAATAATCCACAAACTTGTTTTGGCTGATCGTAAATTGAAGTTTTGTGAGATAGCAAAGGAGTTGAACATATGAGAAGGCAGTGTATTCACCATTTTGCATGAACATTTGTTAATGAGAAAGCTGCGTTCAAAGTGGGTGCTCACAGTCGATCAAAAACAACAACGCGTCAACGATTCAGAGCTTTCTTTGCAACTGTTTCAACGCAAAAAGGAGAAGTTTTTGCGTAAATATGTGACAATGGATGAAACATGGGCCCACTATTTAACTCTGGAGTCAAATCAGCAGTCAGCTGAGTGGAGAGCAGCAGGTGAAAGCTGTCCTAAAAATTATGAGACGCAAACGTCAGCAGACAAGGTTTTGGCCTCCGTATTTTGGGATGCGCAAGTTATTTTGTTCATCGATTACCTTGACAAAAGAAGAACCATCAATAGCAAATATTATATAGGACTATTGGTGCTTTTGTAGGAAGAAATCGCCAATATACGGCCACAAATGAAGAAGAAGAAAAAGTGATCTTTCAACAAGACAATGCACCTTATTACAAACCGATTACAACGATGGCAAAACTATATGAATTGCACTTCAGATTGCTTCCGCGTCCACCCTGTTCTCCAGATCTGGCCCCAGCGATTACGGGCTATTAGCAGACTTCAAAAGAATGTTCCAGGAAAAGAGATTTGGCTCCAATGAAGAAGTGATAACAGAATGAGGCATATTTTGAGGCCAAAGACAAATCATTCTACAAAAAAGGCAACGAATTGTTAGAGAAGCGTTGGAATCAGTGTATCACCCTAGAAGGAGACTATGTTGATGAATAAAATCGAATTTTGCCTAAAAGTTGTTGCTTTATTAGTTAGGCCCAGGATTTATTGAGTGATGTGTTACATTGAAATTGTTTCAATAGATTTTGAGTTTAAGTTTTGTTTAACGGCATATCAACTTTTGTGGGTTATTTAATACGAAAAAGGTGAGTTTTAGAGTATTTTTGTTTATTTTTTTAATGTTCCGTTATAGTAAGAAGGTTGAGTTAGTCAGATTTTGATGAATATTTTTTAAGAAAACTCAGGGTGTCGTCTGGGTTTGTATATTTGAAAAGCTGTAGTAGTTCAGTTTCATTGATGTATTTTTTGTTAAGAATCAGCTGCTGGTATATATATATATATATATATATATATATATATATATATATATATATATTACAAAAAAATTGAGAGTAATATTTTTCCTTTGATTTTCTTTCAAAATGTATTACTGATAATCTTTTCTTCTCTAAACATGTATTGTTGAAAGTTTTACTGTAAAAGTATATATTTATACTTTCATAGTGTTTTAATTCCAGTTTTGGGGGTAATTATTTGCCTATTGCTGGGACCCTTTCAGGAACCTGGAAACAACAGTAAGAGATGGTTCGACGGTCCTCAAAACCTCCTAATCAGAGGTCTTGTTGCCGGATATAGTTTATTGTTATACCCAGGTCGGTGTTTTAATAGAAGACGGAAAATATGGTACCGAAATCCGAAGTGACATTGGAATGGCGAAAGATGAATTCCAAAACCCAAGTATTAAGAAACAGGAAAATTTAATGAGAAACGAAAATAGCACTGAGCTATTAATATATATCATTCTTTCTTTAGGTCAGTTTCAGTCCTGAACCCCTGAACAAAGATGTGAGCAAGCATATCTTCCTCGTTGTTCACGACTCCCAGAACCATCACCATTGCCGGAACTTGTAATATAAAACTGACCAATGAGAATTTTAAAAGCTTTAGCTGAAGTATTTGGGGCATGTAATGAGGACGGGGGGCTTGGAGAACCTAATGCTCACAGGACGAATGAATGGGAAAAGAGACAAGAGAAAGCAACGGCGTAGATAGGCTAACCTATCTACCCCTATTACTTGGAATAATTTTTTTCAATAAAACATTAAAAAGGAAAAAACAGATTTAATAGAAAATGAAATTAACAAAGGATTATTTTGTTATAAATAATTTCACAATTTTCGAATAATTTGTTTCAGTGGAGAATTAAAATAAAAATGAATTCAAATTTGATAGAAAATGTAGGAGATTAGAAAAAGAGAAATTATGTCAAAATTTTTGATAAATTTATTTTAAAAAAATATTTAGAACAGATTTAATAGAAAATGAAATTAACAAAGATTATTTTGTTATAAACCATTTCACAATTTTTGAATAATTTGTTTCAGTAAAAAATAAAAATAAAAATGAATTCAAATTTGAAAGAAAACGTAAAACCCAGGAGATTAGAAGAGAAATTGTCAAAATTTTTGATAAAATTATTTAAAAAAATAACTAGAAGTCAAATCTGCTTGAAAATGAAGATGAGAAAGATTGGTTGATTGCAAACGGTTTAGCGTCAGTAAAAGAATAAAATGGCTTCGTGTTAACAAAAGGATAAAAGATTAATGATATTCAAGAAAAAGAAGATGGCGGTTGGCGTTGCATTTAAATTTTGGCGATTGTACTATCAGGGAATCAAGTAAATGCAAGGCAGTTCCACAGGCGGGAAAATGTGAGAAAAGAAACTATTCAAGTAGAAGTAGCGGTTACATTTAACGACAATATTGTAGCACGCTTAAATTCACGTGGACGGGGCACTAGGGAAAAAAAACCTCCTCAGAGTAGTTGCCATAATAATATATTTCTAGAAACGACAGAGGGAAGCCACATCACTTAAAATATCTTTAGTTAGAATTAAAAATATGTCTATATTTGTTGTTAGCAACATTCTGAAATGTTGCAAGACCTGGACTACAAATACAGATCTAAAATATTTTCTAAATATCTTTGAAAACGACCCAAATCTCAGACTGAAAATTCTGAGTTACTAATCAATATTCCTTTGCTTAGTCACGAAGCTAATACCGTTTGTCCCATAAGAATTATAGATATTTGAATTCGGGTGATTGATACCCTGTCGTTTCGACTGCTCGTCTCTCATTTCTATCTCGCTTTCACGAGATTAAAATGAAAGGAATCGGTCGTTATGGGAAAACTTGCTCTCGACATTTCTAAGGTGTCTATCGAATGTCAAGAAAGCCATTTATGATGCCGTAGAATTGCATGAAGACGGCTTAACGTAACTGTATCGGACTCGCTAAGACGCCTTTTCTCGCTGGTTGATATCTCCAAAATAAAACTATTCTCCAATTTTGTCGGACCTTAAACTTTGCAGCTCGTGAAGATTAGACAGGGTCACGCTCCGCAAAAGCATCTTCATCATCTATTTTTGTTATTTATTTTCGACACAGGGTCAAAAAGAAAATAGCCATTTGACTGTTTGCAAATAAATCAGCAGAGACGAAAAAATCAAGAAAATATATATAAATAGATATGTGCGTTGTGGTGCAGAGGATATCGGCTCGGAACGAGAAATCGGGGAGCCGAGTTCGAATTCTAGTTGAATTCCTTGCATTCACTTGCGTACAAATACGTATCTTCTCTTCAGTTATGGGTTAAATAATAGGACAGATTGGGTTCTATAGCTTTGGCAGACAACCAGTCTACCGCAGAAAGCAATGGCAACTTACTGCGGGATAATCTTCTTCCCAGTCACAGTTAGTCTCTGTCTCTTTCGAGACATGATCGCCCAAAGCGTGTATCACGTATAGCACTTAACTGACTGACATATTAATAAATCTAAGATAAACTTTAAATTCTCTTCCCTATGTTAAAAAAAAGTACACTATACATCGTTTATGAGAAATTGGAGAGTCGAGTTCGAATTTAAGTTGAAACCGTTGCATTCACTTACGCACAAATACCCTTGGGAAACATATTGATCCATCTCTTTTCCCTCCACCTATGGCTTGAATAACAAGACAGATTGCGTTCTGTAGCCCTGATAGGCCACTAATTTACTACAGAAAGAAATGGCCACCTTCTCCAAAGAGACATGATCACCCAAGCGTGTATCACGTATGGTACTTAAAAGACCACTAAAAAGGCCAAATTGTCAGCTATAGGATAAAAGGGCTCACTATCCTGAATCATGCAAGAATCTCGAAATATACGAGTGGGGCCCTTGCCGTCAAAAAATGACGACAAAATATTTATATCAATATGTCGTCTAAAATGATGGCAACATATATATTGATGTAGCTACTATTACATTAAGACATAAGAAAATAAAAAAAACAAAAAAAAAACAAACAAAATAGTCCAAACACCCGAGAATGATATTACATAGCTGCTCAGTGTTCTTTTCGTTTCTCATGAAATTTTCCTTTTTCTTATTACTCGGGCTTTGGAATTCATCTTTCGCTATTCCAATGTCACTTCGGATTTCGGTACCATATTTTCCGTCTTCTACTAAATATATAAGGATTTTAGATTATTTCTCTAATGCCTTTCTGTAAGATACGCTATAGTTGGTGCATCAATATATATATATATATATATATATATATATATATATATATAGTCATTCGCAGACAGATCTGTTTCGCTGTGTCACAGCTCATCAGTACGGTTAGACTCCGGTTGCTTTTTAACCCAGGATTGAAACCAGACCGATTCTACCTCTGAGCTATGGGCGCTCAGTAGAAGGAGGCAGAGTTATCATAATACACGCCCAATAGCTGAGAGTGTTCTGATTCATAGCTGAACGAACGATGCGTATATGCTAAAGTAGCTACTGTTTTTCAAAGTCTACCATTCCTTCAGAGTGCTCAATCAGGGTGTGAGAGCGTAAATAGTCATCCGCGAGCGCGAGCGCGCGCACACACACACACACACACACACACATATATATATATATAAGTGGGCCCATGACGGCAAAAAATTTATATCGATATGCCATCTAAAATATATATTGATGTGCCTACTATTGTGTATCTTATGTTAAGACATAAAAAATGAAAATTTAAAAATAAATGCACAACGGTCTTTATTATAATAGAGAGGATATATATATATATATATATATATATATATATATAAGAAAAAATTTAGGCAGACACGTTATTTCATGGTAAATCGGGAGTATGGCCTATTTCAGGCGAACCATCATCAGCTTCCGTCTTTATTGTACATCTAATCCCCTTTTTTACTTTTCAAATCTACGTGTCAGCAGTCTGACTTGCATAATGTATCTTTAAGTTTAAGTTGACATCCGCTCTTACGCGTGCTCTTTGATTATATATGTTGCGTATATATATATGCTTATGTATGAATGTGTGTGTATTCGCCGAACTGATGTAATGATGTATTTTTTCTTAAATTTTCTCTTTTAAGGGAGCAATCTTTATTTTTATTCTGTTTTTTTTTTGGAGGGGGGGGTCTTTGTTTGTGAATTTCATTCGTGTAAAATCTTTTGTACATTAAAGGCAGAAGCTGATGATGGTTCACTTGAAATATGCCTAAACTTCCGATTTACCATGAAATAACGCGTCTGCTTAAATTTTTTCTTATATTTGCTCTCTATATATTTATATACACATATATATACAGCTGTCTTAGAGGGTTAGCTCTCTTAGAGAGTTATCCTACCAATGTATGTACAGCATACTCCTTTGGATTCTTCTATATCTACACCGCATCCTCATATATATATATATATATATATATATATATATATATATATCTTCGCTACCCAATGACATAATTATTGCAAAAAGTACACTATGGCATTGTTAAAGAGCAAACACGAGGTAAGAACTATCGTAAATGGTAGTAAAGTTTAATAACTGGTAGTAGAAAGAATGAACTGAGCCGACGCTGTAACGCTCTTGTCTCTCTAATAAGCTGAGCCGAAGTTTACTCGATATACAACAGTTTTTATTATCGTACAGAGAATAACAGAAGCAGCAGACCAGAAGTGGCAGCAATATTCAATAGATGGATTTCTCATTTGTGAAAAAGGTGTCATAAGATGATACGTTTTTGAACTTTATCGATGATGGAAAGTTAATAATGGGTCGCCCCTGCCCAAATATGAAATCAGTACCGCATTTATGACTCTTCTACAAGTAGAGGGTAGCAGGTAGAGTCAGTACATACTGGAGTGGTACGAGGAATCGAGAATTTTTCCAGCATCTATATCGA
The DNA here is from genome assembly GCA_037127315.1 of Ascarosepion bandense. Classification (NCBI taxonomy): domain Eukaryota; kingdom Metazoa; phylum Mollusca; class Cephalopoda; order Sepiida; family Sepiidae; genus Ascarosepion; species Ascarosepion bandense. Next base: position 3,468,899 of record JBBBDQ010000340.1, on the reverse strand, counting down.
TTGATCGTAGGTACGAGTCTCGTTTCAGGTTTGGATAAGCTGCAAGTCCCAATAAACGCCGAAGGGACAGGGTATCCTCCAAGGGGCATGACTTCCTCCAAGGAACATCATTCATTTTGATCGGTGAATGTTGGCGGTCCGAGCGGAATCTTTTTCAGGTATATTCTAGGATGTCCCAAGTGCTTTGATGATGATGGGTACTACTGTCATTTTTTTAAAATACTTAATCCAATTACTAATATTTAATTAGGATTTTATGCCTTTTCTCGCCCCACCACCGAAAAATAAAAGAGGTATCAGTCAGTTAAATGCCGTGCGTGATACAGGTTTGGCGATCATGTCTCGAAAGAGACATGAATTACTGGGCAGAAGATTTTCTTGAATTAGGTTGGCATTTGCTTTCTGCAGAAGTTTGATTGCTAACCAAGGTTGTAGAAGCCAACCTGTCCTGCTCTTCAACCCATAGCTGGAGGGAGAAGAGATAGATTAATATCTTCCCCAAGGGTATTCATGCGTATGTGAACACAACGAATTTAACTGGGATTCGAACTCGACTCTACAATGTTTCGTTCCCAGCTGATATCCACTACACCACAGCGCATAAGGGAGGTAAACAAAAGTAAAAAACAAAAACAAAAAAAAAGAGCAAAAAAAAAAAAAACAAACAAAAAAACAAAAAAAAAAACAAAAAGCATTTGTTCTAATGGTTCAAAATCTATTTTACCGCCTGTGGATCTCACTTCCATATTCTTGCTTTCCTGGTGGCTACAACCTCCAGGAATTTAAATGCAATGTCAATATCCATCTCTTAACCTCTTAACTCTAGTTCTTTCTACACCACTCCGTCTGTCTTTTCTCTCCACCTTTGCAACTGTCATCACACCTGTATCCCCATCCTTAACTGGTTCGTCTTTCTCTTTATTCTCCCCCTATCTAAGTTTTTTAATCTTATGTGGCCCACTGCACATCAGTGGCGTTGCCGCCTTGCTTGGGGTGATACGATTAAAAAAAACCATTCCGTTGAAACTCCAATCTCCGTACGATTCCCAAACTTAAGGAGAGCCGTGACTACTGAGTACCTAGATGGTTGACTATTTGGTGCCCTATGCTTGGGTTTTTACCTGTATTTTCTTACGTGTTAAGTGTAACAAAAAGAAAAAAGGATAAAAAAACTATTGACCAAAACTCATAGATAAAAATCACAGGCAAATATCTAATTTACAAAACACACCAAATAAAATATTTACAAATATACACTTTTTGCTGCATTCAAAACAAGAAACAGAGTTTACTAACAGCGAGTGTTACAAGGAGAGAAGGGGAAGATAAGGTATCAAGTATATTTACCCAGTTAAGTTGGCGTAGAAGTTAACTGCTATACTTTTTGGAAATCCTTAAATGAGTATATAAAGAATAATTATTAGCTTGGTCAATAAAATAGTCAAAAATATGTATTTACCCATTTAGTTCCATGAGGTTCTTTTTCAAGTTTTAGTTTGTCGTCGACTTTACTTAGATTCTTTCGGCTGGATATAAATCCTTGAATCAAAACCGGAGCTGATAAGGTCAGCCCATCCTGTTATCAACTAACTGCTCCGTGCCCAAAACCTATTTTTATAGGGACTAACACCTAATTTGCATATTTCTAGAACCGTTCGAATTCTCTCGACTCTACTAGGACATTCAGTCATCTTCCAAACGTGCTATTTCTAATTTTCTTATTTTAAAAACTATTTCCTGAATTAAAGCTTTTTTGTAATAACAAGTAGGATTCAATAGAGTCCCTTACTACAACTTTTTAGACATTATTAATATCATTTTTATATATAAATACATCCTCGTAAAAAGTGTAATGAATATTGGCTCGGAATTATTAATCGAAGAACAGAGTTCCAATTCACGTTGGGTTCATTTACACGCAAATATCCTTGGGAAAGGTATGATCCGACCCTTTCTGCTTCAGCTATGGCCTAATTAGCAAGATATTTATCACTAATTAATTTTTATTTAAAAAGTGTTTTTTTTTTCACTAAATTACCTGCAAAGGGTTGTTAAGCCGTAAACAACGAATCAATCAGTCCAGCTGAGTTGTAATTATTATGCCGGTAAGCTCACATACGTATGCCATTAATTGTTTAAGATAATCTCTTAAGCCTTTGATCTTTTACTGGGAGTTCCACTTTTGTAGACCTGTGCTAGATTAAGTGAGGAAGTTGTTTTGCAGAACCTGAGTAGTCTTTGAAATTATTCCCATTCTCAACAAAATTCTAAACTTCAGCTGATCGAGCAAGCACGTCATAAAACTGAAGATAATCTCGAGAGATATTTTGTTTATATTTTTTGATAAGCAAATAACGGTAAAAGTTGCGACCCAAATGTTTTTACGACTGGCCTTTGTTCTATGATATCCATTAAAAAAACAAAACCTGTTGTTGGAGCAAAATGGTCAGATTTCGTCTTTTGTCCCAGACTGTTTGAAAGCTTCAAAAAGTTGAAATTACTTTTCTTTATAAGTAAACAATCTAGGAACTCATTGAATACAATCGTAAAGAACAAACATTTCACTATTATATATATCATAATTTATCGGTGTAAAGGCCTATACACTTGCTTTTTTGCCCACATATACTTCCTAGATGTGGTAGATAGTTGCCCTCTACAACTTTCTACTGTTTGTATTTCTATGCAAGTTTTGTTTACTTATTATTTTCCCCATATTGAAAGGAATAAATAAAACATTAAAAAGAATCAAACACATGTACAATAAAAATAACAATAAAAATATAAAAATAAAATCAACTAACCACAAGCGGGACCACTCCCAGAAAATAGCAAATTACACCAGGCTTCTTAAAGAGAACCGGGACTCAACAGACATTATAACAGTGCCCTCAGGAAACTTCGAAGTCGGCATGAACCTGCTCAGATAAAGTGACTAATCCTTAGCAATATATATATATATATATATATATATATATGCGTGCGTGCGTGCGTGTGTTTTTGACAAATGGATCTCGATATGTAACGTCACAAATTTATTCGCCTGAAGAGAATCAATTTTGAACTCGACACACATGTAGCGACACAAATACCATTATGGATACCTAAGGCGACACGAAAAACCAAATAAACTCAGTCAGTTAAGTGATACACGCTTGGGCGATCATGTCTCGAAAGAGACATGACTGACTGGGCAGAATATTATCCCGCAGTAGGTTGCCATTGCTTTCTGCGGTAGACTGGTTGCCGACCAAGGCTATAGAACCCAATCTGTCCTGTTATTTAACCCATAACTGGAAGGAATAGACGGATTAATATCTTTCCCAAGGGTATTTGCGCGTACGTGATATCCAATGAACCACAACGCACATCCCCAAATAAACTACATGACCATAAACAGGAGATTCAGAAATGCAAACGACCACCATGTGCAAACTAATGCTAAAACTCCGGAGAATGAAGAAGCCTAGTGCAGCACAACACGCATGTGAATGACCTCAAACCGCAGAAAGAATAAACTAGCAGTGTGAAAAACAAATACAAAGAACAGATTGGAAAAGGAAACTCGAAATGGGACACACTAAAAGAAGCGATAGTGCCATTAGCAAACAACATTGTCCCAAAATCAGACGTAGAAGAACAAACGAATGCATGACTGAAGAGATTCTCGACATGATGCAAAGGAGACAAAAACAATGCCAAGACATGGAATGGAATACAGGAAACTATACAAGGAAATAAGGAGAAAATGCAGACGGGCTAAAGAGGAATGGCTCAACAACAAATGTGCAGAAATAGAGAGATTGTGCAAGACTAATAAAGCAGACATGCATAAAGAAATAAGAGATGTATAAAATCCAAGGATGGAAGAATCATATTTGCGAAAAAGAACATACTCAAGCGATGAGAAAGACTATATAAAAGATCTTTTCCACGACAAGAGAGAGCAACCGATAATACACAAAGATGAGGATGAACCGGAAATATTAAAGTCCGTAGTGGAAGCTGCAATGGCCAAAATGGATAGAAACAAAGTAGCTAAACCAGACGGCATTGTAATAGAGCTTCTGATATCCCTAGAAGTATTCGGCATAGAGAAAATTACAGAAATAGTAAATGAAATTTATAACAGTGATGTAATATTAATACTAGAAGACCTAAGCAAATCGATTTTCATTGCATTGCTTAAGAAGCCAGGTGCAAACGAGTGCAAACACCCACTGACAAATCAGTTTATGAGCCACATTACTAAAACTACAAAACCTCCTACAGAAGGTAGCTAAAGAGAGTGACAAGAAAGAACTACAAAAAATATAAGCAAAAAGAGCAGCCCAAAATGTCAAATACAGGTGGGGGATACTAAAATCAAGCAGGCAAAAAAATTCAAGTACTTGGGAAGTGTTCTAACAGAAGACGGAAAGTGCAACACAGAGATCCGAAGGCGAATTCTCATGACAAAGGACGCATTCGAAAAGCTCAGTAGAGTATTAAGAGCCAAGAAAATTTCACTAGAAACAAAGAAGAGAGCGCTGGATTGCTATGTGATGTCAGTTCTTCAATACGGCAGCGAATGCTGGACAATATCATCAAAGATGAAGGAAAGACTTGAAGCAACTGAAATGTGGTTCTACTGAAGCATACTGGATATAAAGTGGGGGATCAATTCCGTATTAAAACAATATATAAACTGACCCCTCACTTTGTGGTCACTGCAGTTTCTATACATTTATATTCCTGAGATCCAAAAGCACAAGGATGCATTCTAGATGCTGAGAAGAGTATTAAGAAACGGGACAATTTCGCTAGAAACAATGAAGAGTGTACTGGATTGCTATGTGATGTCAGTTCTTCAATATGGCAGTGAATGCTGGACAATATTATCAAAGATGAATAAAAAACTTGAAGCAATTGGAATGTAGTTCTACAGAAGGATGTTGCGGACATCATGGATTGAGCATGTGAGCAATGATGGGTTTTGGAAGGATGAAAACGAAGAAATTAATACTGAATATCAAGAAGAGACACCCAAAGTTCCTGGGACAGACAATGAGGAGAGAGGGCTTGGAGAACCTGATACTAACAGGCTAGATAGAGGGAAGGAGAGGCAATGGAAAACAGCATATAACATTCTTGACAGGACTGAGCAGGGGGATGGCAGAGCGGGGATTGGGTGATATAACAGGAAAAAGCATGGTAAGAACCATCAGGGATAGGGAGACGTGGAGGGCCATGATCGCCTACGTCCTGAAATGAGAAGGCACATAAAAGAAAAAAGGAGAATAATAATAATAATAATAATAATAATAATAATAATAAGAAGAAGAAGAAGAAGAAGAAGAAGAAGAAGAATCTATTATTCAAAAGATAAGTAATAATAATAATAGTTTTTGCGATTAGAAGTTATCGTTATTTACATTTTTTTCACGTGGACTAATGTCCTCATCTTTGTTGTTGTTATTCCAACGTTTCGGTCATTGTATCATCCTGTATTCTTCAGGTGTCTGTCAATCTGGGTAACCATCAAGAAATTTTGAACTGGAATCCTTACTTAGTCTACAGGGAGGATTATTTTCGTTCTGCTGTCTATGTCGAGAGATGTTTCATTCTTTTATATTCAATTTTTAATCTTAGATTTGTGGAAAAAACTACAAAAAGGGGAAAATTGTAGGAAAAGGAAAACTGTGTTGCACAAAACTTTCCAAAAATTTAAGGAAAACTATTTGCCTCAAAAATTAAAACTTTTAGATTTATTTTAGAAAGATTTTAATCTTAGTGTTATGTGTTAGTGTAACAAAAGGAAAAATAAAACTCAGAGTTAAAATACAGACAAATATTTAATTCACAAAACATTATATAGAAATATTTACAAATATACACTACAGTTTGGCATTCAAATCAAGAGACATATAGTTTACTATAGTCACGGCGAAGTGTTACGAGGAGAGAAAGAAAAGGTAAGGCGAAGTGTTACGAGGAGAGGAGAGGAAGTTGTCAGATATCTTTCCCGTTATGTTGGCGAGGAAGTTAAGTGCTATACTTTTTGGAAATCCTTAAATGCGTATATAAAGACTAATTATTGGCTTGGTCAATGAAAAAGGCAAGAATATGTATTTACCAAGATAATTCCATGAGATTTTCTTTCCGGTGTTAGTTGTTCTTTCAGGTGTTAGTTGTTCGAATATTGTCTGTGAAATTCTTTCAGCTGGATTTCAGGCCTAGAATTTTTACCGGAGTTGCAAAATCCTTTTAACAACTCTTTAAAGTTTTTGTTTGTCGTCGGCTAGAAAGATTCTTTCAGCTGGAATATTTCCTTGAATCGAAACCGGCGCTGATGAGGTCAGCACAACCTTTTACAAAGTGTTTCAAGTTTTAGTTTTTCTTTTTCGTCGACTCAGGGATTCTTACGGCTGGATATACATCCTCAATCTACCGGAGTTGTATAGGTCAACCCATTCTCCTATCAACTGACGGCTCCGTGCCCAAAACCTATTTTTATAGGGGCTAACACCTAATTTGCATACTTCTAGAACCTTTTAGGACTCTCTAGAACATTCTTCCAAACGTTCTATTTTTAATTTCCTTATTTTTACGACTAGTTTCTGAATTAAAACTTTTTTGTAACAACAAGTAGGATTCCACAAAGTCCTTTACTACAACTTTTTAAACATTATCATTATTATTTTGTATATAAATGCATCCTCGTAACACTTAGTCACTGACTCATTTTAAAAGGATTTACTTAGTCTACGGGGAAGACAATTTTCGTTCTGCTGTCGATGGATGTTTCGTTCTTTTTTATTCAATTTTTAATTTTTGATTTGTGGAAAACTACAAAAAAATGATGAAATTTATAGGAAAAGGAAAACTGTGTTGCTCAAAACTTTCCAAAAATATAAGGAAAACTATTTGCCTTAAAAATTTAAACTTTTATAATTATTTTAGGAAAATTTCAACAATAGTTACTGGCTCATGTGGTAATGCCATTTAGGACAAAGAAATTACAGCTACCACATCCGTTGTTAATGATGCGTGGATAATAGAAAGTACTTGAACAAAAATTAAATAGTTCTCTGGAAGGATTTTGAGAATATCTTAGACGGATCATGCTAGGAATAAGGAAGATTCAAAGAAAATGGAAAGAAAAGGAGAACTGTTAGAATGACTTAATCATCAATGGATAAAACTGAACATCCTCCTTACTAATTGTTATGGACCAGGTTAAGGTCCGAAAGAACAACATGACCACAAAGGTAGAAATAACAAATATATATTAACAAGAAATAACAATACAAAATGTGGAGATTGTTAGTATTATTGTCAGTCTGGTTTGGAGTGAACTGCTACCAACTCGACTCTCATTCTCTCTATTGAGAGGCGCAGTATATATAGTGTTAGGAAGAGTTCATTCTGGAGTTACAGGTAAGGGCCCATGACACTAATGCAGTGCGTGGATGATGTCATCCGGGCGTCATTTGATCCTTGAATATGATTGGCTGATTCCTCTGTAGCAGAAGCTCAGCGATACCTCGTATAAACACCTTCTCTTTTACCTCGGAGTGGTCGGTTTCAGGTAGAATTCAGTCAGTTAAGTGCCATACGTAAAACACGCTTGGACGATCATGTCTAGAAAGAGACTTGACTGACTGGGCAGAAAATTATCTCGCAATAGGTTGCCATTACTTTCTGCGGTAGACTGGTTGCCAGCCAAGGCTATAGAACCCAATCCGTCCTGTTATTTAACCCATAACTGGAAGGAAGAGATGGATTAATACCTTTCTCAAGGGTATTTGCACGTAAGTGAATGCAATGAATTCAACTGGAATTCGAACTCGGCTCCCCGATTTCTCGTTCCGAGCCGATATCCACTGCATCACAACGCACATCCACCAGGTAGAATTAATTTCTTTAATATTCGTTTCCAGATTTCAACACAATTCGGAGTGTTTGAAAAGACCAGTATCTGGATAATTCACTGTCCATCCGACACTTAGAATCAGAAATACGCAGTTAAAATACCTGGAATATACAATGATAAAAAGGAGGTTTGGAGAATTTGACACTCACAGGATATATTGAATGCAAAACGGTCAGAAGGAAACGGCAAGTAACCTACGTAATGTGTCTTTGTAAATGGATGGAAGAACAGAGTGTTAGAGGAATATTAATTTTAAGAAATTGCAACTGTAGTACTACGGAAATTATAAGATAAAAAATTATATAAATTTTTAAAACTTTAGGATTAGCAATTGTGTCCAAGCCGCATGCACACTAAGTGGGTTGAGCCAGCTTCCTCCCCAATGGAGAAAGATTTGTTAAAGGGCAGGGTCCCAAGTCCTACCCTGTTATTTAACCCATAACTGGAGGGAAGGGACGGATTAATACCTTTCCCAAGGGTACTAGCGCGTAAGTGAATGCAAGGAATTCAATTGGAATTGGAAATCTGCTCACCGATTTCCCCTTCCGAGCCGACATCCACTGCACCAACCACAATTCACATCCTTCACTAAATGCTTACAGCACCTGATATTCCCAAGCGGTCACCCATCTAAGTACTGACCAGGTTCAACGTGATATGACCGTAAGCCATTGACATAAAAAGAGATCTAAAAATAGAAAAGTTCATAGACACTCAACTTAGACAACAACATATACAAACATTACATTAAAGAAAATAACTACCCAGTAGCCGACAAAAGGGGTCACGGGGAGCCCTGGTAGGCGCTTTATAATGGCGGCATTTTATGGGCGAAAAAAAAAATTGAAGACGCAATTATTCATTTTTATTTTATGATGTTTTTAGAAAGAAATCTAATATTTTTTTATATTTAATTTTTTTTTCACATTTATGCCACCCTGTTGAAGACGTCAGCTAAATAAGCTCGTCTTTGATGACGGTACTTTGATCTGACCCTGCTGTGAGCGACCTCTTGCTGAGACTATAAGACCCCACCAGGACATTTCAAGAGTCGTCCCCAATATATTGTCTAGTTTTACAACCAATACATTTATTTTCCGTTCTCTCGCCAATGTTTTTGCATTGCGATAGTCGACTTAAATAATCTTTAATCATTTTTAAGTCATTTTTAATAAAAATAAAATGTCCGAAGACGTTTTTTTTCAATGACTTCAGAATCAGTTGTGAACATTTAGAAATTTTAATGCAACTTTTGGTATTTTATTCATTAATAAAATAATTTAAAGTTATTTGAAAATATTAATTTTGTTTTTAAAAAACTCAAAAAAGATTTTTATATTGTTTTTTTTTTTTTTTTTTTTTTGTAAAGTTTTAAAACAATGTTTTTTTCTTTGGGTTGATCCCAAAACAAATTTCCTTTGATGCAATTTACATACAATTTATTCACTTAAAAAAACATTTTACAGTGAATTTTGAAATCTCTAGGGTTCCTCTTCTTACGATGAGATATTTGTAATTAAGTAAAGATTTGTGGTGATACCGACCAAACAAAGCGAGGGACCGGATATTTGCCCTCAGAGATCCAGAAAGCAAATGACCAAAACTGGTCTTTGCGCACTCAGCTCCACGCATATGTTCCGACAGAAAACCAAAAATTAATTAAATATCAAATTTCTGTTCGCGAGCCTACGCGAATTTTATTTATCATCCAAAGGGAAACCCAGAATCAAATAGGGTGTGAATTCCCAAATGACCTGCTGGGACCCACAAAGACGAAATAAAAAGCCGACACAGAAAGCATCGCCAGAGTTGAGAAAGTGCGAGCATAATTAGCACGTCCCTTGACCTCGTCAAGCGATCCACTATGCTCGCCTCGCCTTTCCCTCTCACCTTCTTCGCTGTCCCCTGAGCTACTTACCCGAGCAAAGGAACGGAAACATCAAAAACATTCCTAACTGACAATGCTCACACATACATACCCACAAACTCTCTTTCGGCATTTACTGCTACGAACATTTTAACGTCCTTTGGAACCATCCTAAAGACATAACTTTATTTGTAAAAAAACCGTAATTGATATCTGTGTATATATAAATGTTGTTTCTATACTCAATTTGATTTTCTTGTTTTATAATCTCTTTTATAACTTATAGTGGGCTATCTACTAACGAGGCCAAATTCAGTTAATCTGATTTCAACACACAACTACTCTTCACTAAAACGGATAACCCACGATATATTTATTCAATCTATCTAAAAAATGCATGATTAAAACTTCCCAATGAAGATAGTATTTTTCCGAGATTTTAATATATTTAATATAATTTACGAATAATTTTTCATTAAGACTGAAGTTGCTTGAAGAAATAAACAAATTCGTTGTTTTCTTGAAGTCTCAAGATTTTTAAGATTATAATTATGGAGAAATTAAATTGGTCTTTTTTAAAAGTTGGGCTCCTTTCCAAATCAGAGGTCTTTTGGGCGGAAAATTAAAATTAAAAATAAAATAAATTATCACATTTTTTCAAATGTTTCTGTGTCTATGAAATTTGAAAATATTTTCATTATTATTATTAATATATTTAATTAATTATTTAAATAATTGACATTTCCGATATTTTTTTACATATCACGTGATACTGATTAGATTTAAGAGCAAAATCATTTAATCAAAATAAGGATTTTTTTTTACTTTGGTAGTAAAGAATAACGCAAATGGGTTTTATAAAATATTTGGGTTTTATTGTTTTCTTTATTGCCCTAATGATGTTTACCCATAATATATTTTGTGAGTCTGTGAGGCCAATCCTGGAACAGACCACCATATACACTCAAACCACCTACACATAGCTTTGGACTAACCAGTTAGTCTTAGTAAAACTTAAGTTTAATTCTTTTTCATTTTTTCATTTTTTTTTTATCTGAAAATAACTTAAACATTTTAGAACAAAACGACATTCATTTAAATTAGAAAATTAAGAAGAGACTATTTTACACAATAACGAACCCCTTATCATTTATTTATTTACAACATAACTGCTATGACGTTATGAAAAAAATGTATTCATTAAAAAAAAGCAACAGTAATTAATTTTGTTATCTTCAAGACACGCAATCCTAAACTTTTCAGCTTATTTTAAAAGGAATAATCTCTTCATAGTAGCAGCACAAGCCAGTATCATAGACTCTTTTTCGCGAAATTCTGAAATTTGTTTTGTTTTCAATTCATTGTTAAAAAAAAAAGATTTTAAAATTTATTATTAAAAGAAAAATGTACATTGATATATATATATATATATATATATTGAAAACTTCCTAAATTAATTAATCTAAAAGAAAATTATTTAAGAAGTTTACTTTCCCGAAAAAATCAGATGAAAAGAGCGTACGAGGCTGACTCCTGCTGTTAATTTGAATACAGCATTCCTCAAAATAAGCTGAAAAATTTGGAGGCGTATCTTGAAGATAACCAATTATTTGCTTTTTTACTGGAAAACGCTGATAAAACAATAGATCAGTTGAAGAATTTCCATAGGCTGATCAACGATAAAATCTCCACCCCAACTTAACTCAATTGTAGAAATATTATGCTCTGCATAGATTTCAATAGATTTTCCATAAAATCACTATTTTAGAATTATCATGTGAACTTTTTAGAGATTTTTAAACTAAAGATTTTCAGAAAAATAAAATCTTGTGCGTATTACAAGATTAACTATATATGTTAGCATTATTACTATAGATTACATTTTAAATTATTTTATTGAATACTAGCGTCATAGCCCGGCGTTGCCCGTGCAAATCAGAATATTTTTAATTAGATGATTAATGCAGCCTGTTGCGATTTCCAAGCGCTTGTAGTCTCTGCATCACTTTAAAATTCAGTTATATAAAAAATAAATATATAAAAAATTGTTGTTTAAAATCTGTTTAAGAATTCCATTAAAAATCTATTTGCTTTTGCTTTGTGTAACGTGAGTTGATGTTTTGTGTGACATTGTAAACAAAATTGCGTTGGTTTTTGTTTCAAAATTACGGGGGGAAATATTTACATTTTTTGTTGACTAAATGAATTTCAGAAATTTTCGAAGAATATTTAAAAATGTACACATTTAATTTTAGAGGAGAAAGTTACATTAATGCCACACGAATTACAGACAGTTGATTTCTTGCATGAAATATTTAGTAAAAAAACTTTATTTTTTTAATTTTATTTTCTGAAATATGAAATATTAAATCTGAAAAAAAAAAGACTTAAATAATTAAATTAACCATTGGCACTTTTTTTTTTACATATTTTGTTTGAAAAAACACTTTTTTAAAAATATTTTATTTGTATCAAAATTACGGGGAAAATTTTCACATTTTTTGTTGACCAAATTAATTTTTAAAACGTCGAAATAAAAATTAAATATATAGGCTCATTTTTTTAGTAGCGTTTGACACGTGTGATTTGATTTCTGTGACGTAATCTAGCAACCATCTTAGATTTTAGATGTTTTACGGAGTAAATGTAAACAATCGGCTCCATTGGCCACAAAGTACGAAAGGTAAAAATTGCTGAACTTAAACTCAAAAAGAATGTGTTGACCTGCCTTTCCTGTAGATATGTGTCCCTTGAAAGTTTGAATGGCGTAGCTTAAAAAATGTAGGCGTGCATAGATTACAGTCACACACAAACTCACAGATTGCCTTCTATAGATGAGAATGAAAAAAAAGATGTTAAATTTTAAAAATTGAATTTTAAAAAATTTAAACAATCATTGGTTGTAAAGGATAAACTTATGTAAATATTTACTTTTATTTTGAGCAACACTTCCCTGTGCCATTATTGGTCGGGAATGGATTACGAATATGCCTAGCTAAGTTTGGACCAGTTAAAAAATTACCAGCCTTTTTTTTACAACTCTAATTTCAAACTTGTGCCAAATTGTATACAACGAATAAAAATTTCCTATGTTGTTCAGACGTCTAAATGAAAATAGAATGGTTCTTTTTTTTTATTATTACGTTGCAAAATTTTACAAGGCAAATAGTGACAATTTACCCGTTGCACCCTGTAGATTTCCCTCCAGAAAGCTTATGTTCTTTACCGAGGAATATTAAGATGATGTAATGTTAACGTAATTTTTCTTCCAATACTTAATTTTTTTCGTCATAAATCACATAGAAAAGTTATTGAATGTGATTAATATCGATTCAATAACAAAATAAGTCTTTATAACTTATCACCTTCCCTGGGGAAAATAATAAAGGAAATATTTAAGTAGATACTGATTAAATAATTTAACAACATTTTGCAAAAAAAAAAAATAATTTTTTTTAAAAATCTATCTTTTCTTTCATGTCAAATTGAAATGATTAGAAATTTAAAATTTATTAAATATATTCACTAATTTATTTCCATATCCGTGATTTATTTCCCTTCCTATGAATCTCTTTTCTGACTTTTATTACAGTAATCCACTGTGTATTAAATGTGTAGAATAATTCACAGATTCTTAATTTTTAAGAATTTTTCATTTTACCTGTTTACATTAAGATACGCTTCAGAGCAGATATGGATATTTACGAGAAATCGAAAAGTTTTGTTTATAAGGCTTGATTCGGCTTCGTTTGAACTGAAAAGTAATTCGTGTTCGAGTGGTCTAAGACACATCAGATCAATTGCTGGGTTTCCCTATGCTGTTGGAGGTTACAAGTTCGAATTCTGCCATATATATATATATATATATATATATATATATATATATATATATATATACTGTTTAATTAAAAAAACGGAGTATCTAATCAAATACGACTATCTATTAACATAATGTACAAACAAATAATTTTAATTTGTCGGTTGTTAATTCATTTCATAAATCACCAGAACTTTCTGTAATATATATTTCTATATATATATATATGTGTGTGTGTGTGTGTGTGTGTGTGTGTGTGTGTGTGTGTGTGTGTGTGTGTAGTCATTTGAATACTTTAGGGCGCCACATAGAAATTATCTTTTTCATTGATATTCTTATATGTATTTTCATACACCTGATTTTCATCTTAACATTATTAAGACTTGAACAATGACCCAATAAGTAAAACTGAAAAAAATATTTTAAAAATAACTTGGAGGATTTTATTAGCAGTAATGTTCTGACTAAGAAAACCTTAAGCCTCTCTACCCTCGTTTTGCTATAAAAAAAATTCCTTAGATTAAAATCAGATTCACCATATCAGATGTAAATGGTTGGGACCTTTTTAAAGAGGATTTAAGACAAGCCTCTCTTATTTAAACCCGAGGCATTTAATTTTGTTCACTCTTGATTTTTGAAGTAAGTGGTATCACTATAGCGAGATCAAGATGGCTCTCCGAGTCCTTCAGAAAATAGGTTTTAGATGGATATGAGTCTGGGAACGGAATTAAAAACATCTGTAAGCAATTAGATATGAGTCACCCCAATATTTGTAAAAAAAAAAGATTTACTAGTAGAAGTTGATTTCAAACCTGCATGCTCAGGTCATAATGTTATAGCAAGTGAAGCATTAAAAGTACCAGAAATGAAATCCTTAAGTGCTATTATTTGATTCAGATCTACAGGTAGATCTGAATAAAACGGATGTTAAAGTATATGCAGATGTTGCTTTCTAATGCAATAACTGCATGATCAATAAAACACACCTACGGAATATTTATAAACGAATAACACGCAATAAAAAGCCTTCATCTTAAAAAAAATAGAACCAATTAAACACCACAGTACAAAAGTATACAATACAAATTAGAAATTTTACTTTATTAGGTAGCTACGCCAAAATACCGCCCATAAACATGCCATGTGGCATTTTAGGGTCAATTTTTTTATAAACATATCGTTCCAGGCAAGGAATTTTACTGCCACTGTTTTTTAGGGGTTACATAGGAGGAATGTTATGAGAAAGAGTTATAGGGTGTGTCAGGAAGTGGGTAAGAGAAGGATGACACTGGTCATAAAGTGAGGGATCAGTTTGTATATGGATTATAATTTAGAATTGATCCCCCACTTTATATCCACATTATAATAGTATATAAATTTTTATTTTTTTATTATAATCATATCGCCCCAAGCAAGGCGTTTTATTGCCACTGTTTTGCAGGGGATTAAATAGGAGGAAAGTTATGAGAAAGTGTGACAGGTTATAGGGGGTGTCAGAAAGTGGGTAAGAGAAGGATGAGAATACTGATGAGAGTGGAGTGGACAAAGAAAGGTGCATGAGATAGAGAATGCAGGTTAGTGAGATAGGAGATGAATATTTAGTTTACATTTAAATTATTGGAGATTGTAGCTGTCGGGAAAGCAAGTAAATGGATGGAAATTCTACAGGCGGGAAGTCCGAGAAAAGAAGCTGTTGGAGTAGAATTTGCGTTTACATTTTATTGGTTTCACAGTAAAACTGTGGGACCTAGTTGCTAATCTTGTGGCTCGAGTAAATTCATATATAGGGGGAACCAGTGAGCTAAGTTCATCGGAGCAGAAGCAGTGAAAGTATTTGTAGAAGAGACGCAGGGAAGCCACATTGCGCCGGTAAGAAAGTGACTTTATCTGAGCTGCCAAGTCGGGATCTATCACATTACAGATTCTCCGTTGGATTTTGTCAAGAACACCTAGGTGGATAGCAGGAGCACCCGACCAGATATGGCAGCAATAGTTAATGAACGGTAGATTTATATATGTGCAGGATTTTTTCAGACGGGAAAAACTTCCTGGCCCTACACAGAGAACCGACTTTCTTAGCAGCGGATTTAGCTATGGATTCCATATAGTCATTCTACTTGAGGTCTGTTGTGAGTGTTAATTAATAAATGAAATAATATAATTCTGGAACCGATTTCTTAAAAAAAGATGTTTAATATCATAAAGAAACAAACCCGTAGAGGATCGGAAATTAAGAATTAAAAGCAACCTTTTTCTTCACTTTTACAAAAATTTACAATGACGTGTGAAATCCTGGTTTTGCCAAATAGAAAAAAAGGATTAACCATGTGCTTGAAGAAAAAGTCGAAACCGGTTTTCGCGAGTAGATGTTAAATTAATTTTCTGACCAATGGAAGCGATTTGCAAAACTTGAGAAGATTTAGAGATCCAGTGCGAAAAATGTAAATGACTATAAAGACTCCGATCAGCGTCAGTCAGTCAGATAGGAGCAGAGAGAGAGAGAGAGAGAGAGAGAGAGAGAGAGAGAGAGAGAGAGAGAGAGAGAACTAAAATGTAACGGGAGAAACTTCAATCACAACACGAGCCAGCTTTCACTGAAGATCCGTTTAGGTGAAACCTAGGTAGGTCTGTCTGGCTCACTAGGTATTTTTTTACTTATTCCGCTCTACCTAAGTATTGAGCGCCTTTTGTTAGTTGATTACTCGTGTCGGGGTTTTTTCTTTGGGCTACGTGCTGACTCGGTCCGAACTCTTTTGATTGATGTTCATGTACTTAGCTCTTTCTTTTTTAAAACCATTTTTTCCCTTCTTCGTAGATTTGTGGAAGGTTTTTCGACACGAGTATAGTTATAATCTCTTATTTATATATATATATATATATATATATATATATATATATATATATATATATATTGAAACCTGGGTAGCTTGGTGTGGAATCCTTAATTATTTAATATATATATAATAGCTGGCCACTGGTATTCGAGGATAACCGTCTGCCTGGACGGTTAGCTAATCCCTATTGTAGACGCAGTTGTGTTTGTCTAACACCCACAGAGCCCACCTGTGGTTTATACCTCAACTATCCTGAGCAGATCTTAGTTACAGTTCCTGGGAAAGTATGCGTTATCCAACGTGAGCAACAGTCTGAACAAGCCCAGGACACGCACAAACACTCGGTCACGATCACTTGTGACTTCGAGCTAGCACAACCATCGACAATTTCTCAAAGGGAGCCGTGTCCCCAATTTTACTCACAAGGCTTGGGTCAAGCCGTGGTATGGTTTTCAGGCACGCTGGGATCGCCTTCTCCGGACCGATAGCTTTAAGAAATCACTTTCCTAAGGAATCGATCATGGTGAGATTCGAACCTGGGCGAACGTTGTATAACAGATCCGCCACGCGGGCATGATATATATATATATATATATATATATATATATATAAATAAAACAAAATTTCGATGTTTAAATCCGTTGAATAAATAATAAATAAATAAATTTCGATGTTTTAATCGGTTGAATAAGTCGAAATTGTGAATTAATTTTTTTTATCTAGCAAATTTGAATTCCACTTCTTCTTCTTCTTCTTCTATGTGCCCTGTCCCTTCAGGACGTAGGCGATCATGGATCTCCACGTCTCCCTATCCCTTGTGGTTCTTAGTATGTTTGCTCCTGTTGCTCCTGGCAACCCCCGTTCCGTCATCCACCTGATCAGACCCTGCAAATATGTTATCCGCTGCCTTCCTCTGTCTCTCCTTCCTTCTATCTGTCCAGTCAGTATCAGGTTCTCCAGGCTCTCCTTCCTCATTGCATGTCCCAGGAACGTCAGTTGTCTCTTCCTGATGCTCAGCATCAATTTCTTTTTTGTTGACATTCTTTCTAACACTTCGTCGTTGCTTGTATGCTCAGTCCACGATATCCGTAGCATCCTTCTGTAGAACCACATTTCGGCCGCTTCCAGTTTTGTCCTCATTTTCGATGATATTGTCCAGCATTCACAGCCGTATTGAAGAACTGACATCACGTAGCAGTCTAGCACTCTTTTCTTCGTTTCTATTGAGATCTTCCTGTGTGTTAGTATTTTGCTCATCTTCTGGAACGCGTCCTTTGCCATGCCAATTCGCCTTCGGATCTCCGTGTCGCACTTTCCATCTCCTGTTAGAACACTTCCTAGGTACTTAAATTCTTGGACTTGTTTGATTCTGTTATCCCCCACCTGTATTTGGGATTTTAGGTTGTATCTTTTGCTGATGACCATGCACTCAGTTTTCTTAAAGTTTATTTGTAGTCCCTTCTTGTCACTCTCCACTGCTACTTTCTGTATGAGATCTTGCAGTTTCCTTTCCGTGTCCGCAATCTGTACTGTATCGTCCGCGTTAGCAAATACAAATCCCAGCCTTATAGATAACTTCCTTCTTCCTTTTCCTCTCTAAATATCTGCTATTTAATATGTAAGAATTTGTAGACTAAATTTTTAGTCCTCATTTTTTCCTTCATCTTTATATATTTTGTTTTGTGTTTGTGAAGATTCTTACTTCCATTTTGTTGTTCATGACTCTATTACACACATAACCCTATTACACATATAACCCTATTACACATATAACCCTATTACACATATAACTCCCGTGTGCCTTGTTATAATTGTATATTTATATTTATTTTTAATACTAAATCTATATTACCTTTTACACATAAAGATTAGTTTTGTTTAACTTTTAGCAGAACCCTTAATATATATATATATATATATATATATATATATATATATATATATATATATATATATAGGGTTCTGCTAAAAGTTAAACAA
Source organism: Ascarosepion bandense (assembly GCA_037127315.1). NCBI lineage: Eukaryota > Metazoa > Mollusca > Cephalopoda > Sepiida > Sepiidae > Ascarosepion > Ascarosepion bandense. The sequence continues at coordinate 3,450,486 of JBBBDQ010000340.1, read as the reverse complement.
AACTAATCTTTATGTGTAAAAGGTAATATAGATTTATAGGAACGGAATTATTATATATATATATATATATATATATATATATATATATATATATATATAATAATTCCGTTCCTTTCGCACTAAGCCGCCTTAAATTTAGTTTCTTAAATTTTTCAAAAATAATTAAAATTAAATTTAACTCGTGAATTGCGAATATCCTTTAGCTTTTTAAGTAAATTATGTTCGGGAATGTGTATTTATGTGTGTGTGTGTGTGTGTGTGTGTGTGTGTGTGTGTGTGTGTGTGTGTGTGTATTTGTGTGTGTATGTCTGTGTATGTGTGTGTATACTTGTAGTAATGGATTCCTTTGAGATGTGCCCTTGAAATTAAACTTTTTATTTTAATTTAAAATTTAAAATTTAAAATTTAAGTTTTATATTTAAATTTGTATGTCAAAATTTTTTCTATAAACCTTGTTCCTGTCATTATTTATTTAAACTAAAATCGCTTTGGTAAATTTGTCAAAGATTTTTAAACACTGATGGTAGCAGTTTTCTTTTGTTTTTATGGGAATTTTTTTTCTTTTATTAGATTACTTCCCTGTCAACCACCCCTTTCCCCCTTCCCCCTTTTTCTTTTATCCTTTTTCCTTTCATTCTCCTACCACTTATATTTCCCATGACATGGCTAAATTTCAACTTTTAAACTCTCAACTCATAAAAGGGAGGTGGAAGTCTTCTAATATGAGACATTGGCATCTGTCTGCTTCCCTGTTTACTTCTTTAAATTCAAAAATTATTAATCCCACCCCATTTTATTTTCCTGTGGATGAAAAAAACTTTTTTTTGATTTCTACCGGTATAAAATTTTTGTCAATGAATTTGAATAAATATTTCGTTTCGCCGTTGCTGAGGAAACGGGAAAGTCCTCGTAAAAATGACTTTTCAACGGATTTAAACATCAAATTTTTGTTTTATTTTTATACTTGGCTCTGTAATTAGAATATAATATTTGCATTGAGCCCTCCACCTTGATCAGTTTTAATATTAATGAAATTAATATTAATTAGGATTGGGTTTTTGGGATTTACCTACCTGATTATTCTTTTGAATTATATATATATATATATATATATATATATATAATGAACCAACTTAGATATATAGATATATAAAGGACAAACACAATTTGAGCGATAGATAGATAATGAATAAATAAATATAGATAGATAATGAACATAGATAGATAGATAGATAGATAGATAGATAGATAGATAGATAGATATGAACAGAAAGAGATGGATAGCTCGATAGATACATACATATGAACAGAACGAGATAGATAGATAGATAGATAGATAGATAGATAGATATGAACAGACCGTGATAGATAGATAGATAGATAGATAGATAGATAGATAGATAGATAGATATGAACAGACCGTGATAGATAGATAGATAGATAGATAGATAGATAGATAGATATGAACAGACCGTGATAGATAGATAGATAGATAGATAGATAGATAGATAGATAGATAGATATGAACAGACCGTGATAGATAGATAGATAGATAGATAGATAGATAGATAGATAGATAGATAGATAGATATGAACAGACCGTGATAGATAGATAGATAGATAGATAGATAGATATGAACAGACCGTGATAGATAGATAGATAGATAGATAAAGATAGATAGATAGATAGATAGATATGAACAGACCGTGATAGATAGATAGATAGATAGATAGATAGATAGATAGATAGATAGATAGATATGAACAGACTGGGATAGATAGATAGATAGATAGATAGATAGATAGATAGATAGATAGATAGATATGAACAGGCTGAGATTGATAATCTTTCTCTGCCCAGATTTTGACTGTCGTTTAAACGCCTGACCTTGGCTTTCGCTGTGTCTTTCTTCTTTATATCTCCAATTATCTCTTCTACAAAACTGCAGACAACTAGCATTTAAAACCTTTCGGCCTATTAAAAAATCACTACTCATCGTATATTTCTTTTTCAGAACAACTTCAGAAAATCAATGCCTTTATCTTTCAAGGCCAAGCTAAGATTTTATATTCGAGCTGCTATCACCTTCAGAAAATTTAAATACACTTCATGTTGATGGCTGAGAAAATTGAAGTTGCTTATTAGAAGCTAGTGTAATTGCCCAAAGTGTATCCTAACCAGGAGTATATTTGGCGTTGCTATATACTAGCTTGTTTTTATTCCAAGAGTACAATTAGTAATCCTTGTAATTCTTTCTACTGCAGGTTTCTTCCTTGATCAACTAGATCTGTTTGCGGAATTTCAGAATCATGACGCCTCTGTTTCTTTCTTCATCATTGTGGAAACTGTCTAATATTCACCGCCATATCTTATGTGAATGGATGACAAAGAAGAGACAAAAACAAACTTAACATTAGAAAAAGACAGCTGAAGTTCTGGGACATGTAATGAGGAAGGAGAGCTTAGAGAATCTGATACTCACTAGTCAGATAGAGGAAAAGAGAGAGAGCAATGTGTTACATACTTGATAGGCTTTAGCAAATGGATGGTAAAGCGGGGTCTGAGTATGGGGACAGGAGAGAGCGTGATAAGAGCCACTAAGAATAGGGAGATGTGGAGGACCATGATCCCCTACGTCTTGAATGGACATGGCAAATAGAAGAAGAAAAAGGAAAAGAAGAAGTAGAAATATGTCATTAGGAAATGTATAAACTTACTTTGTTCTCCGCAGATATGGGTTAAATAGGAAGACTTTTATCACTGAAACTATATTAAAAATGTTATAATTTAAAAATTCTTCCTTGGTTTTAATAATCTGTAAAAAGGTTGATAAGCCATAAAAAATGAATGAATAAATCTTTTCCCCGTGCAATAAGATGTTTATTTTTACAGATGATAGTTGGTAAAGCAGTTGTCCAAAGGGATATGGGGGATGTGGAGGGCCATGATCGCCTACGTCCTGAAAGGACAGAGCACATAGCAGAAGAAGAAGAAGTATTAATTAGTTGGGAATCAGTTTATTACTTCATAACATTTGGCAGAAGATTTCCTCGCGACAGGTTTCCATTACTTTCTGCAATAGACTGGTTGCCAACCAAGACTATGGAATCCAATCTGTTCTTTTATTTGATTCATAGCTAGAGCGGGGGGAAGAGATGTATTATATTATTAAGTAGTAGTGGATGATCAGTTTTTAACAATAGAAAACTTATCCCCCATTTTTGACCAGTAGCAGCCTTAATCATGATTCTAACTATTATATTCAGTCAGTCAGTTAAGTGCCATACGTGATACACGCTTATGCGATCATGTCTCGAAAGATATGACTGACCGGGCAGAAGATTTCCCCGAAGTAGGTTTCCATTACTTTCTGCGGTAGACTGGTTGCCAACCAAGGCTATGGAACCCAATCTGTCATGCTATTTAACACCTTTTTTAAACACCTTTCCCAAAGGTATTACAGACCCTAATTTAATTTAGTTTAAATTTACACTACAGCTGTATTCGTATTATTCTATGTTTTTTGAATATTCAAGACGTGACCAGTTATGGTTCTCCCCAATTTCCTGTCATTTTTAACCCTTAGTAAAATTTATTTTTATCCCCTAATCTCTGTACGACCAATCAATCTTGTTGTGCGCTGTTTTTCTCTATCTCTTTTGCATTCAATAGGTCCTTGTGAGTGTCATATATTCCAAGCACTATTTCCACATTATTTCTCTAGAGATTTCAACTTTCTCCCTCTGACCCTATGTATAAGTGTCCTTTTTTTTCTATTTCGTCTAAAATGTTGCCAGTTTCTGACGTGTCATGTAGAAAACATCTGAATAATTTGAACTAGATTAGTTTGTTTTTAGAATCGGAGACACCTACACTACCTGCCATAATTATTACCCGACCCCAGATAATAAAAAAATGATATATTTCATCCTAATTTTTTTTTTTTTGCCAAGTGGATAATTCTAAATGAAAATAGAATAGTTCTTTTGTTACTATTACTTTGCAAAAGTTTACAAAACAGCCAGGAAGCCTTTGCTTCGACCAGCCAATAAGAGGAAGAGAGCACAAAAACTGGACACCAGAACAGTTCATTTGATGCACATGTTATTATGCAGTATTAACAAATGAACCATTCTGTTTCCATTTAAAATTATCCACTTGGCAATAAATACTAAAAATAGTATGAAATACATCATTTCTTTTAAAAAACTGGGGTGGCCTAATAATTATGACCGGTAGTATATATATATATATATATATATATATATATATATATATATAAGGGGTAAATTGTCGCTATTTGCCTTTTAACATTTTGCAAAGTAATAATAACAAAAGAACCATTCTATTTTCATTTAGAATTATCCATTTGGCAATAAATACTAAAAATAATATGAAATACAAAATTTCTTTTAAAAAATGGCTGGCCTAATAATTATGGCCGGTAGTGTAAGTGATGCTTAATTCGTATATATTAGTCATTTTATCAGTTTACAGACGAGAGTCATTATATCAAATTCCTCTTAAGATAAACATTTATTGATTCTTCTAATAAAAAGCCTTGTGTTGTATAATTTAAAATGCGTCTTGTGTTGTATGGTTTAAAAAGCGACTTCCGCCGTAAATTTTTTAACGGGCCTTTTTCGATATAGTTTAAAATAGCCATTGTGTTTTATAGATTACAACGGCCTTGTGCTGTATAGTTTAAAACGGATCTTGGAGTCTGTAATTTAAAACAGACCCCGCGCTCTATAGTTTAAAAGTGGCCTTGTGATGAATTCTTTTAAATGGGCATTGTGCTGTATATTTTAATATAGTTTTCGTACTATATAGTTTAAAACCTGTATGTGTTTTATCATTTGACTTGTAATGTCTAGTTGAAAACGTGTCCTCTGATGTCCTATGCTAATAAACTTCTTTGAGATATGAAATTGGCCCCAATCATATCCTGAGCGTCATTTTAGGCTAGTCTAAACTATAAACGGATAAATCCCAGGAACGGGTTAATCTGGACTACTACCCCAGTGTTGGCTCTTCAGGATTATAATTCCGCATGGGGATTATCAAGGGAGGTAGGCATTCGCAAATTGGGAGTGGCACGTTTGTCCTTCTATCAATTATTCTTGATTGAATTTGCGTTTGATTATACTATGATTGGTGACTATTTATATATATATAAAGTTCGTATAAAAGAATAGTCCATTACATGTAATATTATATATACTAATATTATCTTATTGTTCTAGTTTTCCAAATTTAGCTTCGCTGATCCCTTGCCCCCAAATTCTTGGTATAGTAGATTATATCTGTAACACCTTTTTTTTTTTTAATTTAAACAAACCTAATTCTGGGATGAGTTACAGCTGTATATAGGTGTTTGTAGAAGGAAAGAAAGAAAAAGAAAAGAAAAAGGAAAGAAAGAAGGAAAAAGAAAGAAAAGAAGAAAAAACCCAAACCCAGAATTAGATAATCCGACCATCTTAACCCACGTGACATATCGTAATAAAATTTTATTTCTAATCATTTCACCCAAGTAAAGCGCAAATATTATTAGTAGGCGGAGGCTTCAGTCAGTTAAGTGCCATACGTGATACACGCTTGGGAGATCATGTCTCAAAAGAGACATGACTGACTGGGCAGAAGATTATCCCACAGTAGGTTGCCATTGCTTTTTGTGGTAGACTGGTTGCCGACCAAGGCTATAGAACCCAATCTGTCCTGTTATTTAACCCATAACTGAAAGGAATAGACGGATTAATACCTTTCCCAAGGGTATTTGTGCGTAAGTGAATGCAATGAATTCGGCTGGAATTCGAACTCGGCTTCCCGATTTCTCGTTCCGAGCCGATATCCACTGCACCACAACGCACATCCGCAGTCAGGGGCTTACAAAGAGTAAAAGTGAGCGAAAAGACTGAGTAGAGGGACGATTGAGGAACGGACAAAAAAATGAACGGGATTCAAGAACACAGAAGATGGCAATTGAAGTTGCACTTAATTTTTTTGAAAATTTTAGTTAGCAGGGAAGCAATTAATTCGAAAGCAAACTAACATTTGGAGCTGGGTCTACAGATTTCAGGCGAAAGATTAATTATTAATTAAAGAGTCATTACTAATTAAGAATTAGTTTTCAATCAAATTTTGTTCAGACACAAAGATTTAGAACAATTCTCTTATCTTCTCGATATCAGTGTTTTGACCTTTATGTTTGACTTAACGAGATCTAATTTCAGTTTCTAATAGAGACGCAACTGAGTCCCGAGAAAAGATAATTTAAGATTTCAATGAAAAACTGTGAATAGCTTTTTTTTTATACATTTATGTCGGCGTTAACTTTTTGTATAAGCAGCAGGGGAAGTGTTGCGGGCGTTAAAACACATTTGAAACCACCACCACCACCAACAACAACAACAACAACAACTAAGTATGGAACTGATATTCTCATTGCGAGCTCAAATTAACCCAGCTTATTTTACAAGTCGTCCCAAAAGTGATGCGTTGCAGAATTCGAAACTTATTAACACTGAGCTTTCAAAACTAATCCAATCTGACAAACACGAAGCGAAGTTCAAGTAACAGTCAGTTTCCTCAGTATTTCAGCACCTTCCTGAGTATGTTAAACAGTTTTAAGTAATTCTTTCGTCTGGATATTTTTGTTACTTTATCGGATTTCTATTTCTTCAAAACTTGTCACAAGGCTATTCAGAACTCTTCCAAGCACACCAAGAATGACGGATACAAATGTTACTTTGGCAATTTCTTCAGCTTTCTACACTGCGCCTCCTCGGCCTCACCCTATCTTCCGACCTCAAGTGGAATCATTACATTGAGTCAATAGTTAAATCCACTGATAGCAAGGTTGGGTCACTGTGTCGGGCCAGGAAGTTTTTTTTCCGCCTGAATTCATCTTGCACATATACAAATCATCCATTCGACCGTGCATAGGATACTGTTGTCATATCTAGTCAGGCGTCTCTGCTGTTCGTCTCAGTGTTCTCGACAGGCTCCAAAGGAGAATCTGTAATGTGATTGGTCGCGACCTGGCAGCTCAACTCCACCCACTTTCTTACCGTCGGGATGTGGCTTCCCTCTGTCTCTTCTATAAATATTTTCATGGCTTCTGCTCTGACGAACTTAGGTCACTGCTGAATGATTGGGGCGAATTGATTAAAAAAAAAATGACACTGTCGGTTTTTCTTTCCTTTTTTATTAACTTTCTTTTACTTTTACACTGCTGGAAGTGATTCTCACTGTCAGGAATTCTTTCAATGAGTCTATCGGAAACTTTTACGAGGGCTACAAATACAAAATGGCACCGGTCAACACAATTTTTCTGATGCATGATATTCCAATGCATTTTACCCAATTCTGTGTTGCCGAATCCAAATCTGGCATCAATTTTTGCCTGTTACGTCACATTTTGATATATAAAAACAGATATAATTTTTTTAATCGTTTCACCCCAAGCAAGGCGGTACTGCCACTTATGCGCAGTGGGCTACATAAGAGAAAAAGCTTAGAGAGGAGGAGAGTAAAGAGGAAGACGAACCAGTTACAGTGGGTGTCAGAGAAAGGAGCAAGAGAAGGATGGGAACACAGTTGTGAAGACAGTTGCGAAGGTAGAGAGAAAGGAAACAAAAACAAGATACACGGGGTGATGTAGAAAAAACTGGAGTCAAGTGGATAAGAGATGAGAATTGACATTGCATTTAAATTCCTGGAGGTTGTAGTAAGTATATGGAAAGGAGTTCCACAGGCGGGAAGTACGAGAAAAGAACCTGATGGGGTAGAATTTTCGGCTGCATTTGGTTGATTAACTTTAAATGGGTGGGACCTTGTTGCCAGTCTGGTTGCATGAGTAAATTATTATGGTAAGGGCACCAGTGACTTAGGTTCGTCGGAGCAGAAGCTATGAAAATATTTATAGAAGAGACAGAGAGAAGCCACATCCCGCCGGTGAAAAAGTGGCTGGTGTCGAGCTGCTAAGTCGGGACCTATCATATTATAGATTCTCCTTTGGAGCCTGTCGAGAACACTGAGATGACACCAGTATTCAAAGCACGGACGAATGGTTGATTTGTATATATGCAAGATGTATTCAGTCAGATAAATTTCCTGGCCCGACCCAACCTTCCTAGCAGTGGATCTAGCTATTGGCTCAATGTAATGAATCCACTTGAGGTTGGGATGTAGGGTAAGGCCGAGGAGGCGCACTATTTTGTTTTTAGGGAGACTCGCTTGGTCCATGCTTATGACGGGCAGTATGATACGAAGATTATTTTGCGATATAAAAACTGATTTTTAAAAACAGAAATTAATTATTAAGTTGTTAACAACAAGTTACAAAAGGAAATGCAATGCACAAAAGTATGTAAGTATTAAGTTTGATGCTAAGGAAATATTTACAAAATTCCACTTATTCTATCAGTTATTCTTTGGCAGAAATTTCCTCCTCTTTAACGATTTTTAATGTACAGTTTATGTACGTTTATTTTCGGCAAAATGCATGAAAATATGTTATACGGATATAACAAAAGTATGTGCGTTGTGGTGCATTGGATATCGGCTCAGAACGAGAAAGCGGTGGTGCCGAGTTCAAATTCAACTTGAATTCCTTGCATTCTCTTACGCTCAAATAGCCGTGGGAAAATGTTAACCTGTCTCTTCTCTTCAGTTATGGGTTAAATAATAGAACAGATTGGGTTCTATAGCCTTGGCTGATAGTTTTTGCTCAGTCGATCATGTCTCGAAAGAGACATGATTGACTGAGCAAAAACTAAAGCGCGTATGCCACTTAACTGTCTGAGTGATATAACAAACATTTTCACGTCAAGATTGATACAAATATAACGATTTCGGAAACATAGTTTTGGAAGTATCTCTCATCAAGGTTCAGCAATCATCTGCCATCACCATAGAGTCTCACCTACTTTGGTATTGTTTTCCCCATTATTTTAATATCTCGATGAAAACGCTCAACCAGCTCTTCACTCACATCATCCGGGTTCTCTGGAAATTTCACCAAAAGATTGTGTAAATAATCTTGTTGCTCGTTCTACATCAAAGTGCTTGTAAAATCAATAGTGGCTCCTTTATAATATCTTAGTAGTTGTCAGTTTTCCTGTGCCTAAGAGAATTATGCAACACATTAGCAATGCATTCCAAGATTTAACTTTTTCCACATTCTTTCTTGCAACAAAGTGTGGATCCCTGAAAAATGTTCTTATTTGTGGTCCATCAAATATTCCTGCATTTTTCTTTTCATCACTGAGGGCCGGAAAAGTTGTACATATATAACTTAAGTGATGCCCACTGTGATCAAGAACTTTGAATAATTGCTACATTTCACTGTTTTATATTCAGTATAGAAAAGACAATATTTTTCTTAACAACCAGAGGCTTGGTGACCATTCCTTTTTTATTCAGTGATTCACTATAGCCTATTATCTCAATAGCACAAGAAACAGAGCTATTTTGTGTAGACACCCTTTTGACCAAGAAGAAAATTCACCATTTTCAAATCAACACAAATTACCAATACAAGAACATGGTATTCCAACCTCTTCAGAAGAATCATGATGTTAGCATACACTTCTTTCATTTTTTGCAGTTGAGCCATACTGTTTTCCATTATGAAGTAAAAGACATTCCAAGCTTTTTTTAGAACTGTTAATAAAACGTCTCAATTTCCTTTAATCATATGCAGGCAGTCCCAAAGTGCAAAGAAGTCTTTTAACATCTTTACAAGAAACAAGATGACCATCTGAATCGGAGTATTTTTTCAGTTCTAAATCTTTTACGATAAAAGGCAACAAATATACCTGGTTTCAGCAATCTTATAACCTAGAAACCAGCAATTCAGCAGTCTCCTTTGGCAGATACAATTCAGGTTGACTAAACAAAAAGTTTATTATAATTTACATCAGATGGCTTAAAATTATCAGTTTGATCATCTTCATCTATAGGAGTAGGAAACTTGAAGGATTTAACATTTCTAGGAGCTCAGTAAATACAGGCACAGGTATTTTCTCACAGTGTGCAACTGGTCGAATGGCAGATGGAATATTTGTGTATTTCAGGTGTTGTTTAGTTTTCTTATTGAAAACTTTTACATTGACAATGCAGAAGTAGCAGTTATCCAAATGGTTTGTTGGTTCACTCCAAACCATTGATACACAAGACTTGAGCTTAGCATTCTTCCATTGAAACCATGAGCTCAAATTGCTATACAGGCTTTTCACACTTTATGGGGGGGGGGGCACAGGTTTTCTATACAAAATACCCTATTAATGAGTGCTCTTGGTTATTTTATTGTCTACAAAATGAATGGACAAATGAATTCTAAATATAACACATATCTCAAAATTCTGTATATACTATACTATCTGTACAGTACCATACTTGATCATCTGACTTTTCTCTATGAATCAGTTGCAGGTTAGCATTCTCTCTTTGAAGCTTGTCTTTTGAATTTTACATATCCAGTCAATCAGAAATAACTAATAAATGAGACATCATACAATATAAAATGCAATTTATTTCAAGAAATGAAAGGTATTAATTTATTTCTTCCCTACAGTTATGAGTTAAATAATATGACAGATTGGGTCCTATAGCCTTGGCTAGCGACCAGTCTACCGCAGAAAGCAATAGCAACCTGCTGCGGGATGACCTTCTGCCCAATCAGTCATGTCTCTCTCGAGACATGGTCGCCCAAAGCATGTATCACGTATGGCACTTAACTGACTGACTGAATATAATAGTTGAAAACATTGTTAAAGTTTCTACTGGGTATAAAGTGGGGGATCAGTTTTATATTCTTATGAAGTAATAAACTGATCCCCCATCAGTGATATTACTTAATAATATTATACATCTCTTCCTCCTCTAGCTATGAGTCAAATAATAGGTTAGACTGGGTTCTATAGCAATGGCTAGCAAGCAGTCTACAGCAGAAAGCAATGGCAACCTACTTCGGAATAATCTTCTGCCTAGTCACTCATGTCTCTTTCTAGACATGATCGCCCAAAGCGTGTATCACATATGGCACTTAACTGACTGTTTCTTCAAATTGTCCTGGAAACGTTTATTTTCGGCAAAATGCATGAAAATATGTTATACGGATATAACAAAAGTATGTGCGTTGTGGTGCATTGGATATCGACTCAGAATGAGAAATCGGGGGTTGCCGAGTTCAAATTCTAGTTGAATTCCTTGCATTCACTTACGCGCAAATACCCTTGGGGAAGATATTAATCTGTCTCTTCTCTTCAGTGATGGGTTAAATAACAGGAGACTTGGCTGACAACCTTTTGATAATCTTTTTCCCAGCCAATCATGTCTCTTTCGAGACATGATCGTCTAAAGCGTGTATCACGTATGACACTTGACTGTCTGAGTGATAGAACAAAACTTTTCACATCAAGATCCTTGTATTAGATTGAAACAAAAATAACGATTTCGGGAACATAATCTCATTCACGAAAAGAAATGTTGAAATTACTTAAAATACGAGCCTTGATCATTTATGCACGTCTGCCATCGATCGACGATATTATTTGATAAAAATCTATTGGCTGTGATGCAACGAAATCTTTGAAAGCAGATTCCATCTCTGGTTTGAACTAAAAAAATTTACCATTTAAAAATGTGCTTGAGTGCATAAAAAATGATAATCAGTGGGTGAAAGATCAGGAGAATATGGAGGAATTGGTAAACTCTCGTATCCAAAGTCTGTGAGTTTTTGCAACGTCATTCTTGCAACATGTGACCGCGCATTATCGTGGAATAGAATTGGACCACGTCGATTCACCAATGCAGGTCTCATTTTTGCAGGCGTGCATTTCAGCAAGTTGATTGCAGTAAAGCTCTTCATTAATGCTCTGATTGGCTTCCAGAAATCTGCAGTGGATAAAACCAATTACAGACCACCAGACAGACACCATAATCATTTGCTAATGCAACTTTGGCTTTGGGAAATGTTTGGGAGACTCATCACGACCAAGCAATTGACCCGATTATTTACGGTCCTCATAAAGAATCTACTTTTCATCTCAAGTGACTATTCAGGATCATTGGTCATACACACACTTTAAAACTCCTAAGTATTTTCTATTTTTGTTGAGATCATGAGGAATCCATTTATCAAGTTTTCACATTTGCTAATACATTGCAAATGACGTGAGACTATTGTAGTGCTGACATCAAGCGTCTGAGACATTTCTCTGACACATTGACGTGGGTTTTGCTCGACAGCTACTTACAATCGTCCGTTGTCAAGACTACATGACCGTCGTCTACATTCTTCATCCTCAAGGCTCTCATGACTAGTACGGAATTTCTGGAAGTACCTTCGTACTATCTGATCACTTGTGGACCCATCACTTCTTGCTCTGTTGATATTGTCAAAAGTTTTGGAGGCCAAAGTTTGAACTCATGCAAGCAAAGTAAACGAAGATCATGTTCTGTCATGTTCATAACTAAGGGTTTCTATGCTTCATGAATATTTCTGTCTGAAAATAAGTTTAAAATTATTAAAGAGCACACATTAATTATTATGTAAACCAAAAGTCACCTAATATATACCGTGAATACTATTTTAAAATGGCTTTTCAATATAGAAAACTTCGAGCGTCTATTATTTTTTGACAACCTAATATCCTGATAGTTTTTTTTAAAGGTTTATTATTATTATGTTGTCATCTTTCATCATATTTCGATTTTTGCTATGGTTGCACTACCTATCAAGTCTGCGAGAAGACAAAGTTCTCGTCTGGGCTGTACTTAACAAGACAATTTTTGTATATCTCTTAAGCTGCGGTTTTCAGGGATTCTTTCAATGTATTGTTTTGTTCCATTTTTTATCATTCCAAGTGCACCTACTATCACTGGCATGACTCTTGTTTTCAATTTCCACATTTTTTCTATTTCAATTTCAAGGTCTTTATATTTTGACAGTTTTTCAAAATTCTTGGTTGCTATGTTACAATCCGCTGGACAAGCTATGTCAATTAATAAGCAATTTTTTTCTTTCTAGTTTTTAACAATAATGTCCGGTTTATTTGCTTCAATTTTTATGTCTGTGTAGATGGCGTAATCCCATAGAATGGTGACATCTTCTATTTCTGTAACCGGTGCTGGATGATGTTCTTACCAGTGTTTGTTCACATATTTTCCATAGTGTTTGCACATTTCCAATGTAAATATTACCCCACTCTATCGTGACGATTTTTATATTCATTTGGGGCAAGTACAGAATATCCTAAGATTAAATGGTCTATTGTTTCTTGGTATTTATCACAGAACCTGCATTTTGGATCCACATTATTATGTATAATATTTGCCTGAAATGTTCTAGTGAAAAGACTTTGGTCTTGCGCTGCAAGAATAAAACCTTCATTCTTAGACTTTAATCCAGATGCACGTAACCATCGATGACCATTAACTTTTCCAACATTGGATTTATTAGCACGTTCTGGATATTGGCCATGAAGAGGTTTGTCTTGCCAGCGTTGTTTCATCTGTTCAAGAGCTTTATCCTTGGCTTTCTTTTAAATATTTTTTGCCGCAATAGTTGGTTCTTAGCTTCTGTTGTGCTTTTCCACAGAATCTACTAAATGTAAATGTTGTTTGTATTTATTGCCTTCTTTCATTATTGAATATTTTTCTTTCTGTTTTCATGTTGTTTGAATAATTGTATCATCCAGTACTTTGTTGTTTCTATGTATGGTAGTAAACCAATAGTTGTTGACTTGTATGACAATTCTAACTGAATAAGACCTCTTCCACCTTCTTTACGGGGTATGTATAGACGGTCTACATCAGCCTTTGGATGATGCATCTTATGCTTAGAAAGAAGGTTTCTTGTTTTAGAATCAATTCGTCTGATGTTTAGAGTCTTGTTCAAGATGTTGAAACTATATTGGACCACTGGGATGGCAAGGCTATTAATGGCCATAATTCTGTTCTGAGAATTCAATTCAGTTTTTAATATCAGTCGTAGCCTTCTATAGTATTATCTACGCACTATTTCTTTCATTTTCTTTTGCAGTGAATGTTTTCACTCTCATTTACACCTAGATATTTATAAGCTTCTTCTGGCTCTAAATCTTTTATTGTTACAGCAGGGTCTAAGCTAAATGAGGATGTTTGTTGTAGCGATCCTCGTAAAACTGTAGCTTTAGCACATTTATTCAAATTGAATTTCATTCACTGTCTTCGCTGAAGCATTATACAGTTTGCAGAAGACCTTCCAGCTCATTATCATTCTTAGCATACAACTTTAAGTCATCCATGTAAAATAGATGGCTTATTTTCTTTTGAGCTATTTTATAACCACATTCTGTCTCGTTAAGTTGACTGGTTAATGCTATTAATGATATGCAAAATAGTAAAGGAGACAAAGAATCACCTTGAAATATACCTCTTTTGATGTTTATTTCACCCGATTTAGAGGTTCCATTTATATGATTGAGGTAAAGGGTTGTTTTCCATATCGACATACATTGCTTGATGAAATTGATGATGACGGATGATACATTGTACATATTTAAAGTCTTTAAGATCCAGGAATGTGGTACACTATCGAATACCATACGGTAATCTATCCAGGCAGTACTAAGACTTTTCTTTGCACTGAAGCATTTTTCCAAGATAATCCTGTTAATAAGTAATTGGTATTTACATCCGTAACAACCACGTTTGCACCCTTTTTGTTCAAGCGGTAGTATGTCATATCCTTCAAAGAAGAAATCCGTCTGTTTTGTTAAAATTGATGTTAATAGTTTGTATGTCGTCGGAAGGCATGTAATTGGTCTGTAGTTTTTCGGGTTATTTGTGTCACTATTCTTGGGTAGAAGAAATGTAATTCCTTTGGTCATCCATGCAAGAATATTAGTGCGATCGTTAACCATTTCTTGAAGTTCTTTGGCTAGTTTTTATATGCGTATTTGAATAATATAACCAAAAGTTAGGAATTTTATCTAAAGCTGTAAATTTCCAATTGTGTACTTTTTCAGTTCACATTTAACATCCTCTTCTGTGATTCCAGCCTATGTCTGTTCTAGTCTATTTTTCATTCGTTCTATCTCTTGCGCAATCAAGTCTGCTTCTTTCTTATGTTCTTTAAGGCAAGTCAATATTTTTCCCAGAACTGTATAACTTATTCTATTTTGGGGGAGAATGTCACTTTAATTCTTTTTTACCTATTTCCCTGTAAAAATTTTTTGCATCGGTTTGAAAAATCTTGTTTTGTCTGTAGAATCTTGATCTTTTCTCATAACGTCTCATTCTTTGAGCTTTCAGTTGTATTGCTTGCTTTATTTTTTCCTTAGTTAATAGTTCATTTCTAATATTGTATTTTCTTTCGACTCTTCTGCCTTTTCTAGTTCTTACATTTATTCACCTTGTCAATTTACCGAGTACTGATAATTCACTTCTAAGTTGTTCGATTTTTTTTCTTTTTTTTCTTTTCCAAGGTAGATCTTCATGTCTGCGAGACTGCCTTGTTTTTAATTTGATGTTCATTTTTTTGTTACTGCCATTGCTGATGCATATATTGCTTCATTGAGATTTATATGAGCGTCTTCTTCATCCAAAATTAATTTGAGTGCTGCACTGTAGAGCTTAATAGTTTCTTGCTATGCTTTGTTGGTTTTAATTTTGGGAGCTGTTCTTGTTTCTCCATTGCAATATTTTGTATTTGACTTATATGGTTCGTGATTTCTTCTTTGGATTCTTGTATACTGTTCTTGTTTTCCATAAAATAATTATGTTCAATTTGTTTTGAACTCGTTTTATTGCCGTTTTGTAACTGACTCAGATCACAACTTTTCCAGCACTTTTAAAATTACAGCATTATCTTCACGGTGATTTGTGTGTATCACGGTTTCTAGATTATGACCTGTGGCTTGTTTGATGTTATTACTTTTTATTTTTGATTCCGGTTCCATTTTATATTTTTTGATTCGTCTATTCCGGTTGCAATTCTTTTTATCTCATTAATTTCAGCCTCTGTCAATCGGTTATTTCGCATTATGTATCTTCGTACGTTGGCTAATTTATTTTCGTCAATGTACTGTCTATTTGTTTGTCCAACCTTGTCTCGCCAAATGTCTTATGTTTGGCGAGTAATGTTTTTTGAGGTTTGAGTAACGCTTCATGAAATGCAGTCATAACGACTTTATACTCCTCACGAGACCATTTTATTTTTCCTTTCTTTAAATATACGGTTATAGATCTAGCTGGAGAATTTTCAGGGCCATCATTAGGATTATCCTGGTTGTGGGGACCTGAAGATTCATTCTTTGTGCAAGAGTTTGTTCCTAAGGCAGATTTTTCGACTTCAGGTAGGTTCCCTCCTGAAGGACAGTCTCCCTGTTTATCCACTGGAAGAGCCATCCTGGACTTTTCATTTCTATTTGTAATTTTCAAATTTTTCCCAAGAGTGACGCACGGGTTCAAAAGTTCACCCAAAGTTTCCCGGCACGTTGGGTAACGGTCTTTTATAAACAGGGTTCCGAAGCTTGTAGGGGATCGTTTGTGACCTCATAACGCAGTAGCCATTTACTATTCGGCACGATTAATACCTTGAGTTGCGGGTTGTTGTTCGGAGTTTTCCTTCTCCCAAATGGGTTGCCACGCGACAGTTGACAGAGACGCGATTGGAATTTAAAGAGAAAGACGCTGGTTAAAAAGAAAATCACTTAGACGCAACGACCACTCAACGAAACAAAACTTCACTACACTAGAGAATTTTGTTAAAAAAAATTGTTGCTATCATCACTAGTCCTTGTAACAAAAATAATTGTTAAGAAAAAAAAATAAGGGTAAAGAAAAAGTTAACATACGTTTAAGTTTATTACTGCTGTGAAATTTAAAAATAATAATTTGTTCGTCCACTGTATATTCAGTTATTTTTTCATTATTATTATTATTATTATTATTATTATTATTATTATTATCTTTTGATTTCTGCTTCATACACACTTCGTTTGGGGCTTCAATCAGAGATCTGAGGTTAGAAATACTGTCATCAGACTTTTCACTAATCACTTTCTGAAAAAAAAAAAATCTCTGATCATACGCATTTAACATAGATAAAGATGTGAGCTGTACTCGTGAAAAGAATTTTTGTGTTTCTTTAAGGCATTGACTACCAAAAATCCCTTCAATGTCTCTATCAGAATATTTTCCAGTCAAACTGGAAGGATCCAAATACAACGGAAATTATTGATGTTCTCATGTGACACATTTTGGGGATTTCCACTTTAAGATCCTTGTATTTTGATAGGTTTTGAAGATCTTCAAGAAATGTCATGAGAATAAGAAAATATACTTAGTTATTATTATTATTATGTCATTTTTCATCATATTTCGATTTCTGCTTTGGTCTCACTACCAACCAAGTCTGCGGGGAGACCTAAGGCAGGTCGTGGCGTGTTGTTATGGCTCCATTTCATGTTTTTTTCTATCTTCCCTATCATTGCTATTATCTTCCCTATTATTATTATTATTATTATTATTCAGATCTGTTTCAACCGAGTGATAAAAGTCATATCTCAGCTCCAATCTTGTGATCAGAAATACAACAATTTCTCTAACATGAGCTGCTTCCGAGAATCATTACCACTTGCCCACTCGTCGCAAGAGGTCAGATACATGCAATTATAATTATTATTATTGAGATCTGTTTCGACCGGGTGATGAAGGTCTTATCTTAGCTTCTATCTTGTGTCTAGAGATACAACAATTTTCCCAACACATGAGCTTTTTCCAAGCTGCGTTACCATCTGCTCGGTCACGAAAACGACAGATATACACAATTATTGTTATTAATATTATATCTCAAATAATGTTTTAACTGCTATGTAACCTTGACATATTTGTTATGGATATTAGAAAACTTCAGAACCGGTACTATGATGAAACCACATACGCATAGAAAATTAATTGAGAAAATAAAAACATGAAGTAAAAAAAGTTGGTTGGTTGTTTTATTTTTATGGCATATCAACCTCGGCGAGTCATTTATTGCCAACTAAATTTTATTTATTTATTGCTGGTAATACCTGTTTTCTTTCAACAATTTATTGTTGTTTTTATATAAGTTTTGTGTCTAGTAATACTTTTTTCTTTTCGAGTATCAAGATTCATTGGGATTTGTTTTTAAGGGCAGGGTCCCCAAGTCATACCCTGTTATTTAACCCATAACTGGGAGGAAGGGACGGATTAATACCTTTCCCAAGGGTATCAGTGCTTAAGTGAATGCAGGGCATTCCACTGGAATTCGAACTCGGTTCACCGATTTCTCTTTCCGAGACGATATCCACCGCACCACAATGCACATTCCTTTACTAAAAGTTTACAGCACCTGGTATTCCCAAGCGGTCTCCCATCTAAGTACTGACCAGGCTCAACGTTGCTTAACTTCGGTGATCGAGCGAGAACCGGTGCATTCAACGTGATAGGCCGTAAGCCGAAAAAATAGTGTCTTAGATATGGTTCTGTTTTCTTACCAGATTTACGGCCTATCACGTTTGCGTGTTCGAATTTCAATGTCGCACTTTTTTTGCTTGTTAAAACTATCCGAATATTTAAATTATTGCATTTGCTTAATATCTTGATATAGCAAATTTGTGATCTGCATGTCGGGTTGTTTCTTTTACATACATTTTTTTCTTTCTTTTTTATGCTTAGTCCTTTCTTCTCGCTTTCCTTTACTACCTTCTGTAGGAGTTCTTTTAGTTTACTTTCTGTGCCCGCTGTTTACGCTGTACCATCTGCATGTCTTATGTTTTTAAGTTGTGTCAGTCAGTAATGAATCCTGGTAGGATTTCTAATTTTCCCTTGAATTGCCCCAATGTATAAGTTCGAACACGCGTTGTTATAGCGAAAGATTCCTTTCAAACTCTGCCTTTCTAAAGCAAAGTATTAAGAAACAGGAAAGTATCATTAGAAACAAAAAAAATAAAGGGTTCGGTTCGAAATTTCAATCACATGAAGAAGATCAGAGCGTACAACATTAGAAACGTCGTGAATATGAATATGGCAATAAAGATGAAAACAAGAGGCCTAACAACGTAAATAATTTAAAAGATAAATCTTGTGAATGTCTATTTCACATTTCAATTTTTACTATATAATCGTTTATACTGCTACCGGTTATGAGTGGGTAATTTGCAAAGAGCTCACTTTTCTGAGAAATTTCATGACATGTCTGTGAAGGGAACTTGTGTTAAGATGAGCGCCTTTCCGGCAGATTGTAATTAACAAGACCATTGTTATTCGAACAGATACTAGACGGTCTTTTAAATATGAAGAAAAGATTTGAAGCGACAAAGATGTTTTCTAGGGAAAATACTACAAAAAGTTGGACGAAGGTAAAAGTGAGTATTTAGGAAAATAAGAAAAAGGAAACATATACTGACAATTAAAAGCAGGCAATTTAAATTTGTGGGACGCAAAATAAAGACAGAATGCTTGGAGAATTCAATACTCAGAAGACATACACTACCTGCCATAATTATTAGGCCACCCCAGTTTTTTTAAAGGAAATTATATATTTCATACTATTTTTTAGTATTTATTGCCAAATGGAAACAGAATGCTTCTTTTGTTATTATTACGTTGTAAAATTTTACAAGGCAAGGAAGCAAAGATGAACTCATCCGAATCACCCTAAATTCTTTTCATTTTTTCATTGATGGAATTTCAATATAGGTAATCATTAAATATTCATAAATTCATTTGATGCACATGTTATTGTGCAGTATTAACAAAAGAACCATTCTATTTTTTATACAATTATTCACTTGGCGATAAATACTAAAAAATAGTATGAAATACGTCATTTTTTTAACACTGGGGTGGCCTAACAATTATGGCCGGTAGTGTACGTATAATATACCCAGTAAAGAACTGTGAGTAACTGACTCTTAACAAGTTTAGGTGCTGACAAAGAAGGGTCGTATACAGTCAATATATATTTAGAGGGAGATTAAGTTGATGTGAAGCATAATTGTTCACATCTTGAAAGACATTGTACATAAAAAAGAGTTTTTTTTTCACTTTGTGCCACAGAATCTTTACTTTTGCTGCTTGGAATTAGAACTCGTATTTTCATCTCTGGGTTGATATCTTTTTCATTAAAGCAATTATAGAAATTATTTGGGGGATGTATGAGGAGATTAGTAATCATTTGTGTACGTATGCGTAGGTATGCATATTCCTAAATATTAAACAAATAAGCATGCACATATTCATTCTCAACACACACACATACATTTACGCTCAGTGAATCTACCCGACCCCGCCAATCCTACCATATAGTTTAATCAGATTGAAAGAAAAGATTTTTGTCCTTCCACATTTTTCATTCGTGTACTTGTATTCAGTTCAGATGTTAAGTCAGCTATGGCCGACCATCAATCTCAACAAACCTGCAGAAATTATAAAAAATAAAAAAGAAACCGGAAGTGAGCGTAATGATTTGACAGAAGAAAAATGTGCGCATGCGCATATTTCGTGGTGCAGCTTTATTATTGGCAAGAGCCAAAGAAAGATGATTGCTCAGTTAAATAATTGGGAACATGGCAACAGTCGGTTAGTTGACAATAATGATGAGAGCGTTTTTTTTTCTTTTTATCTATTCAACAATATTCCAATCACGAACCAGCTTCTTCTGTCTTTTAAAAATACTATTAATAAGGATATAATTAGTAGAAATATTGATTAATATATGGCAGATATTTATCGATCAAAGCGAACGGCAGGCACAATTTACAATGAGCAACACAGTATCTTTATCCCTCACTCTCTCTCTTTCTATATATATATATATATATAGTTTTAGTGCAAAATGTTTGTCAGTCTAACTGAACAGTTTCATGCCGACTTCAAAGTTTCGTGAGGATATCGTTATGATGTTACCACTCATCGGAGCTGTCTTTTTTTTTTTTGCTGTTGAATCCCGATTCCCTGACGTATTTATGAGGTGGGATCGATGCACCTAAAACGATGAAAATTGAACACTATATATATATATATATATATATATACACTACCGGCCATAATTATTAGTAAACCCAAGTTTTTTAAAAGAAATTATATATTTCTTATTATTTTTAGTATTTATTGTCAAATGGAAATAGAATGCTTCTTTTGTTATTATTATTTTGCAAAAT
The DNA here is from genome assembly GCA_037127315.1 of Ascarosepion bandense. Taxonomy (NCBI): domain Eukaryota; kingdom Metazoa; phylum Mollusca; class Cephalopoda; order Sepiida; family Sepiidae; genus Ascarosepion; species Ascarosepion bandense. The sequence continues at coordinate 3,429,303 of JBBBDQ010000340.1, read as the reverse complement.
TTTAAAAGGCAAGGAAACAAAGATGAACTCGTCTGAATCGCCCTAAATTTTCTTCATTCTTTCATTGATGAAACTGCAATATAGGTAATTATTAAATATTTATAAATTCATTTGATGCACATGTTACTGTGCAATATTAACAAAAGAACCATTCTATTTTCATTTACAATTATTCACTTGTCAATGAAAGCTAAAATGTAGTATAAAATACATAATTTTTTTAAACACTTGGGTCGCCTAATAATTAAGGCCGGTCGTGTATATATATATATATATTAGTCATCCACATACAAGCTTGTTTTGCTATATCACAGCTCATCACTCTGGCTAGACACATCCACTTGCTTCTGGCCGGAATTGAAACTCGACCGATTTTATGTCAGTCGGAGTCGCTGCCCATTAAGCTATAAGTGCATGGAATCAGAGGAGGGAAATTTTAACGTGCTGTATATAAGCAGTGTACACACACGCCAATCACCGAAAGAACTCAATTCATTTCTGAAGAGTAACGCATATATCCCGGTGAAGAGAACCAACAGTTTACCAATTCCGAGTTCTCCGGCATTTTTTAAAGTGCTCAATACAGCAAACATTGTAGAGCATAATATAATTCAATTTGTTTTTTTATTTAAAATTAATATAGCTTACATTGCGACACGGAAATTCCTATGTTTAAAATTTTTCTATGTCTTCCCAAATCCATAAATAATATTTTTTTCTGTCGTCTCACATCCATAAATAACAAATGTATTGTTTCTTATATTCAAATGAAAACCATTTTCATAACAATAAACTAACATTGCTTGATGACGAGGTAAAAATCTCGAAACATCAAAATTTCCGTGTCGCAATGTAAACTATATTAATTTTAAGTAAAAAATTATATATATATATATATATATATATATACTGATACAGAGAAACACATCTAATTGAGCACTCTGGAAGAATGGTAGACTTTGAAAAATAGTAGCTACCCTAGCATATACGCATCGTTTATTCAGCAATGAATTAGAACACTCTCAGCTATTGAGCGTGTATAATGATAATATACACGCTAAAAAGTCTGCTTCCTTCTACCGAGCGACCATAACTCAGAGGTAGAACCGCCAACTGACGCCAATTCGGTCGGGTTTCAATCCTGGGTAAAAAGCAATCGGCTGTCTAACCGTACTGAAGAGCTGTGATACAGCGAAACAGATATGTCTACGGATGACTATATATATATATTTTAACGAAACTTGGTTATAAGCAACTGACAATTTGTATTGAATTATTTTGAACATTAATATATATATATATACATAAAATTTAAATTTTCAAATATCGTGTGGCCATTTCAGCGAGTGAAATTCATTTCATCGACGATCTTAAGCATTGTGGTAAAATACAATTACTTGTTTGAATCTGTGTGGGCAAAAGCAACGTAAGTAAGGGTCAGTCAGTTAAGTGCCATACGTGATACACGCTTGGGCGATCATGTCTCGAAAGAGATATGACTGACTGGGTAGAAGATTATCCCACAGTAGGTTGCCATTGCTTTCTGCGGTAGACTGGTTGCCAACCAAGGCTATAGAACCCAATCTGACCTGTTATTTAACCCATAACTGGAAGGAATAGACGGATTAATACCTTTCCCAAGGGTATTTGCGCGTAAGTGAATGCGATGAATTCGGCTGGAATTCGAACTCGGCTTCCCGATTTCTCTTTCCGAGCCGATATCCAATGCACTACAACGTACATCCTAAGTAAGGGTACCGAAAGGAAAAGGAAAATAAAAAAAGGGAAGGAAAAAGAGGAGAAAACGAAAAAAAAAAAAAAGGGGTTTCGAAGAAAGGGGAAGATGAAGTGTGTCAGGTTGGTAGGTAGAAGGAGACGCTAGCAAAGAGGATTGGAAGTCGAGATAGATACATAAAAATGCTAAAGATGTATAGAGAAAAGAAAGATTACGTGTTTTTAGAATTTTTTTTTCAAATTTTTTTTCCGTATTAAACCAAAACAGAGCCTGAATATTGTTATGATCAAATAATTTACGTTAAACATTTATCACAGGAATAAAAAAAGTAAGTATTTATGACATAAGTAAATAATATTCCTAAAGAGAATAAAATCAACTATTATAAGGAAAATTAAAATTTCAAAATTTATATAAATGTAAATTAAATTAGAAATAAATCAAAGATGGCGTCAAGACTTAAGTAATACTTATGTTATAAATAAACTTATAATTGGACAAATGAAAGAAATTATTCTATAAGATATATAAAAAAACTAAAATGCAATTACATATATATATATATATATATATATATATATATATATATAGTTTATAAAGGAAAACTCAACGCGACAAATATGACGCTTTGAGTTTTCCTTTATAAAATCCATATCGCTCTGGTTAACACCCATCGAGATCTCTGTATGGATTTAGCAATTAATATTTTATATTAAGGTAATCTTGTTGGATTATCCTCACCATTTATGAACTCACACACACACACACACACACACACACACACACACACACACACACACACACACACACACATATATATATATATATATATATATATAAATCTTGAAAAAGTGTAGGGAATCAAATACAGAAAATAAAACGATACCCCACTGTATTTGTAGATCTAGAAATAACTATCCGGTTGAGGGTAAGTGTAGATCTGAAAATGTGATTTATCAAGCAACCATCTACTCTAAGGAAAATCTATCTAATTTGTATCTATCGTAAAAATTTATAGGAGTGCGAGCCGAACCTATTACTTTCTAATTCACTATTAGGCTGAGTCCCTTCTTTTTTTATTTACAAAACTATTTGGGAAAAGGAAGTCTGGAATATTAGTATGGAATTAGTGTTGGAAAAGGAACATTTATAAAAGTAGTAACGTTGTCTAAATTCTTCAGCCGAAAATGCTAATGTAAAATGAAATAATTATTTTTGTTATTTATAAATATTATTGCCTTTAAGCCAGCTGCCTTTGACATGATAATATTTCGTCAGCCATTGTTTATATTTTCTGACCTTGAAAACGGCTGCCGTGACACATTCACACTTTTGTTTGTCATTGTTTTTTACGCTAAACATAGTTTTGTGTGTAACTGTTAACATTTCTTAGATGCCAGCAACATTTGAGCGGAATCATATTTCTGTGGGTTAAAGAAATATATTACATTCTTCTCATACCATTCTTCAAAATGTTCACCTATGAACATTTCAAGTGCATCTCTCCTTCACTACCTCTCTACCACTCAACCGAAGCAATTGTACAAATTATTTACATATATTAACAAAAACTCAGTCAATGATACTTAACAACACATGCAAACAGAAGTAATACAAAATTATTAATATCAAGAGTGACACTCTTCCCTCTTCTCTTTTGCAATTGTGCGCCTGTATCTTCCTTGTTAATTTTATTCCAGAGACACATTCCACACTGTAACTCTAATTTAGCCTCTTAAGTTAGGCATAATCAGGCTAGGGCGTGTTTTGCATAACATGTCTTCTTTCTTTTCTTTTTTCTGTCCTTTCTTTTCTTTTTAAACTTCCACTGAAAATGTTGTCCGTTTACACATTCTGAGACACGATGGGCACTAAGACGTGGTGTAATGATTAGCGCTAGAATAATTACGACTGAGCAGTGAGACTGACACTCACCAGGCGCTCCACAATTTAAGTCTTACCCCACATCTAAGCCACGTTTAGGAAATCACTATTCAGAAATAGTATAACCTATAACCACGAGAAAATTATCATAAAAGTAATTACGTATTTTTGTGAACCTCCAGAGTTTTCTGCATGCTTAACATTCCATTCAAAACCTGCAACTTTTTTAAAATAATAAACACAAGAGTAGAGTTCACACAATGTAAAACGAAAAGTCATCTATCTTATCTTCATGTCGTTTGTCACCACGATCACTTTTTTTTTTTTTTATTTTTGTAGGTGTTAACTAGATTCTTTATCAATCTATGTTTTTCCTAAAAAGAAAAAAAAAACAAAACAAACAAAAAAAAAAAAACCAGAGCAAGTCGCCACGTACCAAATTGATATATGTTTATTATGACGCCTGGTTAACCAACGATGACAACCGTCTTGACAGCAACGACGGACATGAACAACAAGTATATAAAAATATTAACGTTTTTAATCAAGGAAAGTTTTGTAATTTGCTTGAAGCATTGTGTATATTAGGTGTATGGGTAGGTCACAAGGCTATTACAATGCGTTTAGTAAAATAAAGAAAGGTAAAGAAGTTGTTGGGTTTGACCTATTTATTACACATTAATATTTCGAGGAGAAAATCTCATTTTCAGAATGGTAACAGACGTTGTTTTCTAGTTCCTCCGTGAACTGTGATTTTCAACGAATGGTCATCTTTCGCTGCTACTGCTGTCGTTAATTGTAGTGAGTGAGTGAGTGTGTGTGTGTGTGTGTGTGTGTGTGTGTGTGTATGTATGTGTGTGTGTGTTAGAGCATGTATGTGTGCGTGTGTTTATGGTATATATATATATATATATATATATGTGTGTGTGTGTGTGTGTGTGTGTGTGTGTGTGTGTGTGTGTGTGTGTGTGATAATTGACGCCGTTTTACGGTCTGATGATATCTGTCTGCTGTAATTTATGGTTTAACTAAGTATGGATTGACCTGACCGATAGTATGACCTTTGCTAGTGTGGTAGTGGGCGTCGTTTTATGACCTGGTGTTATATCTATCTGCTTTAATTGGGGGCGTGTTTATGGCTACATTTTTTTGATCCTGTATTTGTTGTCGTGTATTCTCGTGTGTGCGAGTGCGTGAGTGTGTCATGTGTGTGTGTTTATGTGCGTATACTTCTTGTATTTTATTTTTATTTTTTAATTCATTTTTTCCTCTGGGTTCATTTTATATATATATATATATATATATATATACCTGTATACCTTTACTCGGTATCATGTGTCCGCGTGTGTATGTGCGTATATAGATACATGTGTATGTGTGTGCCTGTATATGTGTTCCGATGTATAATGTGTTGCAGTATATATGTATATGTGTGCATGTATGTGTTCCAGTTTATAGTATGTTGGGGTGTATATATATATATATATATATATATATATATATATGTGTGTGTGTGTGTGTGTGTGTGTGTGTGTGTGTATTCCGGTATAAAGTATGTTGGAATATAGGGTAAGTGTGTGTGCGTGTGTACGTATGTTTATTTGTGTGCTTTAAACTATGATAGCGTGTTTGTGTGTATACGCCTTACTGTTGTGGCTGGTGTGTGTCAGGTGCATGATAGCGTTAATTATTCTGTTATGTAATCTAGGTTGAGCTCCTGTCTATTTTTGATCTGTGAAGTTTAGCTATTATTAAGGACTCTTTTAAGCGTAAGTTTCCTTGCTTCCGCTCTCTAGCTTCAATATTAGCAATTATGTATTTGTCTGTGTTTTTGCATTTTTTAGATGTTTATAGAAAGATTATACTTGCGAGTGTAAGTGTTCTTTGATGCTAATGTGTAATGGTCTGCTGGTGCTACCGATATAAATTTCTTCACATTTGGTGCATTGTATGCGGTACACGACATATACCTGGTGGTATATACCGGTGTCAGGAATAGAGCAACTGGCCAGTGTACACGTGGTGTCGTTTCTGGTATGTTGTTTGTTGTGGTTGTAATTGAGGTGTCTACGAAGAGTGGGGCCGTAGTGGGCCAGCTGTATGTCCAGTCTCTCTCTGCAGATAGCTCTACGTATTTTTGTGGTAATGTTTTCGCTGAAGTGCAGTAACCTAAGGAAGCAGGTGTTTGATGGGGTTTGTCGCCTTTATTACCTTTCCGTTCCAGGCGACCCACAAAGGGCTGGGGGTAGCCGTTGGTCTTCAGTATCTCTGAAATGTGCAGTGTGGGTTTTTCGATCTTATTCTTTGCTGCATTTATCCCGGATAGGTGTGAGCTCGTTTCTAACGTATCCGGTCTTTGCACTGAGAGGGAGGGCTGATTGGTAGTGGACAAACATATCCTTGCTGGCAGACTTTTTGTAGAAATCGGTGTGGAAGTCGCCTTTTTTCCGATACCTTTAGCCTGAAGTCCAGCAGTGACAGGCATCCATTGTTATCGGGGTGTTCGATGGTGAATTTTATTTTTCCGTCCATACTGTTAAACGTTACTGCCATTCTATTCGCCTCATCACGTGAAGAGGTGAGGATGAGTATGTCATCAATGTATCTTGTGAATGAGGCGTATGAATGGCAGGTGCTGAGGGAGAGACGTTCCAGATGGCAAGTAATCCTAATAGGCTGAACCCTATCGGAAGGCCAGTGGTCTGCATATAGGTGCGCCCTTGGAACGTAAAGTAGGTGTTGTCTACTATAGTCGTCAGGAGTAGGTGAATGTCTGCTGGGGTTAGGGTTGTAACAGTACAGACTTGAAGAGGTAATGTATTCCGTTATCAAATCAACCGCTGGGTGAGGCGGTACTGACGTGTACAGTGAAACAACATCAAGGTTAAATGCGTATCGGTTATGCTGCAGGTGGTTTTGATGGATTCCGTGTAGTATATGGATGACTTCATCGGAACTTTTGACGTGTCCGGGGAAGGTGGAGAGTATAGGTTTGAGGATCTGTGACAGGAACCATGATATTTTGTATGTGGGCCTTTCTATGCTAGAAACAATAGGTCTAATCTGTGGTGTCGTGCTAGTTTTGTGTGTTTTGATGAGGTGGTAGAATTCATTTTGGGAGGTTGCTGTTCTTGGTAGTAAAATTTAGTCTGTATTTGTTAGGGAGTTTCCGTAGTTTGCATATATCATTCCATGCAGTCTTGATGTAGTGTTCTATTTAGGTTGGGGTAATGTCTATGACTTCTTTATATAGTTGGATATTCCTGGGGTGTTCAAGTGCTAGCTGGTTGTATGTATCTCGGGGTATGACGCAGAATTCCTTTCCTTCATCGGATGGAAGATATATGAGGTTCTTCTCTCTCAGGGTATGGCGTTGTGGCTGGAAAGGTTGTGTTATTCTTCTAATATTATCTTTGAGGATTGCAAATATGGATTGTTTTAGCCTAGTGCTATGTTGAAACACACCTATTCCTCAGATAATGGACTCTCCCTCCTACATTAATAAGAGTTAACAAGAAGTTATGGGGAGTTCTTGAAAGTTAATAGGAGTTCTTTAGACTTCTATTGGAGTTCAGTAGAACTACTAGGCAGTTGATATTAGTTGGCAGTTAGCCGAATACTAAGGAGTCAGTTTTTAGTGGAAGATTACCAAATTCCTAACATTTTGGGTACGTTAAGTCGATTAGCTACCGACATAGCACGATCATAACCTTCAGTGTGGAAACTACTCCACAACACCTATAGAGTTTCAGGTAAGCGCGTAGTTGTTAGGGGGTGGATTGTCTAGGGTGTATGTGGGGAACGTTTAGGTGCAGTCGTGGCTGGTGTTGGGTCGTTGTTTGTGTTACTGATAACTGATAGCCACTTGAGTTGGTATGCTGTCCGGCAGAAGTTTGTTTCGACATCTAGCTTTATTTTGTCTCTCAGCTTCTGTGTTAGTATAAACTTTAGTCCGAGATTTAGCAATTCTAGTTTCTCGTGTGGGAGGGACTTAGACAAATCTGTAACCAGCGGTTGTTTTGTGGGTAGCGTATCGTGGAGTTTGTTTGTGCCTGTGTAGTGGGAATATTTTAGATGTTGTTTATTATACATCCACAAAAATGTATCTTTGAGGCATTCCTTTTCATAGTGTACGCATATGTGGGAGCTTCTTTACTTTCCTTCTTCTTTAACTTAAATTATTTTACTAATCACATTGTTTTAAATTAATTTTTCTTTTTCTTTGGTGCCTGTTGTATGTAAAGTGGTAGTTAGCAGGAATCACGCACATACGAGGGAGTTGACTAGGTGGAGTTGTCTTCTCTTTATCTCTCTCTCTCTTCTCCATGTTCTGCCTTTGACCGAAAAACTCAGATGTTATATAAGTTGAAATACCTCAAATTCAGATTAATTGCGTCATCCATTAAAAGACACATCTATTAACTATTTTTGCCGATTATTGCCTTGGGTCAGCTGCCTTTAACGTCATCACGTTCCGTCTTCTATTGTTATTTTCTGACCTTGACATTGCTTCTGACGCCAAGCATATTTTTGTTTGTCACTGTTTGCATTCCTTCAATACCAGCTGCCTTTGACCGAAATCATATTTCTGTGGGTCACGGAAATATATTACAGTTTATCGCTCCCCATCTTCTAAAGACTGAAGTATATTATACATGATAGGTGACCGTATAGAAAAGATACTTTCTCTCCATTCATCTGCGAACATCTTTGTCTTCGGTGACTTTAATGCTCACCATGATACGTGGCTTAAACATTCTAAAGGTATTGATGTTACATTTATACATAACTGGCAGTATAGCCCGGCGTTGCTCGGGTGTAATGAAAGCTTTCAAACTAATCCATAATCCTGGAACTCAGACTCTTTGGACGTTGGCACGAAAGACTAAAAAGCAATAGTTGTTTCCAGTTAAAGCGAAACCGTAGACTAAAAGAAAAATGAATCAAATTTTGAAGTTTGGTGAGAATCGGATAAAAATTGTGGATTTGTATAAAGGACATACAGACAGATAAACAGACGCACAGACGCACAGACGCACACACACACACAAACATCTTGCCTTTTATATATATATATATTATCGACTTCCTGCACTATTGTAAGAACTGCAACCTTGAAACTTCTGAATATCATTTCTTATGTCTTTGTCTATGAGTGTATCAAATTTGATTAAAATCGGACCACTTATTCTTTAACCCGATTTTTTCGATTATCGATTTTCGATATTTATCAGGGGTACCTCGACACGAAACCTAGCTAAGAACACTCGCAGACGCTTATAGTACAACTGTGTATATTTTCAAGAAAATCGGTTCAGCCGTTTTGGAGTCTGTAGGTAACGGACACACACACATACACAGACACACACACAGACACACACACACATACACAGTTCTATTTATAATTATGTTTAGATTACATTTTTTCATTGCCCAATTACTTAGTCAAATGGTGGAATTCCCTACTTGTTTTCGTAACAAAACCAAGCAACAGGCTTTTCGACTTGATTTTTTTCCGATCATGCAGAGTTTGGCAACACCATATTATTGGTAACACTGTGGTAGCCATTGATATTTCGTTCTAGTCATCTATTAAACAGGAACCCACTGTCCATGAGACCTCTGGTTTTTACCAGTATGCTGACTGGGACTCGCTCCGTGATTTTCTTCGTGACGCCCCATGGACTGATGTCTTTAACCTCACAATTGAAAATTGCGCCACTGAGATTTCTTCTTGGGTCAAAGCCGACATGGACGATTTCATCCCTTCTCGGAAATACCAGGTGAATCCTCAATCCTCTCCATGGTTCACATCAGCATGCTCGGCTGCTATAGCCCACAAGAACCACTATATACGGTCATACCAGTGTGACAGCTCTAATCATAACAGGTGACGATTTATTGCTGCTCGTAATAAATGGAAGTGATTCTTCGAAGGAGTAAAGTCAAAGAGAATGAGACACCGCATAGACTCCAACAATTTCGGCTTATATGATTGCCGGCGGCTCTGGCATATATGAAATAAGTACGATGTCTCTATCCCCACTCTTCAATCAATTTCAGGTATTATCCCATGCTGATAAAACGAAATGCTTTCCTATAACTTCTCCCCAAACTCTACCCTTGACACACCCGGAATGTCACTGACTAACTTTCCTCCCAAAACTGAGACTCTATTGAGTGATATAATGTCTTTCATACTTTCAGCCAAAATCTCTAACCTAGATCCCCACAAAGCATGTAGACCCGATTGTATCATATAATAATTCTGCTTGTTTCTTCCTTAGTTAGTTAGTTCCTCCGTCCGTTACGCCACGGAAGAAAGATAACACACTCTCCACACGAGCTTTTCCTTCCCCTCTTATTATAATCTATAAAAGTTACTCTCCTCAGCCTTTCTCTTACCTTTGTCAAACGGAAGGGGAATAAATAGTGAGAGAGTAGAAGGAGAGAGTCTATAGCATTACCGTAGCAGTAGCGGCTTAAGCTGGTGGTTGTAGAGTAATTGTGTGTGTGTGTGTATGTGTGTGTACTATACAATATAGTAAAAATAAGCAGGTATGTTGTCGTATCTCACGACCTAATAACGAAATTTCTGGCCTCTACGCCCCTGGTCATTACTCAGTTGGTCTTTTCTGTTTACAATGGATACAAAGCCATGATTTTTCAGTAATAAAACCAAATATTTCCTCTTTCAAAATCTCTCACAAAATATGGTACAGTATTTTGGTAATGGTCTATGCATACGTCGCTTGATATAAGATTACAGTAATGTAGCTTTTATGGACATTACTTTATAGATATTTTAATAAAATTACACTCTTTCTTATTGTTATTTTATTCTCTAATACCTTTATGTTTGAAGACGTTACTATCATTTGTAGTATGACAAAGTAAAATTTTTCCAGGAAATCATAATTATCCTTCCGCGGAAATTCCACGGGTTCCGCTAGTCCTTGTAATTGTCGTTAAGAAGTGTGATCCCGAACTGGCTCCTGTTCTTTCTAAACTGTATGATAAATGCCTCACCGTTTCCTGCAGGAAGTCATCATATGTCGGTTTTGTTTTTAAAACCTCTGGTGAGCCGTCCTAAATTTTAAACTACCTTTTTTTTTTTAGAATTGTCTAGAGGCACTAATTAATGCTGAATTGGTTCATAAACTCTCATCGCAATAAGTCTATCATGCTCTAGACATATATGGCGAAGTCATGGTTGTAGCATTGGACATCGCAAAACCCTTTGAGAGGGTCGGAAACACAATCCTTCTCCACAAGCTGAAAAGTTACAGTGTCTTCGGACAGATTTTTGAGCTACTCAAGTCTTTCCTATCAAAGTGCGAAAGGAAAGTTATACTGAACAGCCACTAGTATAGTTCATCGCGTACTAAGACGGCTGTCTCCCGGGAATCAACACTTGATCCTATTCTGTTTTTAATTTTGACCTTTCTAATGACATTAGCTCTCAACTTGTTATCTAAGCTGACGACACAACCATTTACTCTTGCCTCAATAGTAAGGCCTATCAGTCTGACAAGGTCAAAATTGCAGCTGGTGTCCGATATAATCTCAAGACAGTTGTTAACTAGGGCAAACGATGGCTTGTCAATTTCAACGTTTACGAAACTTAACTTCTCTCCATTACTCATTTGAGAGACTCTTCTCTGCTTTCTACCAGTATGGCTGATGTAAAACCCCAGGAAAGTGGCTCGTTGTGCCTTTTGGGGCTACTGTTCTCAGCTGACATGAAGTGGAAAGATTATATTGAATACATTGCTAGGTTAGCTGCTAAGCATATCGATTCACTGTGTCAGAAGAGACAACTTTTTTGTTTTCAAAATCTATCTTACATATCCATAAGTATATCATTCGCCCATGCTTAGAATATTGTTGTCATATACAGTACTGTTCAAAAGTATTAGGACACGAACCATGTTATCTTTTTTGAGGCATCAAAATAAAGTTTAAAATCACCCCTGTCCTAACACTTTTGCACACTACCGGTAACGTGCAAAAGTATTAGGACATGAGTGATTTTAAATGGGTGACATGGGTGATTTTTAATTTAAATACAGGGTCAAAAGCCAAGTGAATTGCTAATAAATATTGATTATTTAAAACTAGGTGTAAAAGAAATGTATTAAAAAGAAGTTATATTTAATTCTTCCCATTTTGTATTAAACAAGTTCTTTTGAAACTACTCTATTTCATTTTTGATAGTGAAAATAATGTAAATACTACTTAATCTCAAGAGTATAGATAAATAAAGAAACCAATTTAAAAAATCTAAACAAATGGAATAATGATATATTCCTTATGGATCTAACATCTGCTGTAGTTTGTAGAAGAGTAGCATTTATCAGAAAATAAAATCTAAATTCTGGTTAAATTTGTGCTATTGTCTTTTACACTATTCGGGCCGTTGACTTCATCTTTTTGCCATGTTTACGACGTTTGGACCGTTGTACGCTCCGGCCTTCTTCAAGTAATTGGAATTTTGAACTGAACCCTTTATTTATCTATACTCTTGAGATGAAGTAGTATTTACATTATTTACATTGTTCGGACTATTGTTCTCATTTTTATTGACATGTTTACGACGTTTCGACAGTTATACGATCCGGCCTTTTTCAGGTTAATAAATAAGTTAACGAGCTGAGTCAAAGGGAGATAACTACAGGGCATCTAGAAGTTCCATCGCACAAGGAAGGAAAATGATATAATCCAGTGATCGAAATAAAAGGTTCGGTTCAAAATTCTTAGCACCTGAAGAAGGCCAGAGCATACAACGGCCGAAACGTCGTAAACACAGCAATAAAAATGAGGACCACAGTCCGAACGTGTCAATAATGTAAATATAAATAATGCAATAAAACTTCCATCTTTCCGAATTTTGGACATTTTCTTTTATCAACTTTCTGGTGTAACATTTTCAATAAATCAGAATTTCTCTGTTGTTTTATGTATTTGGCTTTTTGGTCAGTTTTCAATATACTTATTCTTTTATTAATATATGGTTGTTATCTTCTTTACTAAAGATTCCATTATAAAATATTACAATCGAGAATGAACATCTAGTGTTAGTAGACTTAATGTCAGAATAGACAAAACTTTATTTTTGTTTCAAAAGATATCGGTCTATATTTAAACGAGTTCATAGCATTTTTTTAGACAGCCTTCAGTTTCAATCAAGTATCATAAATGTCTCACTTTAATCCAACAATACATTCTTTTGTCCTATAATAGGATTTACATCAGGAGGGGAATAAAATCGAAAGATAGCAGTTTTATTGAACGTTTATCTAAGAAAGCATTGAGCATTATTTTTCTCGGTGATAATGGAATAAGTCTACGAATAGTTAGTTGTTCGTTAGAGGAAAGAAAAATTCCATTCATTCATGAACAATATGTATTTGTTTCTAATGAAAGAAAATAAGTAGGTGGACATTTAAGAAATTAAAATTTTATACGAGAATTCAAGAAAATCATTTATCAATGTTCACTGCAAGAATGAGTTATTTAAGAATTGAAACCTATATTCTTATAAGTATACTCATATCTATCTATCTATCTATCTATCTATCTATCTATCTATCTGTCTATCTATCTATCTATCTGTCTGTCTATCTATCTATCTATCTATCTATCTATGTCAGTTTGTTCATTATCTATCTATCTATCTATCTATCTATCTATCTATCTATCTCAGTTTGTTCATAACTATCAGTTTTGCTTTTTCAATAGTTTTACTTATACAACGTACTTTGGCAAGCAGGTTCTTTTTTAAATCTCAAAGTGCTTGATATCTCGGTGAAGATAGAGCATTGATAGTTATAATACAATGCATTTGTCATTTTAACTGAGCAAGTTCATACCGACTTTGAAGTTTCGTGAGGATACCGTTATGATGTCTTCACTCATCGGGGCTGGAATGTTTTTATTGAATCCCGGTTCTCTTACCTATTTATAAGAAGCCTGGTAAACTTAAATACCTGGGAAGTGTTATAACAGAAGACGGAGAGTGCAACACAGAGACCCAAAGGCGAATTGGGATGGCGAAGAACGCGTCCCAGAAGGATGCTGCGAATATCATGGGTCGGGCATGTGAGCAATGATGAGGTTTTGGAAAGGATGGAAATGAAATGGAAATTCATACTGAGCATCAGGAAAAGACAGCTAAAGTTCCTGGGGCATGCAATGAGGAAGGAGGACTTGGAGAATCTGATACTGACAGGTCAGATAGAGGGGAAAATAGACAGGGGAAAGCAGCGGATAAGATATTTGAAAGGCCTGAGCAGGTGGATGACAGAACGCGAGTTGCGTGGTGTAACATGAGAAAGTGCGCTAAGAGCCACCAGGGATAGGGAGACGTGGAGGGCCATTATCGCCTACATCCTGAAAGGACAAGGCACGTAGAAGAAGAAGAAGAAGAAGATAGTGTAAGTTGACAAATTCTAGGATAAGTTGATTTTCTTTTATTGCACAGGTAATTGATTTGTTTTTAATGTTTTATTTATTGCTTTTAATGTACGCATGAGTAGGCTTTCGCGTAATTGTCTTTTTTCTTTGGTTTATTCTTGTCGTTTAGGTTGACATATTTTATTAATTTGACTTTTTTAATGTGCTGACGCGTTTGACCGCTTATGTGTTTTGTGTTTTTGTGTGTATTTGTGTTTGTGGTTTTATGCGTGTTTTTTCCCCGTTTTTTGTTTGTTATATTATTTTGCTATTTTTTTCGTGATTGAGTGTTTGTATATTGATGTTTTTATTCTTATTTTTGCTTTGCGTTGCTACATTATCTATCTATCTATTTCAATCATTTTATATCTATCTATCTATCTATTTTCAGTCTGTTCACATCTATCTATCTATCTATCTATCTGAGTCTGTACGTATCTATCTATCTATCTATCTATCTATCTATCTATCTGCACTACTTGAACAGTAATGAGTTGACCTTCTATTTCAGTCGTCATAATGTGGGTTTATTGTTTAATTTGCCACTTCGACCTAATGACAATCTCTGGTTACACGAAGAGCAACGAAATGCATTTAATCGTCTGTCTACAAAAAGATAAGCATTTTTCACAAGCTAAAACGCGTTAGATTTTCATTAAAAGGGGAAAACTATTTTATTGGTTTATAGAATTTGACTTTAGTTGGCATTAGAGAGAGAAAAAAAAACAAAAACAAAAAAAAACCAAAAAAAAAAAAACCCCAAAAACAAACTCTGAACAAAATCGCTCACATTTGGAGGCAAATTAAATATTCAGATGTTTTAACCACTTCTTATTCCACTTCCTCTATGTAACGTCTCTTTTCAGTACATAAGCGATCATGGCTCTCTACATATTCCTATCTTTTGTATGCCTTACTAATATCTATCTATCTATCTATCTATCTATCTATCTATCTATCTATTTATCTATCTATCTCAGTTTATCCATCTCTCTCTCCCTCTCTCTCTCTTTATATATATATATATATATATATATATATATTAATAAATATACATATTGTTCTACGTCGATAGCACGACTCGGATTTTCATGCGTTATGCAATCATCAGGTGCATATTTGAAACTGACAATTTAATAGATTTGAATTTAAGTTCACTTGTCTCTCTCTCTCTCACTCTCTCTCTCTCTCTCTCTCTCTATATATATATATATATATATATAGGGTTGTCCGATCTTTTAGTCATTTATATTCCAACAGGTTAGAACACGTCAAATTTATTGATAGATATAATATGCTTACATTTCTGATTAAAGCATCCATCAAACTATCACTTGGGAAATAAATTTTAAAATGACTTTATTTGTGTCAATTGTACAACTGGAAGATTATAATACTTTTTTATTACCGTAAAGGCAAACATATCTTGCAAGCAAAAAAAGAAAAAGAAAAGAAAAAAGATATGTACTTTGTACGGTGAAAGTGCCTTAGCTGACAGAATTCTTCTGAAGTGGTTTGATAAATTTGTTGATTGTAGTCTTATTGATGAAGAACTCTTAGGCAGATCCCCTACTGCATATAACTCTTAGGCAGACCCCCTACTGCATACAACTACCAACTGAGAATATTGATTGAGAATAACCCGCATCACACTCGGTGGGAATTGGCAGAAACGCTAAATTTATCAATATCCATCACCCATGACCACTTAGTAAAGCTTGGACACTCAAATCGCTTCAATGTTTGGGTACTACATTATTTGAGTGAAAGGAGTCTTTTAGATCGCATTTCAGTTAGTGTTTTCCTGTATTAACGCAATGAAATGAACCCTTTTTGAAGCAATGTGTTATAAGTTACGGAGAGTTTGCAATAATGTTCAGAAACACAGTTTCTAAATTAAGCAGCATGAGTCAACTTTAGCCATCCAAAAAGTAGGTCTTCATCATAAGTCATGTTGTGCATCTGTTCAGTTTGCAAAGCAATCCTGTACTCTGAGCTTCTATCAAGTAACCAATCAATTGATTTTTTCAAAGTGCTGCTCGCAACTGGACGATTTAAAGGAAGCAAGCCAAAAAAAAAAAAAAAAAAAAAAAAACCCGCCTAGAATTGGCAAACAGGAAAGGTTTTGCTTTCTATCAGGAGAATGCTAAACCTCACGTTTCTTTAGTGATCTCAGCTTGTTACCCCAATAGCCGTATTCACTAGACATTGCTGCTTTGGACTTTCATTTATTCAAGTCTTTGCAAAATAATCTTACGATAAAAAATTTAATTCTTTGGATAAAAAAAAAACAAAACAAGAAACCTCTGAAATTCTGACAAGACGGAATCTTTAAGTCGGAGGTAAATGGATAGTTTGTGCAACAAAATGGCTAATATTTAGTTGAATAAATATTTAAATGCATAATTTTGTTTTGTGTTTTATCTTAAATATCTGCATGGACTTTCCGGATAACCCAATTGCAACTTCCATTTTTCCCTTCCGCGTATATACTCGGAGGGTTTTTCGAAACGAGTATATTGATAAGTTTACATTTATATATATATATATATTTGCATGAACATTATTTTTAACGGCTACTCTTATTTGAGTAGATTTTTAAAAATATTTAGATAGTATATTTATGTATAACTTCCGGATTGAATATTCAAAAAATCATTTGTCTTCCGGCAAGATTCGAAGCTGCAACTGTAAGACTTAGTGGAAAAATCAGTTGATCTGAAGTGTCTTAAACACTCGACCACGAAAGAATTTGCAATTAGACAAAGCCGAATTAAGTCTTATAAATACATGAATTCATGGTTTGTTGTAATATTCATTTCTAATTTGTTTTCGTATCCTAATGTAAACAAATGTAAACAAAGAAAATTTACTTTTACGAAATGTTACAGAACGTTACGAAAGAGAATAACTCCGACATAATTTCAATTTGTTTAAAAATTATTTTTAACGGATGTTTGTATTTGAGAAGATACTTTGTTTTTCCCTTCATATATATATATATATATATATATATATATATATATATATATATATATATATAGTTTATGAAGGAAAACTCAACACCTCATATCAGTTATAAACTATAGCTCATTTCAATGAGTTTAATTAGCTCATATCATCAGACCTTACAATATATCCCCCATCTGGCAAAAACAACGGAAGAAATTCCGGCAGAAATTTTTTTACCAGATGGTGGGTATATTGTAAGGTCTGATTATATGAGCTAATTAAAATCATTGAAATGAGCTATAGTTTATAACTGATATGAGGTGTTGAGTTTTCCTTTATAAACTTCATATCGCTCTGGTTAACACCCATCGAGCTCTCTATATGGATTTACCAATTAATATTTTATATTACGGTAATCTTGTTGGATTATCCTCACCGTTAACGGACTAACACTGCAGGATTCGAATCCTTGTATTTTTCACTCTTTTCAATTTTGGGAGTAATCCGGTATAGTATCATATGGAACAGCAAAGTCAATAATTTCACACTTACTATTTTTCTTTATCTATAACATTCGGCCTGGATCTACATGCTTCATAACTTGATCTTGACCGAGAAATTTCATATTATCTTTTAGACTCTTTATCGACGATCGCCTCACTTGGTATTCGTAGCATTTCTCTTTCCCATTGCCGGCAAATTTAGGGTCAGAAATGATATCAAGACACTTTCTACCGACCATTTGTCTATAGATATCTACAAATGCATACACATTTTACATAGATTACAGCAGAATGTAATGGCAACCTACCATGGGAAAATCTTCTTGATAGTCAGTCATGTCTTTTTCGAGATATGATCACTCAAGTGTGTATCAGGTATAGCACTTAATATGGGAACAGAGAGCACAATTCTTTGTATTATCTTAAGCTGCTAGGAATCTCTTAATGAGTTAATCGAAACTTTTTCCAAACAATTCTAGTGGCACACAAATAACATGTGCGTGTGGATTGTAAAGTCTCGTAAAATTGTTACAATTGTCAAATTGTCCAATCAACATTACCATGTCTGCGTATTATCCGTTTATTGAAGTTTACTTCCCGTAAAATTTGCAGATTTTCCAGTTCAGAAATTAGTTTACACAGTAATGCTGAGTATTTGATGGAGGACAAAAGCGGAGTGTGATATTTGATGGAGGACAGTAATGTTGAGTGTGATATTTGATGGAGGACAAAAGCAGAGTGTGATATTTGATGGAGGATAGTAATGCTGAGTGTGATATTTGATGGAGGACAAAAGCGGAACGTGATATTTGATGGAGGACAGTAATGCTGAGTGTGATATTTGATGGAGGACAAAAGCGGAGTGTGATATTTGATGGAGGACAGTAATGTTGAGTGTGATATTTGATTGAGGACAAAAGCAGAGTGTGATATTTGATGGAGGATAGTAATGCTGAGTGTGATATTTGATGGAGGACAAAAGCGGAACGTGATATTTGATGGAGGACAGTAATGCTGAGTGTGATATTTGATGGAGGACAAAAACGGAGTGTGATATTTGATGGAGGACAGTAATGTTGAGTGTGATATTTGATGGAGGACAAAAGCAGAGTGTGATATTTGATGGAGAATAGTAATGCTGAGTGTGATATTTGATGGAGGATAAAAACGGAGTGTGATATTTGATGGAGGACAATAATACTGGTCATCATCAACAACTACAGGTCTGTCAGAACTTTTCTGTCTTGAAGATCAAAATGTCCAATTCTGAACCTAGAAACCCTTTTACGAAAATCTATGGCACAATCTCCATAATAATAAAGTATTAAGATTACTTACCCAGATCGAAATGCCCCTGAAGAAGGCTTGTGGGCACAACTATCGGAACGTTGGGATAACAGCAAGAAAGATGAGAAAAATAGTTTGCGTGTAAATAATGTAAAGAATGATAACCCCCTCATCCTCAACATTCTCACAGAAATAACAATAATTGTCTATAAATTCTATTTGGCTTTGACGGAGGGTAATGGTTAAAAAGTCATTCTGGCTGATCATCATAAATGATTAATGAAGTCGATGCTCGCTGATTATCGAAATGTGAGTCCTTGCGTCTGAACAAAATTAATTTTAATAAATATCAACTACTTATAAATTCAAATTTGGATAAACTGCTGAAGGTTTGTCGGTGAACTTTTAATTGTAAACAGTTCACCCCAGGAATTATGTAAATCAATTTGGAGATTCTGTAGCTGTATAAATGTTGCTGACTTAACTCTGGGACGATTAACTTATATACTTCCGCGTCACGATTACCGTTGCTAATTAACGAAATGGGGACACCATATATACTACAGCTGTAGCGCGTCTACGACAAAAGAGCCCGACCACGTGTCTTTCCAGGCTGCCTTTTATCCAGAGTTTTCCTTCTAGACTCGTTATTTAACAAGTTTAGAGAGCCCAGTTTGCTCTAGAAAAACAAACAGATTCATGATAGATTTCCTAGTGTATTTCTACGAAAGCGAGCAAAATTGACTTGACTGGAATTTGAAATTTAGACGCCAATATCTAAATCTAAACTTATTTATAAATGGAACTTTGTCTTGTCTGTGTGTGTGTGTGTGTGTGTGTGTGTGTGTGTGTGTGTGTGTGTGTGTGTGTGTGTGTGTGATGTCAAGTCCATGAATGGTGAGGATAATCCAACTTTCTTTTTAGTATTTCGTGCCAACGTCCATAGAGTCTGAGCTCCTGGACCATGGATTAGTTTTAAAGCTTTCATTACACCCGAGAAACGTCGGGCTATACTGCTAGTCATACATATATGCAGTGTATATAAGACTAAACCCGAAGAAACACTTCATAAGTTTCAGAGTTGAATTATAAATATATAATATAATTTCACAGGTTGCATTTACAATACACTTTATGCTAAAAATTATTCAACAGTTTCGTACTATGATCCTGCTTTCAATGACACTTTGGGTTGAATTTTATTCTACTGTGGCTGTCTACAGGTTTGCGTTTAACGAAACCTTGTGGTGAATAGTATTCCGATATCTGTTTGTGCGAGTCGATCTTTTAAAAAACTTGAAGTTAATTGTGTACTTCTATTTATCCTTCTATGTGCCCGCCTACAATGACACTGTTTTGAATGTTGCTACATTGTGCACTTCTATGAGTATGACTTTAATGCAACTGTGAGGTGAACGCATACTCAAATAATTGTTTATTGTAATTTAATAAACCTAGATCAGATATGGCACAAAGCCTAAAGTATAGGGTGTTGGGATTTTTGGGTACCTTTGTATACCTTTGTCAGCCACGAGCTGACTCATTTTATGGTTCACTAATAGAAGGGTTAACCAATCAGAAGGCTAAAAATAAAAATGCAACGTGTACAAAGGCGACCATATTTTCCCGAGTATTTGCGATATAGTCAGATTCAGTAGAGTGTCTGATTCGTGAGTGTTAATCTTTGACGTTGTTTCGCTGTATTTTATGGTGGAAATGGTCAACATAGGGCACCCAGTGAGGGTCGATATCAGTATTTATTCGTAATTGAACTACTTTCTTTTAAGTTTACGTTGTGTTGAAACTAAATGAAAGCCACGTTAACAAAACTAATTGAAAGTCACGTTGTGTTGAAACGAATTCAACTGTGAAAGAAATAGAAAAAATGTGGTGATGTACTCCTGTAGATTAAAAAGATGTTTCAGTTCTTAATTACTTAAAATTTACACAGACCGACTATCTTCTGATGAAGGTTGGAAAGGCTCAAAATCTTATGATAACTACAACAATATGTCTAAATAATGTTAACTCCTTATCTTCATAATTTCATCATATATTCTGCTTTGCCTCACCAGTTTTCAAGTTGCACCCCTTAAAATTATTTAAATAAATTCATTCATTAGAATTATTTAATAATTTCAATCATATACGAATTAATGTTCAGAAGTATACTTGGATGACAAAAGCCTATTATCAATGTTTGAAGTTGAATAACTGAATACTTCAACATTGTTTACCAAGTCATACTTTATCGATAAATGTAACTTATGTTTTTGATTTGATTATTTGTAACATTTTATTGAACTCTCAATTCAAAGAACAATCTTAGCAATATAAGAGACGCAGATGGCATTTGTTGATTGCAGAAAGAGAAAAAAACTACAAAAGCTCTTAGACAAGGTAGTAAGAGAAAGCGTGAAGATAGGACTAACTATCAATCGTAAGACATCAGAATGTGTGAATGTCAAAAAAGTTCAAGATACAAGTTATGAATTAAAATTATCACGTGTTAAGAGAGTCTGTAATGATAGCGACGAAACGGTTTTGTCTGGTTACTGTCACAGAAATGATACTCCTGCTTTGTATTCATACATAACAAATATGTCCGACACGGTACTTCCGTGTCTGATCAATGGCTGAAATGGGGCTTCCGTTTCCTTAGTACCCGGTTAAAACCCAAGCAATACAAAAGTCTGCACAGAGTATGGAAAATGCAATACCAAAAATCCGAGTGAGCATTGGAATAGCAAACGATGCCTTCTAAAAATGAAGCAGTTGAAATCATTGCATTCGCTTACGCGCAAATACCCTTGGGAAAGGTATTAATCTGTCTCTTCTCCCACCAACTATGGATTAATAACAGAACAGATAGAGTTCTATAGCCTTGGTTGGCAACCAGTCTACCGCAGAAAGTAATGGAAACTTACTGTGGGGAAATCTTCTGCCCAGTCAGTCATATCTCTTTCGAGACATGATCACCCCAGAGTGTATCACGTATGGCACTTAACTGACTAACTGAATAAAATAGTTGAAAACATGATTAAGGCTTCTACTGAGCATAAAGTGGGGGATCAGTTTTATATTGTTATGAAATAATAAACTGATCCCCCACTAATTACTACTTAATAGTATAATATATCTTTTCTCTTTTTAGCTCTGAGTCAAATATAAGGACAGATTGGGTTTTATAGCCTTGGCTGGCAACCAGACTACCGCAGAAAGTAATGGAAACATACTGCCCAGTCAGTCATGGAAATCTTCTGCCCAGTCAGTCATATCTCTTTCGAGACATGATCGCCCAAGCTTGTATCATGTATGGCACTTAACTGGCTAACTGACTTCTATATAATGTAGCGATGAAAAATTTTATTTTCATGTAACATTTTCGTCAGAGGAATGTATCTTAGTTTTATTTTTCTTGGCGCTTTACCATCTTACTTAATAATGTATTAAATTTGCACGACGTCGTATTTTTTATTACCGTTTGAATTTCAGATGTCGTAAAAAGTTATTTTAAAAATGCCTTTATTAATTAAAATTTCCGTAGAAACACGGAAAGTTTTGAGTTTGAGTTTGAGTTTTGTTTAACGGCATATCAACACCTCTGTGGGTTCTTTAATGCCAAAAAGGTGAGGTTTTAAGGTTGTTTTTATATTCAGTTATAGTGAGAAGGTTGATTTAGTCAGATTTTGATGTTTTTTTGTTTTTATTCTTTTTTTATTTTAGAAAACTGAAAATGTCTTCTAATTTTGTAATTCTTTTTCCTTCAAACATGTTATGATAATATTTTTTCTTGAAAAATGTATGTTGGTAATATTTTTCTTTCAAAAATGTTTATTTTTCTAGAAAAGTGTGTTTTTATACTTTCATAATGTTTTGACCCCAGTTTAGGGGTTAACTATTTGCCCATAGCTGGGACCCCTAACATACTTGCGGGATAGGTAGAGAGCAAGAGGGACAGAGGAAAACAACGCATAACAGTGAGCTTGAGTAAATGGATGTTGGAACAGGGATTAGGAGAAATAACAGAAAGATAAGATTTATTAACAATTACAAAAGTCAGGAAATCGTGGAGAGCCATACTCGCTGGACAGATAGAGAGCAAGATGAACAGAGGAAAACAACGCATAACAGTGAGCTTGAGTAAATAGATGGTGGGACAGGAATTAGGTGAAATAACAAAAAGACAAAATTTATTAACAGTTACGAGAGTCAGAAAGTAGTGGAGAGCCATATTCTCAGTACAGATAGACAGCAAGAGGGGCAGAGGAAAACAACTTAGTGAGTTTGAATAAATGGATGGGATAGCAAAGTTTAGGAGAAATAAAAAAACAGAATTTATAAAAAGCTAGAAAGAACAGGACGTTATGGAGAGCCATGATCGTTTACGTCCTAAAGAAGAAGAAGGTTGTAATATGTTGGTTTTCTTAATATATGTTATTTCGATTGTAAAAAGTGCTTATATTAATTCATTGTTTTTATTCTTTTAACCCATTTGGCACCGCCGTTGTGGTCACCACTTTCCACTATCTCTTGGTGTCATTCAAGGCAGAATCGAGCAATGGCTTACCGGTTTATTTTGCATCAGGGATGTTGAAGTTATCCCGTGCTCTCCTTTTGCTCGTGGATTTGTTTTAGAAGTTACTTTCTTCTAGTCCCTGTCTAAAGGTTGTTTGAATTAAGAGTTTCCTTCTCCTAGACTGGATACTTCCAAAGACAATAAGACAATCTGTCCTATGTTCCCATTGATAAGAAAAATTAATTAATACATTACTAACTCGCATCCATTTTCTCAAACACTCTTCCCATCTGCCCAACCCTCAGCCTCGGTATCCTTACCCGTCTATCACCCTCCTTCTGACATTTCCTATATCTAACCACTCTTTCTCTTCACCTTCCCCTATGTAACCCCCTGCGCAATAGTGGCAGTGGAATGCCTTGCTTAAAAAATTACTCAGTTCCCTTTACGCCTAATCTGTGAAGTAAGTGCTAAGATCATTACATATATCCGGAAAGAGAATGGGTCTAATTTAATAACTAATCTCAAAGCTGCTGTCTGTCAATCATCACAGGCAACCTCTCCTGCCTATCATAAGCATGGACCAAGCGAGTCTCCCCGAGAGCAATACACTGCACTTCCTCGGCCTTACCCTCTCTTCGGATCTCAAGTGGAACCACTACATTGAGTCAATAGCTAAATCAGCTGCTCAGAAGGTTGGCTCACTGTGTCGGGCCAGGATGTTTTTTCCCACCTGAAACCATCCTGCATATATACAAATCAACCATTCGTCAATGCATGGAGTACTGCTCCCATATATGGTCAGGTGCCCCCGCTGTTCATCTCGGTGTTCTTGACAGGCTCCAAAGGAGAATCAGTAATGTGATAGGTACCAACTTGGCGGCTCGACTCCAGCTAATTTCCCACCGACGGGATGTGCCTTCCCTCTGTCTGTTCTATAAATACTTTCATGGCTTCTGCTCCAACGAACTTAAGTCACTGGTGCCCCTGCAACAGGTGTTTACTCGTGCAACCAGACTGACAACTGGGTCTCACCTGTTCACAGATCAACCAAATGCAGACGACAATTCTACTCCCGCAGCTTCTTTTCTCGCACTTACCGCCTGTGGAACTCGCTTCCATATTCTTGCTTTCCTGACGGCTATAACCTCCAGAAATTTAAATGCAATGTCAATACTCATCTTTTAACCACTTGACACTAGTTCTTTCTACACCACCCCGTATATCCTTTCCTTTCTCTCCACTTTTGCAATTGTCATCACACCTGTATTCACATCCTTCTCTTGCTCCTTTCTAACTAGTTCGTCTTTCTCTTTACTCTCTTCAATCTAATCTTTTTACTCTTATGTAGCCCCCTAATCTTTTTACTCTTATGTAGCCCCCTAATCTTTTTAATCTTATGTAGCCCCCTGCACATCAGTGGCGTTACCGCCTTGCTCGGAGTGATATGATTAACAAAAAAAAAAAAAGAAAAAAAAAGGAGAAGATTGGAAATGAATAACAAAATATATATTTCTTTTTTCGCTATACGCAACATTTTTTAAGAACATATACGATAGTGACTCTCCACACGTTTTATCTTGTCATTGTTCTACCAATATTTAAAAATAAAAAATAAATAGCAGTGTATATGCAAATAGATAATTTCCATTAAGTAAGCCATTTTAATTATTTAGATTAATTCAATTCAGACTAATGTCCTAATCTGTGTTGTTATCAAAACGTTTCAACCTTTTTACTATCCAAACTTCTTCAGTCTAGCGGATTTGGTGAGTTCCGTTCTTGCGCCAAGTAGAACAAATTTAAACTCAGTTTGAACAGGACAAGCAACAACTAGTCAACCTCCTTAAACTAAATAAAGGATTCTCTTCGAAATTTCCCTAAAGGTTACCCGGATTGACAGACACACGAAGAAAATCTGGATGGTAGAAACGTTGTGATAACAACAAAACTTAGTCCGAATGTAAATATAGATAGCACTCTGTGCAAGAAATTCAGAGAGGAAGGACTTCCACGCTGGACATGATATAAGACACATGCTGTAAATATAAATTATAAAGCCCATTTTCTTAAGCCTATACATTAACTTACTCGGCTGTAGTCCATCCTCCCAGGAAATATATTCTCCATTTCATTAAAAAGAGGATTGGCGAGGCTTTTAAGGAAACCTTGTGGCGAAAAAGGAACCTCGAGGTGATGTAATGATTAGCAAGCTTGTCTCGCTGGAATCATTACAATCGAGTTGTCAGTTCGATCCTCACTGGGTGTCCCATACTTTCGGCTTTGTGCCACATCCAAGCTTCGCTTAGAAAATTGCCATTTTATCGATTGACGGATGATTTAAATATTTTCTGATCGGTTTTTAGGATGCGCGTTGTGGAGAAATCGAGGAGCCGAGATCGAATTCCAGTTGAACTCCTGCATTCACTTAAATACCCTTGAGAAACGTATTAATTCGTCTCTTTCCTTCAGTTATGGGTTAAATAACAGGACAGATTGGGTTCTATAGCCTTGGCTGGCAACCAGTCTACCGTAGAAAGTAATGGCAACCTAGCGCAGGAGAATCTCCTGCCCACTCAGTCATGTCTCTTTCGAGACATGATCGCCCAAGCGTGTATCACGTATGGCACTTAACTGACTGACTGAATAAAATAGTTAAAAACATGATTAAGACTTCTACTGAGCATAAAGGGGGGATCACTTTTATATTGTTATAAAGTAATAAACTGATGCCCCACTAATGACTACTTAATAATATAATACATCTTTTCTCCCTCTAGCTATGCGTCAAATAATAGAACAGATTGGGTTCTATAGCCTTGAAAGTAATGGCAACCTACTGCAGGATAATCTTCTGCCCAGTCAGTCATGTTTTTCGAGACATGATCGTCCAAAGCGTGTATCACGAATGGCACTTAACTGACTGAATGATTGTGGTGAAAGGTATTATGATGTCTTCTTGTGGGTCTCGACCATTTAAGGACACTTGGAGTTGAATGCTATTCTACTGATGCCTGGCGGATCTTCTTGGAGAAGAGCGTGGCCGTAGTAAATATATCACCAATCAATGTACGCATGGGTTTCCTTCTCTGTGTACCATATTCCGCCCTAGTTTTAGTGCAAGGGCGACATTAAAAAAATGTACAATTTTATAGAGCCGCATATTATTTGTTAGTCAAAAAAAGTAATAATTGAAATAGTCAAAATAAAAGACTATTAAAGAAAAAATGCAATTAATTTTTATTAATTAACATTTTAAAGTACTATAGAAGACTTATATGAATACATTTTTCAGGTACAAGAAATGTTCAACCGAACCCTTTATTCAATCACTTGAGTATATCATTCTCATGACATGTGCGATCCCATTACCGGTAGTTATTTAGTTATCTCCCTTTAACTGAACACTCCAAGTTGTAGCCTGATTCCACTGAGCCATGTGTCATTGAGGACCTCATTTTATGGATTTGTAGAACTTATAAACCTAATGTCTCAGTATCCATTTTTAGCAGAGCTCCTATTGCAATCTTGCTCATGATTTTCTCGATTACTAGTATATTACTGGTTCCCATATTGTATTCATTTCTATGTTTGGCCGACTTTGGGGTTTTGTGGCCTAGCATATGTACTGATTTTTAGGTTTACATAATTTCCTATGGCGTTCTCTATCAATAAGCATTCTGTATTACTAGCTTCCATATTGTATTCATTTCTATGTTTGGCCGACTTTGGGGTTTTGTGGCCTAGCATATGTACTGATTTTTAGGTTTACATAATTTCCTATGGCGTTCTCTATCAATAAGCATTCTGTATTACTGGTTCCCATATTGTATTCATTTCTATGTTTGGCCGACTTTGGGGTTTTGTGGCCTAGCATATGTACTGATTTTTAGGTTTACATAATTTCCTATGGCGTTCTCTATCAATAAGCATTCTGTATTACTAGCTTCCATATTGTATTCATTTCTATGTTTGGCCGGCTTCGGAAATATTTTTTGGCCTAGCATATTTTTTTTTTAATCATGTCACCCCAAGCATGGCATTCCACTGCCACTATAGCGCAGGGGGTTACACAGGGCGATAGACGAATTATAATGTACATAGGGGGAGAGTTGGAGAGAATGGGAGGGTTAGTGTGTTAGGAGGTGTCTATTGACTTTACATTTAAACTCCTGGAAGTTATAGCCGTCGGGGAAGCAAGCATGCGGAAGGGAATTCCACAGGTGGGAAGTGTGAGAAAAGAAGCTGTTGGAGTAGAAATTGCGGTTACATTTCATCGGTTTCACTGTAAAAGGGTGGGACCTAGTTGCCAATCTAGTATCTCGTGCAAATTCACACCTAGGGGGCACCAGTGATTTAAGTTCATCAGAGCAGAAGCCATGAAAGTATTTATAGAAGAGGCACAGGGAAGCCACGTCACGCCGGTGAGAGAGTGACTGCAGGGGTCAGCTAAGTCGGTATCAATCACGTTACAGATTATTCGCTGTATTTTGTCAGGAAGCCCGAGGAGAATAGTAGGGGCACCCGACCAGATGTGGCAGCAGTATTCAATACACGGGCGGATGGTAGCTTTGTATAAGTGCAGGATAGATTCAGGCGGAAAGAATTTCCGGGACCTGCACAGAGAGCCAACCTTCATAGCAGCGGATTTAGCAATGGATTCGACGTAGTCATTCCACTTGAGGTCCGCTGAGAGTGTCAGGCCAAGCAGGCGTAGTGTTTTACTCTCTGGGAGGGATGCCTGTTCCATGCTAATGGGAGAGAGGTGCGGTCGTCTGTGGTGGTTAATTGACAGCAGCTTCGTTTTGGAAGAATTGAATTTTACGAGCCATTTCCTACCCCAATCCACCACGGATTAAAGGTCCTTTTCAAGCTCAGCCGCGATGTTCGCTTTATCATCAACACCAGATTTTTGATCGAGGCGAGCGTATACTGTGGTATCATCGGCGTACATGCCTACTTGTGATCTTATGGCATCGGGGAGATCATTGATATAGATTAGAAAGAGCGTAGGACCTAGGATAGCGTTTGTAGGGTAGTTCTGGGAGGCATGTCCGTTTAAAATCACCTTCAGTGTGCGGTTGGAGAGGAATGACTGGATTAAGTCCAACAAAAGTCCAGTAATGCCGTAGCTTCGCAGTTTCTGTAGAAAGCCGGCATACACTGATTCTTTAAGTTTACATAGTTTCCAGTGGTTTTCTCATTCAATAAGCATTCTGTTTATACTGGTTCCCATATTGAATATATTTCTATGCTTGACCAGCTTATGAGATTTTTGGAGCCTAGCATATGCACTGATACTTTGAGTTTACATAGTTTCCAGTGATGTTCTCTATCAATAAGCATTCTGTATTACTGGTTCCCATATTGTATTCATTTCTATGTTTGGTCGGCTTTGATGATTTTTGTAGCCTAGCATATGCATTGATTCTTTGAGTTTACATAGTTTCCAGTGGCGTTCTCTAACAATAAGCATTCTGTATTACTGGTTCCCATATTGAATTCATTTCTATGTTTGGTTGGCTTTGAAGATTTTTGTAGCCTATCATATGCATTGATTCTTTAAGTTTACATAGTTTTCAAAGGCGTTCTCTATCAATAAGCATTCTGTATTACTGGTTCCCATATTGTATTCATTTCTATGTTTGGCCGGCTTTGGTGATTTTTGTGGCCTAGCATATGCACTGATTCCTTAAGTTTATGCAGTTTCCAGTAGTGTTTGAGCTGAATTATTTCAATTTCACCCCATAAAAGGCTTTGATCCCCTTTCTTTTTTCATTTTCTCGCACTTTCCGCCTGTGGAATTCCCTTCCATTTACTTGCATCCCCGACAGTTACAATCTCCAAGAATTTAAATGTAAAATCAATAGTCATCTCCTATCTCACTGACTTGCATTTTCTCTCTCTCTCTCATATTCCTTTTCCATTCGCTCCACTCTCATAAGTATTCTCATCCTTTTCTTAACCACTTCCTGACACCTCCTACAACCTGTCACTCTTTCTCATAACTTTCCTCCTATGTAACCCCCTGCACAATCGTGGCAGTAAACTGTTTTGCTTGGGGCGATAGGATTATATAAAGCAAAGATGTGGTCAGAATGAGAATGATATACATCAGTGATTTCGCAATTAAAGAGTTGGGTCCGAAATTACTAACAGCTGATGTAGGCCGGAGCGTACAATGTTCGAAACGTCGTAAACATGACAATAAAAGTGAGGACAACAGTCCAAACAATATAAATAATGTAATACAAATTTTAAATAAAACATTTTTTGCTAATAAGTATTTTTAAGCAGAAGTTTCACTTGAAACACATTTGAAGGATAAAATAATCTTGTTTTAAGAAAAAAGCAATTACTTTTATTAATTAACAGTATAAAGTAGAAAAACATATTTATTTAAAAAAGAAAATAACTCAAGAACAGAAGGATCTCAATGACTCAATAAGAATGACACATCTGACTGCAATCATTTATCAGTTTGTTAAAATTAGGTGTCAAGTTGGTTGTGCTGATCCTCCAGACTGACTGAAAATTCGATTCGGTGAGAAGTGAACTGCTTTTGTTTTTTGTTTAGTTTCAATATGGAGAAAGTTTGCTCACAAATGGAAGTTAATGCAAGCAACACAAATATCTTTCTTGCAAAATCTTACATATTTTAAACTTTTCCTGAGTGAAGAGACTCATAAAACTCGACCAGTGATTAAATTTCGAACATCCTTTTCTAAAGAGTTGCCGGTTTGCAAATTAATCGCTCTACCCACAATTTCTTAGTAGCTGTTTCAATGTCACAGACAAAATGTGAGCTGAGCACATCAAACTCTCTTTCAATTCCGTTGAAATCATCAAATCTAAACTTATTTATAAATGGAACTTTGTCTCTGTGTGTGTGTCTGTGTGTGTGAGTATCCATTACCTATAGACTCCGAAACGGCTGAACCGATTTTCTTAAAAATTTACGCAGTTGTACTATAAGCGTCTGCGAGTGTTCTTAGCTAGGTTTTGTGTCGAGGTACCCCCGATAAATATAGAAAATCGATAATAGAAAAAATCGGGTTATAGAAGGAGTGGTCCGATTTTAATCAAATTTGATACACTCATAGACAAAGACATAAGAAACGATATTCAGAAGTTTCAAGGTTGCAGTTCTTACAATAGTGCAAAAAATCAATAATATATATATATATATATATATATAAAAGGCAAGATGTTTTTGTGTGTGTCTGTTTATATGTCTATGTATGTTGATATATACAAATCCACATTTTTTATCCGATTCTCACCAAACTTCACACAAATATTCTTTAGTCTGAGCTCCAGGACCATGGATTAGTTTTAAAGCTTTTATTATACCCGAGCAACGCCAGGCTATACTGCTAGTCTTCTGATAAATTCATCTTTTAGTGCCTACGGACAGGTAACGAAGTCATCAGATAGACAAAGATAGAAAGGGGCGTAAGACAAGGGTGTGTCTTTTCACCGGGTCTGTTCAACTAAAGACTATTTTGAGGGCCCTAGATTTGTAATCGGAGGCCACAATTTGATTAACATATGGTACGCAGACGATACAGTGCTGACAGAAGACACAGAAAGGAAACTACAAGACCCCCTACAGAAGGTAGCTGAAAAGAGTGACAAATAAACTGCACGAAAACAGAATGCATGGTCATTAGTAAAAAGAGCAATCCAAAATGTCAAATACAGGTTGGGGATACTAAAATCGATCAGGTACAAAAATTTAAATATATAGGAGGTGTTCTAACAGATGACGGAAAGTGCGACACAGAGATCCGAAGGCAAATTGGCATGGCAAACGACGCGTTTCAGAAGCTGAGTAAAGTATTAAGAGACAGGAATATTTCGCTAGAAACAAATAAATTCTTATGTGATGTCAGTTCTTCAATATGGCAGTGAATGCTGGACAATATCGTCAAAGATGAAGGAAAAACCAGAAGCAACAGAAATGTCGTTCTACAGAAGGATGCTGCGGACATCATGGATCGAGCATGTGAGCAATGATAAGGTTTTTGGAAAGGATGGAAACGAAAAGGAAATTAATACTGAGCATCAGCAAGAGACAGCTAAAGTTCCGGGGATATGCAATGAGGAAGGATAGCTTGGAGAACCTGATACTAACAGGCTAGATAGATGGAAAAGGAGACAGAGGAAAGCAGCGGATAAGGGCCTGATCAGGTGGATGACTGATCGGGGGTTGCGTGGAGATTTTTTTTAATAATCATATCGCCCTAAGCAAGTTATTTTATTGCCACTGTTTTGCAGGGGGTTACATAGGAGGAAAGTTATAAGAAAGAGTGATAGGTTACAGGGGGTGTCAGGAAGTGGCTAAGAGAAGGATGACTGCAGCCATAAAGTGAGGGATCAGTTTATATATTGATTGTAATATAAAATTGATCCCCTACCTTATATCCACATTATAATAGTATAGAATTTTTTTTAATAATCATATT
>JBBBDQ010000340.1:3315000-3392500 GCA_037127315.1 Ascarosepion bandense | reverse complement strand
AACAGGACAGATTGGGTTCTATAGCCTTGGTTGGCAACCAGTTTACCGTATAAAGTAATGGCAACCCACTGCGGGATAATGTTCTGCCTAGTCAGTTTTGTCTCTTTCGAGACATGATCGCCCAAAGTGTGTATCACGAATGGCACTTAACTGACTGACATACGATTTCAGTTAAGGGCGTTGGTTTATCTATAGGTATTTTTGAATAATTTGAAAATGCGATATCTTTTCAACGCACCTGCAGATAATACAATAAACGTTAAAAGACTGAAATTCAAGTAAAGCAGTTGCCGCTAGTTAATCATAGATAGGTGTCCCACACAATGTTCGGCAATTAACCTAACAAGGGTAGATATATATCGTAAAATCAACCAACCAAAGCAGAGAAATATATATATACAGATAATACACACACACACACACACACACACACACACACACACACACACACACAAATATATATATATATATATATATATATATATATATATATATCCTACGTTTATTGCACAACTCGGAGTTTCATACGTTATGCAAAATTCAGGTGCATATTTCAGACTGACATCTTAATAGATTTGAATTTAACTTCACTCGGTGTTCATGGGAACTAAATCTTATAAATTTAATTTACTGCTTTTTTAATTAACAAGATTAAATATTTAAATATTCCAAGGTTACAAGTCGATAAAAATTTAAAATTTAAATTTTATATCAAAATAAAAAAAATAAAATAATGAAATGTAGAGAGAAGAAATCAAAGGGGCGTAATTCATGAGCCTTAAAAATTTAGATATTCAAATATTACATGTACCTAACAATGTAAAGAAAATTAAAATTTTAAATAAAACTAAAAAGAAAAGAAAAATGAAGAAATAAAATTTAGAATTAAGAATTAAAAATTAAAAAAATTTAGTGAGCGAAAATAAAAGGGGTTTAATTCGTAATTGTCGAAAGTAATATTGCAGAATGAAAAAAGAAAGAAGAAAGAAAGAAAGAAAGAAAGAAAGAAAGAAAGAAAGAAAGAAGCAAACCTAAAGACGAATCTATATCAATCTGGGTCTAAGAATTTAAGTAATTTTTTTTTATGTAAGCACGTGGTCATTAAATCACTTTCTTTGTTAATCAAATTTGGATTCTTGATATAGTTTAAAATGACAAGTTTTTGTAACAGGCATAGATTATATTTATCTCCTTTTCCATTGTACGGTTTGGATTTAGCTACGATATTCCAGATAATAATTGGATTCTTTTGTTGTTAAATCTTATCTTCCACTTGTTAGAAGTACTTCCAAAGTAAAATTTTAAATCAAATGAAGTGTTAACCGTCACCGTCACCGTCTGTCTCCCTAAGTTCTATTTTTTTATCGATAATAATGTTTGTTCTCAGATCATTTCACACTCAATAACCCTTGGTGTTGTAGCGAGGAAGAAATTAATTAAAATCAACCTTCTTCTTCACTTTTACAAAAATTCACAATGACCTGTGAAATCCTGGTTTTTCCCAAATAGAAAAAGGATTAACCATGTGCTTAACGAAAACGTCGAAACCAGATTTAGCAAGTAGGTGTTAAAATAATGTTTGACCAAATTTAAATAAATTAAAATAAAAATAAAATAAAATAAAAATAAATAAAATTAAAATTAATACTAAAATAAAATTAAAATAAAATAACATAATAAATATAATAAATAAATAAAATAAAATAAATGAATAATATATAACAAAATAATAAAAAATAATAATAACTATTATTATTATTATTATTATAAATATAAAAGAATTGAGGACTTCGCGAGCAAGTGCGAAAATCTGAATACTTTAAAAAGATAGCGTCAAGATAGCCAGTCACACATATAAGCTGCAAAGATGAAAAGCTAAAATGTAACGAGAGAAGCTTCAAGCTGACCCGGACATTTGTCCTCTTTCTATTTCCTTCTGCCGATTCCTTTTACTTCCTGCTGAATACATACATACATACATACATACATACATACATACATACATACATACATACATACATACTCTTTCAGCAATTACTACTATGAACATTTTCTACAAATCTTGATACTCATAACTTTATCATTGAACTCAAACTCTACCCTTAACTTTTTAATAATGTTTCTAATTGCACATTAACTTCTACAACTTGTGTTATTCTTTCCTTTTAATAAATTTATATTTTAACAAGAAAAATGTATATTTTATTCTTACACTATTATTCCACACAATTCCACACATTCCAACCGACAACCAACCTTCTAACGAAAACCTTCTGATGATAATTCTGCATAAATCCTGTAAGATGTAGGGAGTTCGGTTATGTCTAACACAAGGCCGAATCAAAGAAACCTTAACCAGCTCCTTACGCTACAGTGTCATAGTGTCTTTATCGCATTGTTTGGGATGAAATTATTAAAATGAAATTAAAAATGCATAGAACTATAAAAGAGTTCTAGGGAAAGAAAGAAGATTCTCAAATAAAACACTACTTAACATCAAAAGTGTGCAAATTGCAAAAACATTTCAAATCATATATGGCAACTCAATATTATTTCGTCTAAATTGTAGCCCCTTCAAATCTATCTATCTATCTATCTATCTATCTATCTATCTATCTATCTATCTATCTATCTATCTATCTCAGACTGTTCATATCTATCTATCTATCTATCTATCTATCTATCTATCTATCTATCTATCTACCATTAGACCTAACAAAATAAATGGGAAAGAAAAATAAAATAAATTAAAATTAAAATTAAAATTAATACTAAAATAAAATTGAAATAAAATAACATAATAAATATAATAAATAAATGAAATAAAATAAATGAAAAATATATTATAAAATAATAATAAATAAAAATATAACAAAATAATAAAATTAATAATTAATTATTATTATTATTATTATTATTATAAATATAAAAATACAATATAAAAAAAATAAATAGTGAATAAATAAAAAATGTAAATATAAATATAAACTAGTATATGGCTTAAACTACTAATAGTATATATATATATATATATATATATATATATATATATATATATATATTCAAATTTTTTCAGAACCTTTAATTTATAAATAACATATAAAATCTTTATAAAAATCATTTCATAATAAAATAAATAGATATTAGAAAGATGGGATAATGATAGCAGGAATTAAATTAGGAAAAAAATTAGAAATGTTATTTATAAATTAAAGGTTTTGAAAAAATTAGCAATAAATACGTACTGATAATAAGAGTTAATTTACTCAAAAGCCCCCTTAAGTTTGAGCATAATATAAAAAAGTTCTTTCCTTTTTTCATCCTTTTCCTGTTTTCTGTAAGAAGAGGTCAAAATATGGAGAAAGCAGAAAAGACATTTTTGGTACTAGAATAGATACACCAAAGGTAATACGATATAAAGAGAAGCAAAAAAAAAAAATAAAGAAGGAAAATAAAATTAGGTTAAAAGTAGGTTGACACTCTGACCGTTAGGGAGAAAAACAAAGAAAAAAGAAAGAAAAAAGTAAGTATTTCAAAAGTAAGTATTTCAAAGTAAGTATTTCAAAGTGAATATTTATTCTGATTAGTTAAAAGGAACACACACATAAATTTTATATCTTTCCACAGATATAAATAGTAAACTGATGTTTGTTTGTATTTAAATGTAAATCATTTTCACAACCAACATCCAACATTGCCTGATGACGAGATTCTATCTCGAAACATAGAAATTTCGGTGTCGCAATGCACATTTAATTCATAATTATATGATTATATTAAGCTCTACAACATTTATTATACTGAGCACTGTATATATAAAAAAATATCAGTGCCAGAGGACTCGAAATCGTAAAAACTTGGATCCTCTTCCCTGGACATATATATATATATATATATATATATATATATATATATATATTTCTTTTTTATAATCATATCGCAAGGAATTTTATTGCTACTGTTTTGCAGGGTGTTACATATGAGGAAAGTTATAAGAAAGAGTGACTGGTTATAAAGGGTGTCATGAAGTGGGTAAGAGAAGGATGAAAATATTGATGAGAGTGGAGTGGACGGAGAAAGGAGCATGAGAGAGTGGATGAAGGTTAGTGAGATAGGAGATGACTATTGACTTTACATTTAAATTCTTGGAGATTATAACTGTCGGGAAAGCAAGTAAATGGAAGGGAATTCCACAGGCGGGAAGTGCGAGAAAAGAAGCTGAAGGAGTAGAATTTGCATTTTCAATTTATTAGTTTTACAGTAAAATGGTGGGACCTAGTTGCTAATCTTGTGACTCGAGTAAATTCATATATAGGGGGCACCAGTGAGCTAAGTTCATCGGAGCAGAAGCCATGAAAGTATTTGTAGAAGAGAAACAGAGAAGCCACATTGCGCCGGTGAGAAAGTGGCTGTATCCGAGCAGCCAAGTCGAGATCGATCACATTACAGATTCTCCGTTGGATTTTGTCAAGGACACCTAGGTGGACAGCAGGAGCACCCTACCAGATATGGCAACAATATTCAATGCACGGGCGGATGGTAGATTTATATATGTGCAGGATGGTTTCAGGCGGAAAAAAAACTTCCTGGCCCTACACAGGGAACCTACTTTCTTAGCAGCGGATTTACCTGTAGATTCTACATAGTCATTCCACTTGAGGTCTGTTTGTGAGAGTTAAGCCGAGGAGGCGCAGTGTTTTGCTTTCAGGGAGACTAGCCTGAACCATGCTAATGGGGGGTAGGAGGGATTGTCTGTGAAAGTTAATAGATAGCAGCTTTGTTATGGAAGCATTAAAATTCAGGGGCCATTTCTTACTCCAGTCCGCTTACTTGGGATTTTATTACATCTGGGAGATCGTTAATGTAGACAAGGAAAAACATATGACCTAGAATAGAGCCTTGGGTGTCACCCACGTTCGTATGATAGTACTGGGCGGCATATCCGTTCAATATTCCATTCATTGTGCGATTTGAAAGGAATGACTGGATAAGGTCAAATAATTGTCCAGTTATACCATAGCGTAGACGGCCAGAATGCCAGACTCTGTCAAACGCTTTGGAGATATCTAGGGCAACAGTTCGGGCTTCGCCGTTCTTGTCGAGAGCCTGATGTATATATTCAGTGATGATCGTGAGCATATCAGCAGTAGACCTGGTGAAGCGAAACCATACTGTTTGTCAGAGAATAGTCTGTGAACTGTGAGATGTTGAACCACCTCGGCGTTGATTAGGGCTGTGAACACTTTGCGAAAAATCGGTAGGAGGCTGATAGAGCAATAATTAGAGGGGTCAGAGGGTTCACCAGTGTTTTTATATATTGGCAACACGGAGGAGGACTTCCAGCAGGCAGGAAAGCAAGAAGCAGAGAGGTAGTAGTTATAGCGTTTAAAGAGAACAGAGGAGAGTTCAGGGGAACATTTCTTCAGGACAATGATTGCGATTCCGTTGTCGCCGCTCTCTTTATGGTGGTCAAGCTTTGAAATTATCTTAGAGACCACCGAGGGAGTAATGTGGATGTCATTCAGTTGGTTCTCAGTTCCGGGTGGGAAGTCGGGTACAGATACTCCAGAAAACTTTAGTGTCGAGTTAGTGGAGAATCTGCAAGCGAAGCACTCAGCCTTGTCTGTTGTAGAGGTAAGGACCTCAAATTCGTTGATTAGAGGGGATTGAGGGTTTGCTATTTTTAGTACTTTTTTTTACAGAGCCTTCAGTAGTCTTTGGAACCAAACTTACGAGATGCTATGCGCTTCTCTGTTCTGGCTGCAAACAGCAGCTTGGCTTTTTTAAGTATCTTCTTGCGCTCATTGCGAGCAGAGGCAAAGAGGCGCCTGTTATAGTCCAACGTTTGACTCTGATAAAGCCGGAAGAAGTGATTTCGATGGACGATGGCGGGCGAACAAGGTAGAGAGAACCAAAGAAACTAGCGGGATTTGTCTCAACTCAAATCCTTCCTGAAGAGGGGAAGGTAACCAGGGACATAGAATTCAGAAGAGACGATGGAAGATAGTAAAGAGGATATATATATATATATATATATATATATATATATATATATATATATATATTGTGTGTATTTAAGCAGCATTTTACACGAATCATTTGTAAAATAAAAACGGAAGCTGATGATGGTTCGCCTGAAATAGGCTCACATTTCCGATTTACCATGAAATAATGTGTATACCTTAATTTTTCTCATATTTGCCTTATATGTATTTATATACATATATATTTAGAGCTCTCTTAGAGAGTTATCTTACCACTGCATGTACAGGATGCTCCTTTGGATTCTTCTCTACCCACACTGCATGCTGATATATATATATATATATATATATATATATATATATACAACATGAATATGTTATAATATCACAACAAAAGTATCTATTTACACGTAGTTTAAAACAAAATAGCTACTTTTGTAATGATATTATAACATATTCATGTTATCATTTCTGAGTAAATATATATGTACATATACATATATATATGATATATATTTCTTTATAACAGTAAATTTCTCGGTGTTTATTATTTTTCAGTTCTTTTTTTTATATTTTTTTTATATATTTTAATAAAATAAAATAAAAATTCTTTATTGATATACCCCCTAATAAGACCAGTCACTTAAGTTCCATACGTGATACACGCTTTGGGCGATCATGTCTCGAAAGAGACATGACTGACTGGGCAGAAGATTATCCCGCAGTAGGTTACCATTACTTTTGCGGTAGACTGGTTGCAGACCAAGGCTATAGAACTTTGCCAGCCAAAGTTATAGAACCAAATCTGTCATATTATTTGACTCAAAGCTGGAGGAGGGAGAGATGTATGATATTATTAAGTAGTAATTAATGGGCGATCAGTTTATTACTTTGTAACAATATAAACTTGATGCCCTACTTTATGCCTAGTAGGAGCCTTAATCATGTTTTCAACTATTATATTCAGTCAGTCAGTTAAGTAAAAATTATATATTTATATACCCCCCACCAATATTAGTCAGTTAAATGCCATACGTGGAGGGAAGAGACGGATTAATTCCTTTCCCAAGGTTATTTGCGCGTAAATGAATGTCATGAATTCACTTAAAATTCGAATATGGCTCCACGATTTGTCGTTTCCAGTCGAAATCCACTGCACCACAACGCATATCTAGCCATTATAATATATTTTGTTCTTTCCTTTTGTTTCCTGTGGTAGATTTTAAAGTAAATAAATTTCATCTCAACAATAGTCGGACCATATTATTTTAAAGGTAAATTTTTTTGAAAAATTTATCAAAACCAAGTATTATGTCATGTTATATATTTTCTCTATGTCTCCTTTCCTCATTTTTCCTTTCTTCTATCCTTGGATGACAATTGTCACGGCTGCTTATCCAACGTACATTCGCTCTCTTTCTCACTTTTTAATTTTGGCTTTTCTTTCTCCTTCCTCCCTTTTTTAACTTTTCCTTTCCATTTTATTGTTTTTCTTTACCCCCTCTCATTTTCCGTTTAACTTTCCTGTACTTCCGTTCCTGTGACACACTTATTTTTTTTTATTTCTTTACACTTATGTAGTTTTTAAATGTCCTTTTCAAAGATCGAGTTTGAATCCATTTCGCCATCTCTCTATTTTCCCTTCCTCTTCCCTACCCTCTGTAACATCGTCTAATATAATCCACTCTCACTTTTTTGACTTCCAGTCCTACTGTTCTATCTTATTTCTATCCTTTCATGTGAACTTCCGGTGCATGAATTTCTTTTTGAAATTTCTATAATAAGCGATCGCAGACGAAGCGAGCTTACTTCGCAGAAATGATCATACGACATGTGGTTTTTGAAGTTTTATTTGATATATATATATATATATATATATATATATATATATATATATAAGTGGATGTGTCTAGCCACGCTGGAAGAAAGGAAGCAAGTGTCTAGCCACATTTATGAGCTGTGATACAGCGAGTGGATGTGCTTAGCCACACTTATAAGCTGTGATACAGCGAAACAGGCTTTTATGTAGATGACTAATATATATATATATATATATATATATATATATATAGTCATCCGCAGACAGATCTGTTTCGCTGTATTACAGCTCATCAGTACGGCTTAGACTCCGGTCGCTTCCTAACCCAGGATCGAAACCCGACCGAATTGGCGTCAGTCGGCGATTCTACCCCTAGACCATCAGCGTCTAGTAGAAGAAGGCAGGCTTTTTAACGCGTATAAACACGCCCAATAGCTAGAGTGCTCCAATTCATTATCGAATGAGCGGTGCGTATACACGGTGATAGATTTGACTTATATATATATATATATAGTCATCCGCGGACAGATCTGTTTTGCTGTATCACAGCTCATCAGTACGGTTAGACATCCGATTGCTTTTAACCCAGGATTGAAACCCGACCGAATTGGCGTTAGTCGGCGATTCTACCTCTGTGCTATGGGCGCTCGGTAGAAGGAGGCAGACTTTTAGCGTATGATGTATCATACGCCAGAAGCCAAAGTACTCTAATTCATTACTGAATAAGCGATGCGTAGATGCTAGAGTAGCTACTGTTTTTTGAAAGTCTACCATTCTTCCACAGTGCTCAATCAGGGTGTGAGAGCGTATATATATATATATATATATATATATATATATATATATATATATATATTGGTAGCTAGCTACATATGAAAAGACAGATGCGTTGTAAATTTTCTTATATATTTCTGTATATTTGTGCATGTGTGCGCGCATGTGTGTTTTAGTACAAAAATCGTGTAATTGATTCTGGTGAGAATGTCAGCCCGTGCGTAAATAATCAACTTAAATGTTCTTTTAAAAATATCCTCCCTGGGCAGTAACCCGATTAGAGCATGAAGTTCAGTTTAGATAACCGGATGTCTCCACACCCACTAAAATTTCGGTCTAACTCGAAAGAATTGCTACCCACATTATATCTGTACTCATTTTATCAAATTTAACTAGTATTTTTTGTACTAATAACCTGTGTATAAACATTAACATCAAAATTCTACTTCAAAAGGAGGAATTAACTTTCACCTTTCAGAATATTCACCATATCATAATGTATGTTTGCGTTGTGATCCCTTTTTTGTCCATGAGCAAAAAATAAAAGAAACAAAAATGATAAACATACTGAGAATATTCTAAATTTTATTTTTTAATAAAAAGTGAAAAGCTTCCAAATATATGAGGATTTTTTTTTTATATCAAACAAAATAGCAAATAAAATAAATCATAGGGAAATTGTGCGAGCGGGAAATTGGAACAACGTCCGTGATTGATAAATATGAAAGAAAGGTTGATAAACCTCAAAGGAAAGCCGAAATCAAGAGAAAGCAATCATAAAAGGTCTTATTAAAATTCTACTTAGTCATCATGACCGTTACACCTTGCTCCCAAATTGGAAACACGGAAAAGACATATCAAAAACGCTACTTGATTTATTTTGAAAGTGAATGCATAAATAAAAAAAAGAAGGAAGAAAGGACGGAAAGAAAGAAAGAAAGAAACAACGACAGAAAGAAACAAAGAAAGGAAAATGAAAGAAGAAAGAAAGAAAAAAGAAAAAGAAGAAAAAAGGAAGATAGAAGTGTTTAACAACTCCTGCGAGAAGAAAGAAAGAATGAATGAAAGAAATAAAAAAGAAAAGAAGGAAGGACGGAAACATTGAAACAAAGAAGGAGCGAAAGAAACAAGGAGAGAAAGACACAGAGAAAGAAAGAAAGAAAGAAAGAAAGATGGAAGTGTATAATTTCTCCTCCCAAAAGTGCAGAAATAATGGTCTATTCTGCTTTACTTTCATGGATAAATGAAAAAATTCATATCAAATACATGCTGCTGGGTTTAAATAGACTAAAGAAAGAAAGAAGGAACGAAGCGCTTCAAGTCCGTTCCAGTGAAAAATAAAAATTGTCAAGTTCAAATCAATAGATTTGTACTCAACTCATATAATAACAATCAACATTCATATTTATTAAAAGAAGTGTTGGATATATACGATTGGTGAACATGGTAAAACTCAACAATTTCTAAGGGGCGCCGTTCCTATGAAGTTAAATTCCTATGAAGTTAAATTCCACAGATATTCTAGATAACAGGAGGCATTTATAAGAAACTAGCAGTATAGCCCGGCGTTGTTCGGGTGTAATGAAAGCTTTAAAACTAATCCATGATCCTGGAGTTCAGACTCTTTGGACTAAAAAGCAATAGTTGTTTCCAGTTAAAGCGAAACCGTAGACTGAAAGAAAAATGAATGGATGTAAGTAAAATTTTGATTTCCTGATATCGATATCAAATAAGATTTTTCGCCATAAACTGAATTTTGAAGGCTAAATAAGTCCTCTGAATAAATGATATCATGGCTGAGATTAAGAACTACAATTATACCTACTTAGAGCCAACCCCGAAGCAAAAACTAAAATAAAAGGGCTGAAAAAATACAGACATACAGGCAGATAAACAGACACACACACAAACATCTTGCCTTATATATATATATATATATATATATTATCAATTTTCTGCACTATTGTAAGAACTGCAACCTTGAAACTTCTGAATATCGTTTCCTATGTCTTTGTCTATGAGTGTATCAAATTTGATTAAAATCGGACCACTCCTTCTATAACCCGATTTTTTCGATTATCGATAATCGATATTTATCGGGAGTACCTCGACACAAAACCTAGCTAAGAACACTCGCAGACGTTTATAGTACAACTGTGTTAAATTTTCCAAGAAAATCGGTTCAGCCGTTTCGGAGTCTATAGGTAACGGACACAGACACACACAGAGACACACACAGAGACACACACACAGAGACAAAGTTCCATTTATAAATAAGTTTAGATGAAATGAAAAGTCTGTTGGATTCAGATATCACTGAAACCAGTAGATCTCCGTGGAGAGCCCAAGTTGTGGTAATTAAGGAAATTAAAAAAGTTAGTCATCACCGAAGCAATCAGAGAATGGATTTATTTCCTGAAAGGTAAATATTTTATTCTAAAGCTCTATCCTACATTTTCGATGAACACAAATCTTTGAAGACTAAAAACGGTAAAACTCATCGCTGGCGAATTAAACTTTCCACTTCCAAAAATGATATCAGATATCGACCAGCCATCAAAGATGTATGCGTTAACGAGCTTACGTTGCCCTTCTATCAAGAATATTGACTTTAAGGAATTCCATAATAATCTAAGTCATCCTGGAGTATCAAGAATGAGGCACTTTAACTGGGCGAGGAATTTGCCCGACTCAACAGGGAAAGTAAAGAGAATGAATGAAAATTATAACGTGGGTGCCATAGAAAAGCCAAAATTTAATGGAGGAGGAGGTAAATTAATCAAAGCTATTCAGTCCGTTAAGTGCCATACGTGATACACAATTTGGGCGATCATCTCTCTTTTGAGACATTACTTACTTGGCAGAAGATTATCCCGCAGTAGGTTGCCATT
The DNA here is from genome assembly GCA_037127315.1 of Ascarosepion bandense. NCBI lineage: Eukaryota > Metazoa > Mollusca > Cephalopoda > Sepiida > Sepiidae > Ascarosepion > Ascarosepion bandense. The sequence continues at coordinate 3,381,032 of JBBBDQ010000340.1, read as the reverse complement.
GCCTTCTGCATTAGACTGGTTGCCAGCCAAGGCTATAGAACCCAATCTGTTCTATCATTTAACCCATAACTGGAGGGAAGAGACAGATTAATACCTTTCCCAAGGGTATTTGTGCGTAAGTGAATGCAAGAAATTAAAATGGAATTCGAACTCGACTCTCCGATCTCTCGTTCCGAGTTGATATTTACTGCACATCCTTCCAAAATATTGAATTTACATTTCAAGAGCTCGCTTCCTTTAAATCGAGGCGGAAACAAATATTTATTGACTACCATTGGTGAATATAGTCGTTTCTCTTTCACTTTTGTGTGTAGGGACAAGCTCTATACAACTATGTTGACTTGTTTAAGTAAATTATTTTGCATATATGGTAGGTCAATTTATATACCCTCTGATAGAGGACCTAGTTTTATGTCGGAGAAGTCAAGTAGATTTTCCCGCAGATTTTTTGTGGTGCGTGTAGATGGTGGCAACGTGTCTTCATGCTAAAGGTACCGGGTTGGAAGTTTTCTGATTGCTGCTTTTGACTGGTAGTTAAGAGCCCGAACTCTTGCTAAGCGTCTTGAGAGGCTCCTTTTATCCACAATCGCATAATATCGAGATTCTTGCAGTGCCATATGGCGCATGAAAAAGTATCTCTGCAAGCGCTTCAGTGGGAAATCCTGAGGTCACTCTGTGCTGTAGTCTGCTCCAGTTTCTTTCCTTCAAATATCACAATTGATGACTGTTTCCTACTACTCTAAGCCTAACCTTTCTAAAACAACCGGAACATGACAATTTACAAACAAACATGTAAAACTAAACCAGCTAAACAAAAAACCTAAGCCTCTCAACGTTTCTTTTTCTAACACCCGTGGTATACGTACCAAGTTTTGCGATGTGGAATCATTCCTCCACGAAAGGTCCTTAGATTCTAGCTCTATGTGAAACCAACCTTAACCCTACAATCCCATTCTCCGATTTCTCGATTCCTAGATACCTTCCTCTCTTTAGAAAAGACTTCAATGCTCACATGCATGGCCTGGTTGTTTATGTCCGTGAATATCTCCCTCTGGCTAGGGTGATTTACTGTTCATTCTTACATGTTTCTCCGTCTCTCTCTACTAAACTCAGTTTGCTATTTTTTCTTTGTCCACCGGTCCCCTTTCTCTTTTGATTGTTTTGTACTAGATAGCATCTCAGAAAATACAGACACGGCCATTTCTTCTCACCCGTTTGCTGATAGATTTGTTTTCGGTGACTTCAATGCCCACCATGCCAAGTGACTGGATAATTCCGTCAATGAGCTTGCTGTCGTCCATACTCTGGACTTCTCAGTCACTCAGTCTCTCATGCAAGTGGTGAATTTCCCCACGCGTCTTTCTAGTAACCCTGAAGGACAGGTTTCTCTTCTAGACCACTGCTTCACTTTGTTGCAGTATTTTGGGTACCGTTGTATACTAGTAAGCCAGCCATGAGCTGGCTCATTTTATAGTTCACCAATAGAAGAGCTAACCTATCAGAAGCCTCAAAATATTCAATGCAACGTGTATAAAAGGCGGTAATATTTTCTCGAGTATTGGCGATATAGTTAGATCTAGTAGAGTGTCTGACTCGTGAGTGTTAATCTTTGACGTTGTTTCATTGAACAGATTACGTACTGCGGTGTATTCTATAATCATAAACTATGGTGGACATGGTCAACACACTTCTGTTCTTGAATTTTGCCATGCCACACAGCTCTGCTCTCTTGTCAATTCTGATCATGCTGTAGTTTCCGTTAATATCTTTTTCCATTTCTCTCTTTCTAAGAATCCCCTACCAGAAGAATATCTTACTGCTACCAAAGAGTAGACTGGTATTCATTCGCGATTTCCTTTGTGATGATCCCTGGAACAAAATTTTCAGTCTACCTATTTAAGACTCTTTGAGGTCTCCTCCTGGGTGAAAGCCGGCATTGATGTTTTCATCCCCGTCCGGATATTTATGGTTAAACCTCATTTATTTTCTTTTTTCTTTCTTAATTGCTTGGCTGCCATTGCCTAAGGGAATAACTACTTCCGGTTTTACCGGAATAACGCGACTGACTACGATAGGATGTTTTTTGTTTCTATCCATACTGAATGCAAGCCTGTCTTAAATGATGCTAAGTTGTTGTTGGATAATAGAATGAAGCAGTGTATAGCATCTTGGAAGTTTGGATCCGAAAACGATTGATGGCTCTGAAAAAGTGTAATAAACCCTCGATCACCGTTCTGTTCATTCAATTTAAGGTTCTCACTGCCACAGCAAGCAAGGTTGAGTGCTTTGCCATCAAATTCTCATTCAACTCCACAGTTGATCTGTCTAGAGTATCTACATCTGGATTCCCCCTCAGAATCGAGGATCAACTCAGTGATGTATACATAACCCTCTACCTGATCTCTAATATAATTTCTAAGTTCGACGCCCATGAGACTAGCGGGGGTGATGGTATTCTAGTCATCGTCCTAAAGAAATGTGCGTCTGATTTATCGCCTGTCCTCTCTAAACTGTATAACTACTGGCTCGCTGCTCGCTGTTTGCCTGTTTGGAAGTCCTCCACTGTAGTTCTTCTACTTCTATGTGCCCTGTCCCTTTAGGACGTAGGCGATCATGGCTTTCCACGTCTCCCTATCCCTGCTATCTCTTAGCACGCCTTCTCCTGTTACACCATGCAACCCTCGTTCCGTCAGCCACCTGACCAGGCCCTTCAAATATGTTATCCGCTGCTTTCCCCTGTCTCTTTTTCCTCTATCTAGCCTGTTAGTATCAGGTCTTCCAAGCCCTCCTTCCCCATTGCATATCCTAGGAACTTCAGCTGTCTCTTCCTGATGCTCAGTATTAATTTCCTTTTTGTTTCCATCATTTCTAGGACCTCATCATTGCTCACATGCTCGATCCATGATTTTCGCAGAATCCTTCTGTAGAACCACATTTCAGTTGCTTCAAGTTTTCCCGTAATCTTTGATGGTATTGTCCAGCATTCACTGCCATATTGAAGAACTGATAACACATAACAATCCAGTACTCTCTTCCTTGTTTCTAGAGAAATTGTCCTGTTTTTAATTCTTTACTCAACTTCTGGAATGCTTCCTTCGCCATGCCAATTCGCCTTCGGATCTCTGTGTCGCATTTTCCGTCTTCTGTTGGAACACTTTATAACATCTGGGCAGAAATCTGACCCTTTTAATTATCACCTTCTCAGTCTCTTACCGCTCTTTGGTAAAATGTGCTATCATCTCACATACCACAACCTACTTTCTGGCAAGCAATATGCCTTCCACTTTGCCAGGTTCACTACTGATGTGCTAAGGGCCATCACTGAATACAAATACCAGGCCCTTTATAAGAACAGCAAAGCTCAAGCTATTACCCTGGGTATCACGAAATTGTTTTGTCAATCATCACAGGCAACCCCTCCTGTCTTTCATAAGCATGGACCAAGAGAGTCTCCCTCTAAGCAATACATTGGGCCTCCTAGGCCTTAATCTATCTTCCGATCTCAAATGGAATCATTACATTGAGTCAATAGCCAAATCCACTGCTAGAAAGTTTGGATCACTGTGTCGTGCCAGCATGATTTTTCAACCTGAATTCATCTTGCACATATACAAATCATTTATCCGTCCTTGCATGGAATACTGCTGACATATATGGTCAGGCGCCCCCGTTGTTCATCTCTTTATTGCATATGAATTGCCGTGCATAGACTGGAAAGATAGTGGAGCAATTTCCCGCTGTCTTTTCCAATGTTTTGATTTCAGAGTCGTCCTCCAAAAGTAGTTGAGACACCAGACTATAAACGGTGTCTTTTCCAAGAGAATTAGTGCAAGTTTAACTGCAGCAGGCTAGCCTATACTTTGAACTTGGCTCGACAATGCTACTGTCTACCAGCATATATTTTAGGGAATCTTGCCTGACTTGAAAATCAGGGCTCAGATATCGCTTTCTACCTGAGCTCAGCCCAAGACTATAGCCAATGGAAGGTAACCAGCTATCTCATTTATCAACCTGGTGTTGATACTGATAGCCGATTCTGAATCAATTTGACAATTTTTATTAAGTAAAATTATTTCGATTATGGTCTTTTAAAATAAAACTCAAATTGAATTTGCGGGTTGAATTTACTACCGGGTTAAGAGAATTACATAAACAAAAATTGATATGATAGGCGGTTAGCAAATGTTGATATATAATCTCAATTGTGGGTTTTGAGACGGTATCCGAAATAACAAGAGGTTAAGTCTTTTGGCCAACGTGTTGCTTTCGTAATGCAATACCTTAAAAAACAAAAGTCATGATTTAAAATTAAATTACAAATTCATGCAAAACATAATGAAAATTTCTGAATATGAAAAGTACACAAACAGGTATAAAAAGTTAAAGAAATGAATTAAATCAAAGAGGGCCTATAGAATAAGGCTCAAAATTGCTTTAGATTCTTATAACAAAAACTAAAATTAAAATACTCCATGAATCAAACTAAAAAGAACAAAAAGCACAAGCAAAACACAAATCAGATTCCAAAGAATATTAATCAATCTGTAAACTCACGACAAAAAGTATTTAAACAACAAATAGATATTATAAAAAACATTTACTTCAATATATTAAACGCACGGATCTAGTTTAACTACCAATGTTTGTTTGCGTTTGGTATAAAAGACAAAAGATGTATTAGGAAAAGGATTAAATATCATAATTATATATATATATATATATATATATATATATATGTGTGTGTGTAGATTCCTTTAAAATTTGGTAAGGTAAATACCAATTAAGAAAAATATCAAAAGAAACAGTATTATAATCAAGAAGCCTAACTAACTTTAGTTTCCTGATTGTATATATATATATATATATATATATATATATATATAACTTAAAAATTTCGAAATTTAATTCCGTTGAATGGCCATTTCAACGAGGAAATCCTCGCTTCGTCTGCAACGGCGGAAATCAAAACCTTTATTAATTCAAATGTGTTACAAGATTGTTATTCCGGTAGAAGCCCCAAAATATATCCATGCAATGAAATTTAAAGGGCGGGGTTGGATTCACAATTTTTTGAATGTAGGAAAGTAAGAAGGAAGAAAAGCAGACAGAGATCCCTCGCTCAATATTGGAAGAATTTGCACCTCATCTGTAAGAGCCAAGAGTTCAAAAGTTAAAATTTGGCCATGTCACAAGGATAGAAGTGGTAGGAGGAACGGAAAGGAAAGAAAGGGCAAAGGAGTGGACAGGGGAAAGTTAACTGAAAAGTAAGCTATAGAAAATTCACTTAGAAACCAAAAAAAAAACTCACTATGACTTTAATGTTCAACATTGAATGTTAAAAAAATGATTTAAAACTTACCATTTTTTTTTTCAAATAAATAATAACAAATGTAATAGGAAATTATGGATATACAAAATTAGGGATAAATTTTAAATTTTAGGGAAGATCTACAAAAAAATTCCATTTCTATTTTTGCACTCATATATATATATATACAATCATACATACCTCTGCTCTCACATATTCATACATGTGTATATACGCACACATCTCCGCACATACATACATAATTACACATATAATCATACACACATACATTTACACATCATACATACACGCACATACTTATATACAAACAGCAGGGAAAGTAATTATGTCTTAGAAAAGCAAAGAAAATAGGATTCGTTGTAATCAAAATATAAAAAAAAGTTTTAAATAAAAGATAATTAAAATAGATTAAATAAAATAAGTTCAATTGATATATATATATATATATATATATATATAGCAGAAAGTTTTAAATAAAAATTAATTAAAATAGATTAGATAAAATGAGATAAACTGATATATATATATATATATATATATATATATATATATATATATATATATATATATATATAGCTGTGTTAGAGCGAAACAGGCGAAACAGATTTGTCTGCGGATGACTATTTACGCTCTCATACCCTGATTGAGTACTCTGGAAGAATGGTAGACTTTGAAAAACCAGTAGTTACTCTAGCACTTACGAATCGCTCACTCAGTAATGAATTAGATCACTCTAACTGCTGGCATATGATATATCATAAGCTAAAAAGTCTGCTTCCTTCTACCGAGCGCCCTTAGCTCAGAATCGCCGATTGACGCCAATTCTGTCGGGTTTCAATCCTGGGTAAAATCAATCGGATGTCTAACTGTACTGATGAGCTGTGATACAACGAAACAGATCTGTCTGCGGATGACTATATATATATATATATATATATATATATATGAAGAAAAGGGTGGGAAATATAAGTGTTAAAGTTTTGGACTATAGGTTCATATATATAAATTGATAGATTGTTAGAGAGAAAGAAGTCCTCTCTATGCATTGCTCAGTAATGTTTACTTAATAGGTTGGTTTTTAAAATTAACTTACTTAAAAACTAATTAATAAAAGATTATCAAAATTCAAGGTTTAAAATTCAAAAAACTATCTTTTTAAAAATTATGGCGGCACTTGCTTGAAAGGAACTGAAACATTATATTTATTCTTTATAATTTATATAGAACTGCTAAAATGATCAAATAATTAACCATTTGGTTTAAATTAAGAAACTTATATGAATTTTGCATAAAAAAATTAAGGTAGATTTCAACACAATTCTATATATATATATATATATATATATATATATATATATATATACGCAATTCCTTACAAAAGTACATACACATGTATATATACACGCACCCACACGCAACTATGATAACAAAACGTAAGGACGTTATATGATTAATTAAGTTTTAGAAAAACTAAAATGGAAACAATGTTTTTCGCAAAAAAAAAAAAATAAAAAAATAAAAATTATATACATATATATATATAAAGGGACAGAAAATGCGAGGGCTAAAGTGTTGGTGTATAGGTATTTATATATAAATTAGTAGATCGAAAGAAGGAAGAAAGAAGGCATCTATAATACTGGGATTAGTATTTGGTTATTTGATTTGGAGGGTTTAAATTAATTAACTTAAATCATATTTAAATTTACAAAAATCATAGATTAAAATGTAAAATTTTAAATTTAAAAATTTGAATTCATGGCAGCATTTGCTTATGAATTCCTTACGTATATTTAAAAGTAGGTGTTGATTTGGATTCTTTAATATTTTATTTTTTCCCCTAAACATAGATTACACCTATCGTAAAGGTTTCTGGAGGTGCCGGCTGAGCATATCAGTTTTCAACTGACTATGGGTTTTTGTTCTTCCTTCATTTTCCTAAATCTTCAGGAAAGGGATGGTTGATATTTTTTATTGGGGTGGGAAAAGGAATGCTTATGATTGTACTAACGCTGTTTAAATTCCTCCGCGGATATATAGATATATGTTTGGTAATTTGTTCTGTTGTTAGTTGGATATGATTTGGGCTTTGTAGATTACACGGGGGTATCTACACTTGCCTTCCACTGGACAGATATTCACGAATCTAAAATTACAAATATTTAAAAATCCTGTTTTCGAGTTAGTATTATATAAATTCTTTAAAATTCTTTCAAAGCTTTAATATATATATATATATATATATATATATATATATATATGATATTTGTATATTTTCCAGAAGCAAACATATAACAGAGTAACATACATAATAAAAAGTCCAAGGAAAACGGTTGAATTCGCTAAATTTTAACATCTCGCGACTTTGCACTATACACATGAAGGAGTTCTAAAACTAAAATATTCTGTTAATCTTTTTGAATGAATTGTGAGCGTTTTTATAGTTGTCAACACTGTTTTGTTTATAGATAGGTAATTTAGAATAAAGCTCATTTCATCTTTTTGCCTTGATAAAATCCATCACAGGACGAAACGCATAGGCGATTTAAATACACTTTTCCACTTGTCTTCCTTTTTTTAACCATCCTGATCAAACATTAATTTAAAACAGTGCTCGGTACTTGATGTATAGAGCTGTGAATATTTATTATAAATTATGTTTTAGAACATGTACATAAGTTTTTCTTTATATGCCCTCTGCAATTATATGTTTGTTTCAATGTTGGGGGTCCAACGTATCATCAGGAGGAATAAGCAATAACTCTTTATTGCTTATTCCGCCTGATGTTACGTTGGACACCCAATGTTGAAACAAACAAAATGAATGTAGAGGACATATATAGAAAGAATTATGTCATCTTTTTCTGCACAGGACACCTCAAATGTAGAAACCAGTGTTTAGTCGATGTTTCATCACGTAATCTCTTGTACATATTGATTCTTCTTCATCTTTTCCTATATCTAAGCAGTTGCAAACAGCCTGGTGTACTAATGGCCATAGACTTATACGTCATCGACATTTACTAAATACCGATAATAACAGTATAATAATATATAATAATAGTACATTCCATTGCTGTGGAGTGAGCTTACATGGATACAAGTTGATTTCATAGATATGGAATTATTTTTCGAATAGGAAATTTATTATGAAGTTATTGCAGTCATATATGAGAAAGAATTGATTTTTGTTGCTTTTATTATCAGCTTATTTGATAATGTTAATCTTTTCGTGTACATTACTGGTTATCGCGCTGAGGCCGAGGTTAGCCAACCTATATATATTTATATATATAATTTATAATTTATATAATATATAATTTATAATATATATATATATATATATATAAATTATGTTTTAGAACATGTACATAATTTTTTCTATATATGTCCTCTACAATCATATGTTTTTTTCAACGTTGGGTGTCCAACGTATCATCAGGCGGAATAAGCAATAAGGAGTTCTTGCTTATTCCTCCTGATGATATATTGGACACCGAAAGTTGAAACAAATATATAATTGTAGAGGAGTTAAGTTCCGTTCATTCAATTTAAGGTTCTCACTGCCACAGCGGGCAAGGTTGAGTGCTTTGCCATCAAATTCTCATTCAACTCCACAGTTGATTTGTCTGGAGTATCTACATCTGGCTTCCCACTCAGAATCGAGGATCAACTCAGTGATGTATACATAACTCTCTACCTGATTTCTAATACAATTTCTAAGTTCGACGCCCATGAGACTAGCGGAGGTGATGGTATTCTAGTCATCGTCCAAAAGAAATGTGCCTCCGATTTATCGCCTGTCCTCTCTAAACTATATAACTACTGGCTCGCTGCTTGCTGTTTTCCTGTTTGGAAGTCCTCCATTGTAGTTTTTCTTCTTCTTCTATATGACCTGTCCCTTCAGGACGTAGGCGATCATGGCTTTCCACGTCTCCCTATCCCTGGTGTCTCCTAGCAGGCCTTCTCCTGTTACACCATGCAACCTTCGTTCCGTCAGCCACCTGATTAGGTTCTTCAAATATGTTATCCGCTGCTTTCCCTGTTTCTTTTTCCCTCTATCTGGCGAGTTAGTATAAGGTTCTCCAAGCCCTCCTTCCCCATTGCATATCCTAGGAACTTCAGCTGTCTTTTCTTGATGCTCAGTATTAATTTCCTTTTTGTTTCCATCATTTCTAGGACCTCATCATTGCTCACATGCTCGATCCATGATTTTCGCAGCATCCTTTTGTAGAACCACATTTCAGTGGCTTCAAGTTTTCCCGTAATCTTTGATGGTATTGTCCAGCATTCACTGCCATATTGAAGAACTGACAACACATAGCAATCCAGTACTCTCTTCCTTGTTTCTAGAGAAATTGTCCTGTTTCTTAATACTTTACTCAACTTCTGGAATGCTTCCTTCGCCATGCCAATTCGCCTTCGGATCTCTGTGTCGCATTTTCCGTCTTCTGTTAGAACACTTTATAACATCTGGGAAGACCACTGACCCTTTTAATTATCGCCTTCTCAGTCTCTTACCGCTCTTTGGTAAAATGTGCTATCATCTCACATACCACAACCTACTTTCTGACAAGCAATATGCCTTCCACTTTGCCAGGTTCACTACTGTTGTGCTAAGGGCCATCACTGAATACAAATACCAGGCCCTTGATAAGAACAGCAAAGCTCGAGCTATTACCCTGGGTATCACGAAATTGTTTTGTCAATCATCACAGGCAACCCCTCCTGTCTTTCATAAGCATGGACCAAGCGAGTCTCCCTGTGAGCAATACACTGGGCCTCCTAGGCCTTAATCTATCTTCCGATCTCAAATGGAATCATTACATTGAGTCAATAGCCAAATCCACTGCTAGAAAGTTTGGATCACTGTGTCGTGCCAGCATGATTTTTCAACCTGAATTCATCTTGCACATATACAAATCATTTATCCATCCTCGCATGGAATACTGCTGACATATATGGTCAGGCGCCCCCGTTGTTCATCTCTTTATTGCATATGAATTGCCGTGCATAGACTGGAAAGATAGTGGAGCAATTTCCCGCTGTCTTTTCCAATGTTTTGATTTCAGAGTCGTCCTCCAAAAGTAGTTGAGATACCAGACTATAAACGGTGTCTTTTCCAAGAGAATTAGTGCAAGTTTAACTGCAGCAGGCTAGCCTATACTTTGAACTTGGCTCGACAATGCTACTGTCTACCAGCATATTTTTTAGGGAATCTTGCCTGACTTGAAAATCAGGGCTCAGATATCGCTTTCTACCTGAGTTCAGCCCAAGACTATAGCCAATGGAAGGTAACCAGCTATCTCATTTATCAACCTGGTGTTGATACTGATAGCCGATTCTGAATAAATTTGACAATTTTTATTAAGTAAAATTATTTCGATTATGGTCTTTTAAAATAAAACTCAAATTGAATTTGCGGGTTGAATTTACTACCGGGTTAAGAGAATTACATAAACAAAAATTGATATGATAGGCGGATAGCAAATGTTGATATATAATCTCAATTGTGGGTTTTGAGACGGTATCCGAAATAACAAGAGGTTAAGTCTTTTGGCCAACGTGTTGCTTTCGTAATGCAATACCTTAAAAAACAAAAGTCATGATTTAAAATTAAATTACAAATTCATGCAAAACATAATGAAAATTTCTGAATATGAAAAGTACACAAACAGGTATAAAAAGTTAAAGAAATGAATTAAATCAAAGAGGGCCTATAGAATAAGGCTCAAAATTGCTTTAGATTCTTATAACAAAAACTAAAATTAAAATACTCCATGAATCAAACTAAAAAGAACAAAAAGCACAAGGAAAACACAAATCAGATTCCAAAGTATATTAATCAATCTGTAAACTCACAACAAAAAGTATTTAAAAAACAAATGGATATTATAAAAAACATTTACTTCAATATATTAAAAGCACAGATCTAGTTTAACTACCAATGTTTGTTTGCGTTTGGTATAAAAGACAAAAGATGTATTAGGAAAAGGATTAAATATCATAATTATATATATATATATATATATATATATATATATATATATATATGTTCCTTTAAAATTTGGTACGGTAAATACCAATTAAGAAAAACATCAAAAGAAACTTAGTATTAAAATTTATTGTTAAATTTAACAGAGTATTATAATCAAGAAACCTTACTAACTTTAGTTTCCTGATTGTATATATATATATATATATATATATTAAAAATTTAGAAAATTTATTCCGTTGAATAGCCATTTCAACGAGGAAATCCTCGCTTCGTCTGCAACGGCGGAAATCAAAACCTTTATTAATTCAAATGTGTTACAAGATTGTTATTCCGGTAGAAGCCCCAAAATATATCCATACAATGAAAGTTAAAGGGCGGGGTTGGATTCACAATTTTTTGAATGTAGGAAAGTAAGAAGGAAGAAAAGCAGACAGAGATCCCTCGCTCAATATTGGAAGAATTTGCACCTCATCTGTAAGAGCCAAGAGTTCAAAAGTTAAAATTTGGCCATGTCACAAGGATAGAAGTGGTAGGAGGAACGGAAAGGAAAGAAAGGGCATTGGAGTGGACAGGGGAAAGTTAACTGAAAAGTAAGCTATAGAAAATTTACTTAGAAACCAAAAAAAAAAAAAAAAAACTCACTATGACTTTAATGTTCAACATTGAATGTTAAAAAAATGATTTAAAACTTACGAATTTTTTTTTTCAAATAAATAATAACAAATGTTATAGGAAATTTTGGATATACAAAATTAGGGATAAATTTTAAATTTTAAGGAAGATCTACAAAAAAATTCCATTTCTATTTTTGCACGTATATATATATATATATATATATATATATAAATAAAATCATACATACCTCTGCTCTCACATATTCATACATGTGTATATACACACACATCTCCGCACATACATACATAATTACACATATAATCATACACACATACATTTACACATCATACATACACGCACATACTTATATACAAACAGCAGGGAAAGTAATTATGTCTTAGAAAAGCAAAGAAAATAGGATTCGTTGTAATCAAAATATAAAAAAAGTTTTAAATAAAAGATAATTAAAATAGAATAAATAAAATAAGTTCAATTGATATATATATATATATATATATATATATATATATATAAAGCAATATATAAAGCAAAAAGATTTAAATAAAAATTAATTAAAATAGATTAAATAAAATAAGATAAATTCATATATATATATATATATATATATATATATATATATATATATATATATATATAGCTGTGTTACAGCGAAACAAGCGAAACAGATTTGTCTGCGGATGACTATTTACGCTCTCATACCCTGATTGAGTACTCTGGAAGAATGGTAGACTTTGAAAAACAGTAGTTACTCTAGCACTTACGAATCGCTCACTCAGTAATGAATTAGACCACTCTAACTGCTGGCGTATGATACATCATACGCTAAAAAGTCTGCTTCCTTCTACCGAGCGTCCTTAGCTCAGAATCGCCGACTGACGCCAATTCTGTCGGGTTTCAATCCTGGTTAAAATCAATCGGATGTCTAACTGTACTGATGAGCTGTGATACAACGATATAGATCTGTCTGCGGATGACTATATATATATATATATATATAAAGAAAAGGGTGGAAAATATAAAGGTTAAAGTTTTGGACTATAGGTTCATATATATAAATTGATAGATTGTTAGAGAGAAAGAAGGCCTCTCTATGCATTGGTCAGTAATATTTACTTAATAGGTAGGTTTTTAAAATTAACTTACTTAAAAACTAATTAGTAAAAGATTATCAAAATCCAAGGTTTAAAATTCAAAAAACTATTTTTTTTAAAATTATGGCGGCACTTGCTTGAAAGAAACTGAAACATTATATTTATTCTTTATAATTTATATAGGACTGCTAAAATGATCAAATAATTAACCATTTGGTTTAAATTAAGAAACTTATATGAATTTTGCATAAAAAAAATTAAGGTAGATTTCAACACAATTATATATATATATATATATATATATATATATATATATATATATATACGCAATTCCTTACAAAAGTACATACACATGTATATATACACGCACCCACACGCAACTATTATAACAAAACGTAAGGACGTTATATGATTAATTAAGTTTTAGAAAAACTAAAATGGAAACAATGTTTTTCGCAAAAAAAAAAAAAATAAAATAAAAATTATATACATATATATATAAAGGGACAGAAAATGCGAGGGCTAAAGTGTTGGTGTATAGGTATTTATATATAAATTAGTAGATCGAAAGAAGGAAGAAAGAAGACATCTATAATACTGGGATTAGTATTTGGTTATTTGATTTGGAGGGTTTAAATTAATTAACATAAATCATATTTAAATTTACAAAAGTCATAGATTAAAATGTAAAATTTTAAATTTAAAAATTTGAATTCATGGCAGCATTTGCTTATGAATTCCTTACGTATATTTAAAAGTAGGTGTTGATTTGGATTCTTTAATATTTTATTTTTTCCCCTAAACATAGATTACACCTATCGTAAAGGTTTCTGGAGGTGCCGGCTGAGCATATCAGTTTTCAACTGACTATGGGTTTTTATCCTTCTTCCTTCATTTTCCTAAATCTTCAGGAAAGGGATGGTTGATTTTTTTTATTGGGGTTGGAAAAGGAATGCTTATGATTGTAGTAACGCTGCTTAAATTCATCCGAGGATATATAGATATATATTTGGTAATTTGTTCTGTTGTTAGTTGAATATGATTTGGGCTTTGTAGATTACACGGGGGTATCTACACTTGCCTTCCACTGGACAGATATTCACGAATCTAAAATTACAAATATTTAAAATTCCTGTTTTCGAGTTAGTATTATATAAATTCTTTAAAATTCTTTCAAAGCTTTAATATATATATATATATATATATATATATATATATAATATTTGTATATTTTCCAAAAGCAAACATAAAACAGAGAAACATACATAATAAAAAGTACAAGGAAAACGGTTGAATTCCCTAAATTTTAACATCTCGTAACTTTGCACTCCGCACATGAAGGAGTTCTAAAACTAAAATATTCTGTTAATCTTTTTGAATGAATTGTGAGCGTTTTTATAGTTGTCAACACTGTTTTGTTTATAGATAGGTAATTTAGAATAAAGTTCATTTCGTCTTTTTGCCTTGATAAAATCCATCACAGGACGAAACGCGTAGGCGAGTTAAACACAGTTTTCCTCTTGTCTTCTTTTTATTTAACCATCCTCTCCTTAATCTCAGATGAAAACTGAGTATATTTTTACACACACACACACACACACACACACACACACACACACACACACACATATATATATAATATATATACATATATATATATATATATATATATATATCAACTGCTTACTGATTATATAAAAATGATGCTATTTGAAATATTATTATTTCCTGTATTCTTATAAATAAAAAATAAACGAAATAACAAAACCGATTCTATATCATCTTTTTTCTGCATAGGTCACCTCAAATATAGAAACTAATATTTAGTTTATGTTTCATCACGTCATCTCTTGTACATATTAATTCTTCTTCATCTTTTTTCTATATCTAAACAGTTGCAAACAGCCTGGTGTACTAATGGCCATAGACTTATACGTCATCGACATTTACTAAATATCGATAATAACAGTATAATAATATATAATAATAGTACATTCCATTGCTGTGAACTGAGCTTACATGGATACAAGTTGATTTCATAGATAGGGAATTATTTTTCGAATAGGGAAATTATTATGAAGTTATTGCAGTAATATATGAGAAAGAATTGGTTTTTGTTGCTTTTATTATCAGCTTATTTGATAATGTCAATCTTTTCGTGTACATTACTGGTTATCGCACCGAGGCCGAGGTTAGCCAACCTATATATATTTATATATATAATTTATAATTTATATAATATATAATTTATAATATATATATATATATATATATATATAAATTATGTTTTAGAACATGTACATAATTTTTTCTATATATGTCCTCTACAATCATATGTTTTTTTCAACGTTGGGTGTCCAACGTATCATCAGGCGGAATAAGCAATAAGGAGTTCTTGCTTATTCCTCCTGATGATACATTGGACAGCCAATGTCGAAACAACCATATGGTTGTAGAGGACATATATAGAAAAAATTATGTACATGTTGTAAAACATAATTTATCATAAATATACACAGCTCTATACATCATATATCGAGCACTGTTTTAAATTAATGTTTTGGACGGTGAAAAAAATTATTTCTTCGTTCTGTACTCACTCGGATATATATATATATATATATATATATAAGAGAGTGAACATTGAATTCAACACTCAACGGCAACACAGTCATCAGGACTGATGATTTGCGCTTATGCATGAAACAGTCTGTCGCCCTTGGGTCTTGACTTCAATGTTCATTACAGGCTCCCGTAACGTCCGCCCCAGTTCTTCCAATTATACATACATCATTCCCGTTTGTTGGTAAAATTGACCAAGCATGAATCACGTTTTACAAACGCAGCAAAAACAAGTACTTCGCATTTTGTTTTAACTTACGCATCACGGCAACGTCACACCGGACCATTTTTGTGCGTTGTGGTGCATTGGATATCGGTATCGGCTCGGAATAAGAAATCGGTGAGCCGAGTTCGAATTCCATTTGAATTTATTGCATTCACTTACGCGCAAGTACCCTTGGGAAAGGTATTAATCCGTCTCTTCTCTCCAGTTATGGGTTAAATAACAGGACAGATTGGGTTCTATAGCCTTGGTCGGCAACCATTCTACCGCAGAAAGCAATGGCAACCTACTGCGGGATAATCTTCTGCCTAGTCAGTCATATCTCTTTCGAGACATGATCGTCCAAGCGTGTATCACGTATGGCACTTAACTGACTGACATAATATACATGATCAATTGTGGAAAATGCTAAGCGATAAAATTTAATCTAAACTTAAATCTGGATGAAATAAACCCACATATTAGTTTCTACGAAGCAATATATGCATCAGCAATAGCAACAACTAGAAAAATCTAAACTTATTTATCAATTGAACTTTGTCTGTGTGTGTGTATGTGTGTGTGTGTCCGTTATCTATAGACTCCGAAACGACTGAAGCAATTTTCTTGAAAATTAACACAGTTATATTATAAGCGTCTGCGTGTGTTCTTAGCTAGGTTTTGTGTCGAGGTACCCCCGATAAATATCGATAATCGAAAAAATCGGGTTATAGGAGTGGTCCGATTTTAATCAAATTTGATACACTCATAGACAAAGACATAAGAAACGATATTCAGAAGTTTCAAGTTTGCAGTTCTTACAGTAGTGCACAAAATCGATAATATATATATATAAAAGCTTTCATTGCACCCGAGCAACGCCGGGTTATACTGCAGGTGTCTAATAAACGAAAGTAGGTAAAAGTTGTTATTGAATGTCTGTTATTTTCATTTAATAAATTAATTAAAGAGTTGTATATTTTAAACAATAAAAGGCCTTAAATTTAACCGATTTCTTTTAAGTATTAAACATTTTTTTTACCGTCATGCATATTTGCTGGCGTTGTGAAACAGTGAAACAGTGGAAATCAGAGAGCCGAGATCAAATTCAAGATGAATTCGTTGCGTTCTTTTACACGCAAATACCATTGGAAAAGGCATTAATCAATCTCCTCTCCGTCCAGCTATGATCGGGTTCTCTAGCCTTGGTTGGCAGAATGAAATGGCTACCTACTGCTGGAAAATCTTCAGTCCATGATCGCCTAAGCGTGTATCATGTATAGCAAGTAACCGACTGATATTGGCTCGGGTATGGAGTCCATCTTTTATACAGATAAATGTAAATTCGATAGCGGCATCTTCAAAAATGTTTCTTTCATAACTGTCGTATTCTTTACATCGAACTTGTGGTTGAATTCATTTTTCACGTCTAGTTAATGCATTTGATAAATTGTTGTGTATAAAAGACATTTTGTGTTCATACAGACATTTTTTTGGTAAATTTTCGTTTTAGGTCCCGAAGGCTTTTCCCCACTTCAAATGTATCCAAAATAGCAGTATTTCTGTGAAAATGTATATGCTGAACTCAAATCAGCAATTAGTTATTGAAGAAATTTACCTTTATTGACCTTAACGACAAAAAAAAAAAAAAATCGAACTTCATCTCGCACTTTTTGTCTCCCGTAACTCTCACGAA
Organism: Ascarosepion bandense; assembly: GCA_037127315.1. NCBI lineage: Eukaryota > Metazoa > Mollusca > Cephalopoda > Sepiida > Sepiidae > Ascarosepion > Ascarosepion bandense. The sequence goes on along the minus strand of JBBBDQ010000340.1, from coordinate 3,363,458 downwards.
GTCATGTAATTAACTGCAGAATGACTTTCGGCGTAGGCAACAAATTTCGGCCTATTTACTTCCTTTACTGAAATTTCCGATATTTACGTCCTGTAATGAAAGTAATACGCGTAGAAAAAAACGCTTATTACTTTCATTACAGGAAGTAAATAGGCGGAAATTTCAGTAAATGAAGTAAATAGGCTGAAAATAGGCCGAAATTTGTTGCCTACGCCGAAAGTCATTCAGCACTTAATTAAAATTAAAATTTTCCATAGTTTTTTGGAACTTCCGATCGAGATGTTCTACATCCGGATTAAAAAAAACTTCATCTGTCACAAGTTCAAATGACATCACATTTAACGGATAAAATTCTATTTCTAGCAAATCTAAAAATGACAAAATGACAAAATTTGTCAAACGGTCATTCTTGATAACAAATCATAGAGTCTTTCGAAAGGAATCGAATATATGAAAAAGATTTGGACAATTTAACATTTTTTAATCTGATATAAAAAATATCAGTTAAAAGTAGGGAATGCTTTGTGAAAAGCTAAATAGACAGACCTCTTGTGTGTTATTCAATAAAACTTGTTTTCTTATATATATATATATATATATATATATAATTATTATTATTATTATTATTATTAAAGCGGGCGCGAAAATCCCACGAAATAGAAAGGTAAATCCAAACCTGCTATCTCCTGCAATATAGGCTCAAGATTGAAATTCCCAGAGCAAATTGCCATCACAAAACTTCGCCCAGATATAGTTTTCTTCTCACATAAATTGAAGAAGATAGTCTTGTGGGAACTGACGGTCCCCTGGGAAGAAAACGCAAAGGAAGCTCATGAAAGGAAGAAGTTAAAATATGACGAACTGCTGGAGAGTTGCAGGGTTAAAGGCTGGAGGGCTAGCTGCACTCCTATAGAAGTGGGGACTAGAGGATTTGCAGCAAGGTCCTTATGCAAAGCCTTAACAGATATTGGGATAGTGGGAGTAAAAAAAAAGGAAAGCACTCAAATCCATAACCGAAACAGCGGAAAGAACAGCTAATTGGTTATGGATCAAAAGAGAGAGTGCCTGGATCCCAAATTGTTAGCTAAAATTCCCCAAAATTCTACGTTTAAATTAATGTTTCGGACGAGCTCATGTGCGGTTCGTCTCTAAATGGAAAGTGGCTCTGACTGTCGCCAATTGGAAGCATTTGCAGGGTTTCGTACCGGGACTAAACGTAATTTTCCAGTGTCTGAAAGCGCTTATCGAGGGTGGGCCGGTGGCTGATCATCTCTGGTCGGGTCGGCTCGGTGAGGGGGTATGATGTTGAAGGACCCGAAACCCCCTAGTGATCCTCGCGATGACATCACTGACGACACCCTCTAGCGTCCCCATTACGGTGCCTATGTTTGAATTATATATATATATCCAGAAACAAAGTGCCATGTAAGTAAAATCCCAAGGAAGATCCTATGAATATTAATTGTTGGAAATACAATATATTTTATAAAAAAAACATTTGCTGTTTATATATATATATATATATATATACAGAAAGAAAGTGGTGTGTCAGTAAAAATCCCAAGGGAGATCCTATGAATATTAACTGTTGGAAATTAAATATAAAAACTGATCCAGCCACAGGGTTCAATATTATTAAAATTACTTATTTACACCTTTTCACCCTCTGAAACAACATTTCAGACGCCTGCTTTTTGACATAACCTTCCCTTCTTTTTTTCACTTTGCCTCTCACTTTTTCTTCCTTATTTCTTTCCTTTTCTTTCTTTTTAAGTGAACTTACGGTGTATTATTTCTATAATAAAAAAAATCGCGAATAAAGCGAGTTTACTTCGTCGAAATGATCAGCCGATATATGTAATTTTCAAAATTTCAATTATATATATATATATATATATATATATATATATATATATATATATATATATATATATATCTTGGGCGCGTATAATAAGTCTGCTTTCTTCCACCGAACGCCCATAGCCCAGAGGTAGAATCACCCAATGACGCCAATTCGGTCGGGTTTCAATCCTGGGTTGGAAAGCAATCGGAGTCTAACCGTAGTGATGAGCTGTGATACAGCGAAAAGATCTGTCTGCGGATGACAATATATATATATATATATATATATATATATATTAAAATTTGATACATGGAAATGTTGCATAAAATGATAGGCGCGATTTGATCAAATAGTTAATGCATTTCGCCATTTAAGGCTTCCTTAGATCTAAAACGAACGAGAGAAAAGTACGTATGTATGTATGTGTCTATGTATGTATGTGCTGGTGTATAAATAAACAAATAAAAAACTGGGATAATCAAATAATTTCCTTAATCAAATCTTTTGTCTTGTATTAACAAATGTATTAACGACCTTTTCAAAAGTCACTTTTTTCATTTTTCTTTTCGCAAGAAACTTTAGGGAAAAAGTAATGAGTTTCATTATTGATTTAAAGAAAAGCAAATACAAACTTAAATACTTTCTTTCTCTCGTTTTGGATCAGATGAAGCCATAAATAGCGAAATGCATCATCTATCTCCTCAATTTCTTCTCTCTTTTTATGCAACATTTCCATGTATCAGATTTTGAATCTTTATCAAGATTTTAGTACCCGGTTAAAATAACACAAAAACACACGCAATCTCTTTCTTTCTCTCTTTCTCTCTTTCTCTCTTTCTCTCTCTCTCTCTCCCTCTCTCTCTCTCTCTCTCTCTCTCACACACACACACACACACATATATGTATTACTTTAATTAAAATTTATAACATAAATATGTTATTATACGAATACAAAAGTAGCTATTTTGTTTCGACACTAGCTGTGTCTTATCTGGTGATTGTACTGATTTCGAGTTGAAGAGTTTTAAAAGGTTCAAAACAAGTCAAACTTTCTCATTTAGGGAGACATTGTGACATAGTTTATGGTGACCAATCAAAATGCAAGTAATTTCTAGTTTTAAGAACAGGCTCTAAAAACGATTTATTAGGGTATCAATGTTAATATCTGATTAAAATAGAGACCAGTATTCCTAATTTACTATTAGTTTCACTTCACAATAAAAATTAAAATTTATTTTCAAAAGAATTTATTATGAAAAAATGTTAGAAAATACGAATTTTAAATTCTAAGTTTAACAAAACATTAAGTTTCGATTATTATAAAAAAAAGACAGACACACATATATACAAATATATAGTCACCCACATAGGGACAAACAGACAAATATATACACGCATATATCCATATGCTAGTATATATATATATATATATATATATATATATATATATATTGTGTGTATTTTGGCAGCATTTTTTCATTAATACAGGTTTCATTGAATAATATAGACAAGTCCTGTCTATTTTGTGTAAGATCCGTTCGTATGATCTGATTAGCTTGATAGTGTTGTCATGGAAAGACGACAAGAAATCGCAATAATTGTTGATTTTTTTATCAGGTCTGAGCTTTCGGCTTACATAAGCCATTATCAAAGGATGAACATTTAATATTCAGTGAACATAGAACATTTAAATTATTATTAACAGAGCGGAGTTATACAGAGAAAATTAAACAAGTCCAATTTTTGCGTCGCACGTGGCTGCAGGCCGAGAAGGAATGGTGGTAGTGGGTTTTTGGTTAAATAAGAGTATAGTGGCATGAGGGGATTGGTCTGGGAACTGCTACTACTATAGGTGTAGGGGGTAAGTATAATAACTATGACCTCTCCCGTCGATTATAGGCATTGAAGTATGTTAGTGGAAGTGTCGAAATTTATTTTATTTAGGCTAGGTTTAAACTGTTTGATGTAGATAGCTTCTAGAATTTAAAGTTTTCGTTTATTATTTTCTTGTCTAAGTATATACGTATTTTCGACAAGTGTTTTCCTAAGAAGTGTGTGTTGATAGCCGTGGTGTTTTAAATGTCGGAATATGTTAGAATTTTCATTTAAGTGCAATATAAGCCTCCGCGAGAGCGAGTTAGTAGTATGTCCAATGTAGGTATTATTTAGTTTGTTAGAGATACATTCTCGAAAGGGGCATTTGAATTTATACACTACATTGTTTTTTTGCAAATCACTAACGGTGGGGGAGGAGTCGTTGCGGACGATTGAGTTGGATGTTGTGGATTTAGTTTAATATATGATAAATTTAATTCTTTTCTTGGGGTCTGTCGGAGAGATATTAGTGTTTATGAGTTTTTTTATATAATACATGAAAGTAATAACGCACGTGCGCGCGTGCGCGCGCACACACACACACACACACACACACACACACACACACACACATATATATATATATATATATATAGACAGATTCCATTCGTTGGAGACCTCCAGCCATGGCTTCCCATTTTATCAAGGGGGTGGGATATGCGTATCCACAACGCTTGTCCAGTTACGGGTTGCTGCATCTATCTTACCCATAGATAGAAGATTTTAATTCAGCGTTGTCCCTTTAGACTTGTTACCACCAATGGCTATAAGGCCCAGTCTCTCCTGTTATTTACCCATAGCTGAGGGGAAGCACACATCGAGCGCATTGTTTCACCTACTTATAGATTTATACTTTTTACCATAAATATTATATTTACAGGGTACAAAACCATGAAGTGGGTATCATTTTTCTTTATTCATTAATTACTTAAACATATATATATATATATATATATATATACAGTACTATATATATATATATATATTGTCATCCGCAGACAGATCTGTTTCGCCGTATCACAGCTCATCAGTACGTTTAGACTCCGATTGCTTTTTTACCCAGGATTGAAACCTGACCGAAATGGCGTCAGTCGGCGACTCTACCCCTGGGCTAATTGGATCAGGAAACAAAGCGTTCAATGTTTTTGCATCAAACTGACTTGTATAATTCTTTCTCAAAATCTATTATAATAGCGTTCATTCAGTTGTATCGACAGATGGATAGAATAGTGATCAGTATTGGAATTCATTGTGAAATGTAAACCAGTATGATTAAATCCTAAGCATTGGAATTTTTCTGCTCAACTGATTTTTCAGGGACGATTAATTGACCCGAACCAGGTGTTGCAATTTTATGATTACGATAAACCAGGTAGTAAAAAAAAATATATTACAGTTTTTTATTTCGTAACCAGAGACGTACCCCTACCCGCCAACCAAACGGCTTATATTTCTACGATAGTTTCTAGTAAGAAGGTTAAAAAGTACATGACATGCGTTAACTCTTTAATTTTTCTTATTAAAGCTTCGGTACAGTTGAGCCCTTTAATTGCTTGAGTTACGACATTCATAAATAGTCTAGCACCGAAGCCATGACAATTGGCATTCAAATATTTGAGTTTTGACCACTCATAATCTTCCATCACCAGAGAACAAATATTTGGCTTAAAGGCTCCGGAATTAAATCAGTGGATTGTTAAAGAGAGTGGAATAGTGTTGATTAGTTAAACTGTATCTGCGTATCTTGTTATTTAGTGTTTATGTGACCCCCCCCCCCCCACCAGCGCGGATGGTCTTTGTCTGCGTCGTTTTAGTAGCTCGTCTTCAAGTTGACTCTTCCACACGGCGACCTTCCTTGCCCACGATGTGAACTTTGATCTCAAGGAAGTCCCGTGGAATTCTCGCTAGATGTCTCTCTGTCAAGTTGAAATGCCGGATGCGCGCGCACAATTGGGCAAACAAAATGGCACCATAAACAATTAGAATGCCTCCTGAATAAGTCGTAGAAAAATCTTTATATACAAAAAGAAAATGGAAAAAAAAACAATCAGCAATCGTATTCTTTCCATAACAAACAAATCTAACCTTTGCACTTGTCAAAGACGCCTGAATACGCAAAATTCCTTTTGTTTTTCTGCGTTTGTAAAAAATCTTTTATGACATTCTACAGCTGTTTTTTGGTTATATTCTGGTCCTGGGCAGCAAGGCCTCTGATTGGGAGGTTGTGAGGAGCATGGAGCCACCAAAATATTTTTGAATACAAAACTAGAATACATTTTCAGTTTTCTAAAATGAAAAAGAATAAAAACAAAATTATTGTTAAAATCTGACTAAATTAGCCTTCTCATTATAACAGAACATTAAAAATACCTTAAACCCCACCTTTTTGGCATTAAATGACCCACAGAGGTTGATATGCCGTTAAGAAAAACTCACTCACTCTTGGTTATATTCCGTATGAGTTTGTTAGGAAAATACAAAAACAATAAAATTTTCACTTTTCACTTGAACCTCTTTTAGTCCTGCTGTTTCCGCTTATCAGTAATGGCCGACTGATCCGAAGATCTCGTCTGACATGGCTGGTTAGATTCTGGGCAAACAATCACACCTGCAGTCTTTTAATTCATACTTATTTTCAGCTCATTGTGCAAAAATATCTCAGTTTATTTCACTGGATGTACTAATAGCATTAGTTATTTGATTTATAGTTACCTATAGTCATCTGTTACCTATCACCATCTGGCAAATAATGATTGACATTGTATTTAAATTTTTGGAGATTAAATTTGACTAGAATACAGTAAGCCGGAAGGGAAAGATTCTATGAAGAATCATACTCGAGAAAGCACGTGAGGTTTAAAAAAAAAATCCTTCTAGGGTAAAGTTGTTGCGTCGAGCATAGAAGTATTTCGATTTAAAAAATAAAATAAAAAATCAAACCTATACGCACATTGACCACGAAATACAATTAATTTTTACTCACTTCACTTTCATTTGATAAAAGGGACACAGATATGGCGTCATTTGAAGAAAAAGAGTAGGTAATAGATCTGCAATATTCACTTATTAAGTCTTATGGGCACTTCGAGGTGGGGTAATGGTTAGCAAGCTTTTTTCGCTACAATCATTAGTAGTGAGTTCGATCTTCATTGGGTGTCTCTTACTTCCGGCCTTGTGCCACATCTAAGCCCCGCTTAAAAATTCATCATGTTAAGTTTTATGCTATCATGAATATTTAACCTTTTTGTTGTTGAATCCTGTTAAAGGTCCAGTAAGAATAACCCAAAAACGAACAAATAAGAAAATACGAATCTAAACTTATTTATAAATGGAACTTTGTCTCTGTGTGTGCTTGTGTGTATCTGTGTGTGTGTGTGTCCGTTACCTATAGACTCCGAAACGGCTGAACCGATTTTCTTGAAAATTTACACAGTTATACTATAAGTGTCTGCGAGTTTTCTTAGCTAGGTTTTGTGTCGAGGTACCCCCGATAAATATCGAAAATCGATAATCGAAAAAATCGGGTTATAGGAGTGGTCTGATTTTAATCAAATTTGATACAGTCATAGACAAAGATATAAGAAACGATATTCAGAAGTTTCAAGGTTGCAGTACTTACAATAGTGCAGAAAATCGATAATATATATACGTATATATAAAAGGCAAGATGTTTGTGTGTGTGTCTATTTATCTGCCTGTATGTCTGTATTTTTTCAACCCTTTTATTTTAGTTTTTGCTTTGGGTTTGGCTCTAAGTAGGTATAATTGTAGTTTTTAGTCTCAGCCATGATACCATTTACTCAGAGGACTTATTTAGCCTTCAAAATTCAGTTTACGACGAAAAAACTTATTTGATATCTATACCAGGAAATCAAATTTTGACTTATATTCATTCATTTTTCTTTCAGTCTACGGTTTCGCTTTAACTGGAAACATCTATTGTTTTTTAGTCTTTCGTGCCAACGTCTAAAGAGTCTGAGCTCCAGGACCATGGATTAGTTTTAAAGCTTTCATTACACCCGAGCAACGCCGGGCTATACTGCTAAAAGAAAGAATACAATACTTTCATTTTGGTCAGTAGGAACTATAATACGAGTTTGTGTGGAATACTATGATTCGACCCTCAGCCTTACAACTGGGACTTGTAATGGTCGTTAAGTTAGCAGTGTTCGTAGGGCGACTATCGGTTGATTTCAGGCCTCTCTGAAGGCGCTCTCTGAAGGCTAATCCCTCTCACCTCTTGTAAGGGGAGGTATAAGTAATGGTTAGAAGAGTTCATGCAGTCTGTTATGCCGTCATGACAACTTTAATAATGTCTGTCTAGACAGTTACTGTTGAATTCGTTGTGATATAAGAAGATAGAAGATGGCATTTAACGTTGCATTTAAATTGTTGGAGATTGTAGATATGAGGGAAGCAAGTAAACAGAAGAGAGTTCCACAGGGGAAGTGCGAGAAAAGAAACAGTTGACTTAGAAGTGTATTTACATGTAACTATTTCAACGATAAAAGAGTGGGACCTAGTAGCACGCTTAATTTCATATGGATGGTGCACTATGAAAAAAATGGGCGCTCTCCTCTCACCTCTTTTAAAGGGGAGGTATAAGAAATGGTTGAAAGAGTTTATTCAGTCTTTCGGTGATGCCGCCATGACAGTTACTATTGAATTCGTTGTTATAGGTAAAGTGGAAATGCATGTCAGATACCCCTTTAAAACTACTTTTCTATGTTTTAATTTAATCATTTCACTCTCAAGCAACGTGAGACCGACAATAATTCGTAGGAGGTTATTGTGACAGAAAAAACTGGATACAGTGGGTATTAAAGAAAAGATAAAAGATCAATAAGATTCAAGAAGATAGAAGATGGCAATTGACGTTACATTTAAATTGTTGGGGATTGTAGATATGAGGGAAGCAAGTAAACGGAAGCGAGTTCCACAGAAGATAGTGCGAGAAAAGAAACTGTTGGAGTAGAAGTGTTTTTACATTTAACTATTTCAACAGTAAAAGGATGGGAACTAGATACCAATCTAGATTTCATATGGATGGAGCACGATGGAAAAAAGCTCATCAGAGTAGTTGTCATAAAAATATCTGTAGAAAAGCCAGAGGGAAGCCACATCACTTCGGTGAGAAAGTGACTGAAATCGAGGTGCCAAGTCAGAACCGATTACATTGCAGATTCTTATTTGAGATGAATAACAGGGTCACCCGACCAGATATGGTAATATTATTCACTGCAAATACGAATGGTAGATTTATAAATATGAAAGATGGATTCTGACAAGAAATAAAGTTTTTGACCCGGCATAGAGACCCTAACTTCGTATCAGTAGATGCAGCTATAGATTCGATATATTCGTTCTATTTGAGATCGATCGAAAAAGCGACGCTAAGGAGGCCCGATTTGTGATCGATCGAAAAAGCGAGGCTAAGGAGGCCCGATTTGTAAAGAAATAAACAGTTTTTTTTTTTTGCAAGCCTTTGAAGGTGGATTTTGGTTTAATTTGAAAATAATTCACGTAACTTTCTAATTATTAACGCTGCTACTTGCTGAGGGAGGTACGAATTTCCATCGGCGCCAGTGGTTCTCTTTAAGTCGCTGATAGGATTTCGAATGCTGGTTTTTAAGGTTGGTAAACCCTTCATTTCTGGGACTACATGAGTAAAGCAATCATTTTGTTCGATCATGTCACTTTATTTAACATATTTTTTCATATGAGTTAATTATGCTTAATACTTTTCACATTCTCGTTCACATTCACTCGTTCTCTCCTCTCTCTCTCTCTCTCTCTCTCTCAGTCTCTTTACGTTTATATATTTTTTACGATAATCTCTCTCTCTCTCTCTCAAACTGTTAATGCTTACACAATGCGGGTTTCATACCTAAATTATTCATTTCAAATTTTAATATTTTACTTTTCCATTTCAATCAGTTACAATCTTTTGACAAATTTATTTTTTCATTTACATCAATATAAATACTTAATATATATTTAAATATTTCATATTTCTCGAGGAAAAGAGACCCAGTCTGATTTATTATAAAGAAGTGCTGTTACAATATTAAAACAGACAAAAGATACGGCTTGTAAATGCTGTTCATGTCTCTCTTAATATAGTCATATCTATCTATCTATCTATCTATCTATCTATCTATCTATCTATCTATCTATCTATCTATCTATTCGCATCACTTCTCTCTCTCTCTCTCTCTCTCTCTCTCTCTCTCTATATATATATATATATATATATATATAATATTTTAGAACATCTACTCATTTTTTTATCCACTACAAAGTGTACATTTTGTTTCGACATTGAAATTACAATGTCTCATCAGGTGGTGTGGAAAGAAATAGAAAGCTTTTTTCTTATATTTGGCGAGTTGTGTGTGGGATGTTGATAAGAAAAGAGGCTTTCAATTTCTTTCCACACCACCTGATGAGACATTGTAATTTCAATGTCGAAACAAAATGTACACTTTGAAGTGGATAATAATTTGTACAGGTTCTAAACTATAATTTATAATAAATATTCACAGCTCGATATCGAGCACTGTTTTAAATTAATGTCTTGGGCATTTTATATTTTTCTTCGTTCCTTATTGACTCGTATATATATATATATATATATATATATATATATATATATATATATATATCCAGATCAAGTGAACCAACAGGTTTAGAATTCAGAGTTCTCCCGCATTTACATTTTCTTAAAAAGTGCTCAATACAACATGGATCGTAGTACATAATATACTCAAATTTGTATTGAAGAAATGTGTCCCTGAACTCTCCTACGTCCTCTCCAAACTCTATAATTACTGCTTTTTTGTTTCCTTTTTTCCTGCCTGCTGGAAGTTCTCTTCTGTGGTTCCTGTATTTAAGAAATCAGGAGAACCCTCGGACCCCTCTACTTATCACCCTATCAGCCTCCTACCAGTTTTCGGCAAAGTGTTCGAGGCTATCATCAGTGCTGAAATAGTTCAACATCCCGCTACCCATAAACTATTCTTGGACAGGGAGTATAGCTTCCGCTTTGCCACGTCTACTGAGGATTTGCTAACGACTATCACTGAGTACATATATCAGGCCCTCGATAAGGACGGCGAAGCTAGAGCTGTTACCCTGGATATGTCCAAAGCATTTGATAGGGTTTGGCACGCCGGCCTTCTGCGCAAGCTCCAAAGCTATGGTTTCACCGAACGCTTGCTTGGTTTGGTCCAATCGTTGCTATCAAACGGTATAATGAAGGTAGTCTTGAATGGTCACGTCTCCAGATTCAATCACATGAACGCGAGTGACCTCAGTGTTCCATCTTAGGACCGACGCTCTTTCTGATTTTCATCAACGATCTCCTTGATGTGATCAAATCTCAAGTAGGCATCTACGCTGACGACACCAACATTTATTCCCGCCTCAGTCAGAAATCTGCCGAGACCGACAGATCTTGGGAAGAACTTATAATCTGTGGTGGGCTGGGGTAACAAAGGCTCGTAATCTTTAATGCTTCCAAAACGAAGCTGCTATCCGTCAACCACCATAGACAGTCCCTTCTTTCCTCCATTAACATGTATCTAGCTAGTCTTTCCGAAAACAATACATTGCGCCTCCTTAGACTCACTTTCTCAGCCGACCTCAAGTGGAACGATTACTTGAATCAAAAGCTAAAGCTAGGAAGGTTGCGTCACTGTGTCGGGCCAGGAATTTTTCTCGCCTGAGTTTATCTTGCACATCGCCCATGCATCGAATACTGCTGCCATATCTGATCAGGCTTCCCTGCTATTTATCTCGGCGTTCTCGACAGGCGCCAGAAGAGAATCTGCAATGTAATCGATCCCGACCTGGCAGCTCGACTCCAGCCACTTTCTCATCGACAGGATGTGGCTTCCCTCTGCCTCTTCTACAAATACTTTCATGGTTTCTACTCCGACGAGCTTAGCTTCCTGGTGCCCCCTCTGCAAAAATTTACTCGGGCTACCAGACTAGCAACAAGGTTCAACCCTTTTATATTCAAAACAACCAAAACACAACCGCCTCTTCTACTCTAACAGTTTCTTTTTTGCACTTTTCGCATGTGGAACTCCCTTTCATATACTTCCTTCTCTGATAGCTACGCTGTCCAAGATTTTAAATGCAACGTCAATTGCCATCTCTTATTTTATTGACTCCCATACTTCTCTTATCATTTCCCCAACACTCCCTGAATCTTTTTGTTCTTCCTTTTTTACTGTACTCTCACGCAACTCTCTTCAGATCAGTATTCCCATCATTCTCTAGCCTATTCTCTTACAGTCCCTGTAACTGATTCCTCTTCGGTTCCTCTCTCTCCGCTCGTCTCCTATGTAACCCTTTACTCTCTTCTTACGTAGCCCCCTGCGCACCGATTGCACCAGTGCCTTGCCTGGGGTGAATTAATTCAAAATTGGAGTCGGTTGCACTGAAAATCTAGAGCCCCTTACGGCTCTACTATATATGTACACTACCTGTCATAAATATTAGGCCATCTGTGTGTTTTAAAATGCGATGTATTTCATACTAATTTTTAGTATTTATTGTCAAGTGAATTATTGTAAATGAAAATAGAATGTTTTTTGTTAATACTGCACAATAACATGTGCAGCAAATGAATTTATAAATATTTAATAATTACCTATATTGCAGTTTCATCAATGAAAGAGTGAAGAAAAATTAGGGTGATTCAGACGAGTTCATCTTTGCTTCCTTGCCTTGTAAAATTTTAATAACAAAAGAACCATTCTATTTTCATTTAATCATAAATACTAGAAATAGTATAAATTACATAATTTCTTTTAAAAACTGGAGTGGCCTAATAATTATGGCCGGTATGTGAGCGTATGTGCATATGTATATGTACGTACGTGTGCGTGTATATATATATGTGTAAGCAAACAAACAAAGCGTTTCCATGAAAATTAGCACACCCCAAAAACTATTAAAAAGGCTCTCATATCTGTATTGTGTGAGCGTATGTGGTTTGTGTGTGTGTGTGTGTATGTGTGTGCGCAAATGTATATGAAGGTGAATATATATATAGATGTGTGTGTGTGTGTGTGTGTGTGTGTGTGTTGTGTGCTTCTATGGTATGCACAAATATATATCGATGGGCATGTATATGTATACATATATATGCAAGTGCGAAAAATGGGCTCTAATATATATATATATGCCTGTGTGGATGCGTATATATCACAAGCGTTGGAATTACGTTTTTTTTTTGGTTCTGCTCAACTGACTTTTCGAAGTATCTGTTATGCGAATGGCAAGTTTCATGTCTTTTCACATATTGGGGCGATTAAGTGACCCGAACCAGGTGTTGCATTTTTATGATTACAATGACTCAGCTTTAAAAAAAAAAAAAAAAAAAACTATGATAATTCTTTCTTTCTTTCGTAATCAAAACTCCCCCCAAAACCAAACAGCTTTTATTTCTGTAATAGTTTCTACTAAAGAGGTTCGAGGTACATAACAAAGGCGTTAACCCTTTCATTTGTTTTATTAAAGCAAAGGTTCGGGACAATTGATTACTTTCACTGCCTGAGTCAAATAGTCTAGCACCGAAGACATGACAATTGGCATTCAACCATCTGAGTTTTGACGACTCATAATCTTTAATCACCAGAGAACAAACATGTGGCCTAAAGCTCCAAAATGAAACCAGTGGATTATCAAAGAGAGTGGAATAGTTTTGATTAGTTAAACTGCATCTTCTGATATTTTTGTTTAGAATTTACTCACCTGGTCAAGTTGTTTAACACGAAAATGGTCTCAAAAGTTCACACGCTATGAAGGGGTAATGCTAGTGTTGTGAAATCTTGTATGCATTAATTACAACTCTTCTTATTAATAAATGCATGGTTACTCTCCAGGTAAACTGGCATCGGATTGTTCAACGAAAGATGAACCTTTCGTTAGTCACAAATATGATCAGCAGCAGGTTTTTCATAACTGCGATGCTGGTTTCCAGCCATGTATGTTTTTATTTTGGGAAACAGATGAGAATCAAATCTGGAAAATGGAGAGTTTAATCAAATATTCAGTCACGCACAGAAGCGATAGAAATCAAAGACCTTTGTGTTGTAATATTTTCCATTATGAAAAGTGACGCTTTTCTTCATTTTTCCTGGATGTTTCGTCTTGACCCTCTTTCGTAAATGCCTCAGCAACTTAGCATAGTACCACTCTTCACTGATGGTGTGGCAGTTTTAAAAATAGTCAATAAACTGAGTCCATCATCTTCACTGACGATGAAACGACGCAGTTGATGAAGCGTGTATGGATTGTCTCTGTCTCAAAGTGATGAACCCAACATTCATGTTGAGTTAAAAAAAAAAAACGTCCCAAGAAACCAGCTGGATCTCCCTTAAACAATGTCAGTTTTTCGCGAGATGCTGTAGCATTTTTAAGATAGTCAATTAACACTATTATTTTGCGTTAAAACAACTGAGTCCATCATCTTCACTGACGATGAAACGACGCAGTTGATGAAACGTGTATGGATTGTCAAAGATTAACACGTTAAAGATTAACACGTCAAAGATTAACACGTCAAAGATTAACACTAACGAGTCAGACACTCGACTGAATCTGACTATATCGTCAATACTCGCGAAAATATGGTCGCCTTTTATACACGTCGAATTGAATATTTTTAACCTTATGATTGGTTAATCCTTCTATTGGTGAACTATCAAATATCATTGGTATAGAAGGGTACCCAAAAACCCCAACACCTTCGTCATTCAAAGTTCATTGTGCAGATTATTTAGACTCTCTATGAGTATGATTACAGCATTATCTGTTTGATTTGTAGTCAATTATCTGTCACCCTTCAGAATGTGTTGAACACGGTGGTAACAGTTGCATAACGTCCAGAGTATGGCTTATTTTCTTGGCTCTTTTTTTCTTCTCCTAAACTCAGTTAGCCACTTTTGCACTATTGATCAAGTTAGAGCGTCATCCCGAATGTAGCAACTATGTCAACATTAATGCTTTGGAGTGATAAATCCTTTTTTTCTGTAGTTACTTGTCCATTTGCAAGAGAAAGCATTACTTGTTACTTCTCAAGTTCTATGAAGTCATGTCAGTTTTCCTGGAAATATACAGTGCATTTATGTTATATAGTCGAAGTGAATGACAAACGGATAAGAATTAGTCCTTAGTATATTTATTCAGCACAATATTCGGTGCTAACGGGTATATAAAAAATACAGAAAACAGTACAAACAATGCAAAGACAAAACTTACGAGCAAAAGTGAGGAGGGTCTAAACGGTGAATTGTCGACGAAGTAAATCAGACCGAATATTAATTTCTTGTCGCAAAAAAACGACCTGTTAAATACGTACTCGTAGATTCTTTCAGGCTACGATCCAGTTAATCGATTAGAGTGCTGAAGAGGTGCTAGCTACTCTACAACAAGTTATTAATTAGATGAACTGAAAGTAATGCATGCAAGATTTCACATCTTTAGCAGCTCTATCATGAACTATTCACTCCACCCTCTTACTTTTAACACAATAAATGTATCATTATTTAACAGACATCTGCATGATATGCAGCAGTTCCAAGCATCTATGTTTATCTAAATTTTGAGAATTTTTTAAAGAAAAAATTAATTAAAAATCAAAAATTGAAACATCGTTATCGAAGTAAGCCCGATTCCTGAATCAACTTATTATTAACATTAAGCAGAAAATAGGATTAGAAATTCCTTTGTTTTTTCAGTCAGAGCAGTTTTGCAGTATTGCTCTAATCGAAGGCTTGCTACAATGTGCTAATTTTTTACAGACATACAGTACTGTGCAAAAGTATTAGGACAAGAACTATTTTATCTTTTATGAGGCATGTTGACAGAAAATGAATAAATAGATTCTTCAATGTATCTCATGGTATCTCCTACCAAGCAGCTTGTATTTGTTCTGAAAGTGTGTCTTGCGAAGTCACATTAGTTTTTATCAATTTTTTTATTTAAAATATCCCATAGATGTTCAATAGGATTGAGATCAGGGCTTTGTGGGAGCCAATTCAAATTCTGAAGCCTTCCTTCCCCTTCCTTTTTAGTTTAATAATTCTTACAAAGGTTTGGCTTTTCACCCTGTATTTTAATTTCAGTGAGGATTTTTAGGAAAATCAACCCTGTCCTAACAGTTTTGCACATTAACGGTATTTATTTTTACGACGTTTCGGCCGTTGTACGCTCCGGCATTCAGGGTGCTAGGAATTTTGAACCGAACCCTTTATTACAATCACTGGGGTATATCATCTCAATTCATTGCGTAGAGCTTCTTCTGATAGTCATGAGTTATCTCCCTCTAACCCTGTCAGTTACTTGTTCACCATTGCTGTAGCTTGGTATTAAACGCAAAACTCTCTTGGGTCAAGTCACAGGAACTAACCAACTATCCACTGGGTCAAGTTTCCTTAAGGACAATATCTTAGGTTTTGTTTTGGTTTTTTACAGAATCTACTAAATGTAAATCTCATTTGTATTTACAATCTTCTTTCATGATTTAATTTTTTTTCTTTGTGTTTCGTGTTGTTTAACTATAGTTATCATCTAGTTCTTTTGTTTGTTTGTTTTTCAATTATGGTAGTAAACCAATAGTTGTTACAATCTTTGACAATTCTAGCTGAATGAAATCTCTTTCACCCTCTTTATGGGGTATGTATAGACTGAGTTGTGGAGCATTGGATATCAGCTCGGAACGAGAAATCGGAGAGCCGAGTTCGAATTTCAGCCGAATTCATTGCATTCACTTACGCGCAAATACCCTTGGGAAAGGTATTAATCCGTCTATTCCTTCCAGTTATGAGTTAAATAACAGGACAGATCGGGTTCAGTAGCCTTGGTCGGCAACCAGTCTACCGCAGAAAGCAATGGCAACCGACTGCGGGATAATCTTCTGCCCAGTCAGATATGTCTCTTTCGAGACATGATCGCCCAAGCGTGTATCACGTATGGCATTTAACTGACTGATAGACTGTCTACATTAGATTTTTGATAATGCATTGTATGCTTCGAAGAAAAGTTTTTTTCTTGGCATCCATTCCTCTGATGCTATTTAGAGTTCAAGATGTTGAAACTCTATTGAATCACTGAGATAGCATGGTTATTAATGGCTATAATTTGGGGCTGAGAATTCAATCCAGTTTTTACATAATTTGTACTCTTTTCACATTTCATTGTGAATTACTTCACCATAATTTACACTGATGTAGCTATAAGCTGTTTCTTTCTCAATCTTTGAATGTTACCTCAGAGTCTCATCTAATAGAGGAGGTTTGTTTTAGTGATCCTCGCAAAGTTATGGCGTTAGAACATTTATGCAAATCGATTTCCATTCCAATGTCATTACTAAAACATTTTACAGTTTCTAAATCTTCCAACTCACTGTCATTCCAAGAAGACAACTTCCATTGTTAGGTGTAGATCTGTCACTTCAAGTTTGTGTTTACCAATTTCTTAATAATTTTTTTGCATTGGTTTGAAAGATCTTGTTCTGACTGTTGAATCCTTTTTTGTTTTCATAGCATTTGATTGTTTGAGCCTTCAGCTGTATTATTTGCTTCACTTTTTCTTTAACTGACAAGGACTACATTTTCATTTCTAATATTGTATTTTCTTTCGATTCTTCCGCCTTTTCTAGCTTTTCCTTTTATTCTTCTTACCGGTACTGACAATTCACTTCGAATTTGTTCAATTTTTCCTGTCTTCACGAATACATATACACTACGCATCCAGTCAGACAAAAAATAAAATTCATTCGCGATAATGGCTAAAAGTATAACCGAAAGCGCTCTGTAAAATAAAACATTTGGCCAATTTTTATATAATTTATGTTCTGAAGAGAAACAAAATTTATAAGGTCACATGAAAAATTGCATAAAAAAATCATAACCATAATGCCTTGTCTATTACTTTTAATGAAACCTATATATATATATATATATATATATATATATATATATATAGTAGCAGTATAGCCTGGCGTTGCTCGGGTGTAATGAAAGCTTTAAAACTAATCCATGGTTCTGGAGCTCAGACTCTTTAGACGTTCGCACGAAAAACTAAAAAGCAATAGTTGTTTCCAGTTAAAGCGAAACCGTAGACTGAAAGAAAAATGAATGGATGTAAGTCAAATTTTGATTTCCTGGTATCGATATCAAATAAGTATTTTAGTCGTAAACTGAATTTTGAAGGCTAAATAAGTCCTCTGAGTAAATGGTATCATGGCTGAGACTAAGAACTACAATTATACTTACTTAGAGCCAAACCCGAAGCAAAAACTAAAATAAAAGGGCTGAAAAAAACACAGACATACAGGCAGATAAACAGACACACACACAAACATCTTGCCTTATATATATATATATAAAGTATCGATTTTCTGCACTGTTGTAAGAACTGCAACGTTGAAACTTCTGAATATCGTTTCTTATGTCTTTGTCTATGAGTGTATCAAATTTGATTAAAATCGAACCACTCCTTCTATAACCCGATTTTTTCGATTATCGATTTTCGATATTTATCGGGTATACCTCGACACAAAACCTAGCTAAGAACACTGGCAGACGCTTATAGTACAACTGTGTAAATTTTCAAGAAAATCGGTTCAGCCGTTTCGGAGTCTATAGTTAACGGACACACACACACACCCACAGACACACACACACATTCACAAACACAAACACAAAGTTCCATTTATAAATAAGTTTAGATTTTCTAGTTGTTGCTATTGCTGATGTATAATGATAAATATTGATGTATAATGATAAATATTGATAAATGATGTATATTGCTTCGTAGAAATTATATGTGGGTTTATTTCATCCAGATTTAATTTGTATGTTGCATTGTAGAGTTTAGTAGTTTTGAGGTTATGCTTTGTTGGTTGTACTTTTGGGAGTTGTTCTCGTTCCTTCATTGCAATATATTGTGTCTTAATTATATGTCCATGATTTCTTCCTTGGCATCTTGAATATTTTTTTATTTTTGTTTTCCGTTAAAAACAAATCCGGTTCAATGTAATTTTGATCGTTTTATTGTTGTCTTGTGACCGACTGAGATCCCACCTTTCCAAATCTTCTATACTTTCAGTATTACCTCAAAAGTGATTACTGTGTGTCAATTTCTTCATTTTGATCTGTGAATTGTGTGACTTTAGCACATTCTATGTCCATCTCTGGTTCTCTTTCATGTCCTGTTGATTAGCCTATTCTGGTTGCAGGTCTTTTTATTTCTTTAATTTCACCATCTGTCAATCGGTTATTCGTCATGATGGACTTTCTTTGACTGGCTAGTTTATTTTCGTCAATGTACTTTATAATTATTTGTCCAAACCTTTCTCGTCAAATATCATGTTTGGCGAGTGATGTTTTCATGAGGTTTGTGCTGTTTCATAAAATTCAGTCATAACGAATTTTTACTTTTCACGAGACCATTTCATCTTTCTTTAAATGAATAGTTATGGATCTAATTGGAGAATTCTCAGGGCCATCATTGGGATTATCATTATTTGTGTAGAAGTTTGTTCTTATGACAGATTTTTCGGCCTCTGGTAGGTTCCTTCCTGAGAACGGGCTCCCTGTTTATCTGCAGGAGCAACCATACTGAACATTTTCGACTTGGCGGCTCGACTCCAGCCGCCTTCTCACCAACGGGATGTGGCTTCCCTCTGTCTGTTCTGTAGATATTTTCAGGGCTTCTGCTTCGACGAACTTAAGTCACTGGTGCCCCTGCCACAGGTGTTTTCTGGGTCCCACTCATTCACATTCATAACCCAAATGCAGACGACAATTCTACCCAACCAGCTTCTTTTCAAGCACTTCCCGTCTGTGGAACTCCCTTCCATATTCTTGCTTTCCTGACGGCTACAATCACCAGGAATTTAAATGCAATGTCAATACCCATCTTTTAACCACTTGATTCTAGTTCTTTCTACATCATCCTGTATAGCTTTTCCTTTCTCTCTATCTTTGCAATTGTCATCACATCGGTATTTCCTTCCTTCTCTTGCTCCTTTCTCTAACACCCCTTGTAGCTGTTTCGTCTTTCTCTTCATTCCGCTCTTATCTAATATTTTACTCTTATGTAGCCCCCTGCGCATAAGTGGTGTTACCGCCTTGCATGAGGTGAAACGATTAAAAAAAACAAAAGCTTTTAGTTCTCATATTGTTGACACATGAGTCCAAAAGTCCACCCAAATTTGCCCGACACATTTACAAACAGGGTTCCGAACCATGTAGGGGATCGTTCGCGACTTCATAGTGCAGCAGACATTCTCTTACTGACACGATTAACAACTTCAGTTGCATGTTGTTGGTTGGAACTTTCCTTCTCCTAGATGGATTGCCACTAGACAGGAGACAGAGATGCGACTAGAATTCAAAAAGAAATGCTTTCGAAAAAAAAAAGTCATTCAAAGAAACTAAAACATTATTATACTAGAATATTATGTGCAAAAAAATGAGTCGCGTATTTTTATTTATTGATTTTTTAGTTTTTCTTCCTTCCCTTTTTTTTTTTTACTGTTTTTGCTGCTGCTCCTCTTAATCTGATAAGTTGTTAAATATTTAAAAACAAACTATTGTTTTGCTACCATCACCAATACTTTTATTATTATTATTTTTATTTTATTATTATTACTATTATTATTATATTTTGATTTCTGTTATGGTCACACTAGCTACCAATTTTGGGACAAATCTTCGTTCTTTCTCAAAAAATTCTTATTATAATTTTTATTATTATTATTTCTTTCATTGGTTTACTATACCTGCATTCTGTAAAAAGAATATGTAGTCTAAAACTCTCTCTCTCTTTCATTATATATATATATATATATATATATATATGCGTGTGTGTGTGTGTGTGTGTGTGTGTGTGTGTGTGTGTGTGTAAAAATTAAGACAAACACGTTGGTTAATGGAATAACGTGTCTGTCTTAATTTATATATATATATATATATATATATATATATATATATATTTGGTTTATATTTATTTATATACATATATATTTAGAGCTCTCCTAGAGAGTTATCCTACCACTTTATGTACAGGACACTCCTTTGGATTCTTCTTTATCTACACAGCATGTTTATATATATATATATATATATATATATATATATATATATATATATATATATGCGTGTGTGTGTGTGTGTGCTTCTACTTATAACAACATTTTAGCTTCTAATTTTCCGCTTTTGTTATTTGAAAGCAAATACATCAAGCGTATCTTTGTTTATCGTATTTAAAATGTAACATTCTAACTGATTTTTTTTTCTTTTGTAGAGTGTGATTTACTCTGTACAAGGCCTGACAGCCTCTCAAGGAAGGAGGTTATTTCAAGACGTAGTTTATCTGCATGTGAGAAAAGACAACGGTTGACTCTAGACTTAAACAGGCCAAGATTGTAATGATCCGGGAAGCATCCCCGTGAGAGTTTATTTCATAGTTCTTTGGTTCGAGAGAAGAAGCTTTTTAAGTGGGACTTACTTTCTCGCCGACGGAACACACAGAGAATGCAGGTCATTTTCTTCTATGTAGGCGGCATGCTGTGTCCTAGCTGTAAAGGTGGAATCTGGTGATGCTGTTCGTCCGAGCGCTTTCTATGTTCGTAGCGATAGAACAGTGAGAGACTAGCTATATCCCGCCTGTGAGAGTGCAGAAAATAATTCTTTTCAAACAAGGACTCAGAGATGTCTTTGAACTCATTTAAAACTGGAATGTTAAGCTTTGACAGCTCCTGTCCAGATATGGCAACAACACACCATTTTCGGACTGATCTGTCTCTTATAAAGTTAGAGGATAGGATGAGAAGTCAGGTACTTACTAAAACGGTATAGGGAACTGATCTTTTACCTGTATCTTTATATCGTATATGGAAAATCCTTCCTGGTGTCGGGGGTGAGTTTAAGGCTCAATATCCTCGAGGGGACATCCGTTCATCGTTCGGCTCCATGCTTTCCAGCTAAGTTTATTCTTTAAATGTAAAGTTTAATTTGAATGTAAAATTTAAATGCAATGCCAATCGCTTTCTACTGACGTCCTGATATTCTGCCCAGTCATTCATGTCTCGAAAGAGACATGATTGTCTAAACGTGTATCCTGTATGTCGCTAAGTGAATCTGTTCTGACTTAATGGATTTATTGTCTTTCCTTTGAATGAAATGATTAAAGAAAAAAATTCCATTGAGGTGTTTGAACAACTTCTGGAATTTATTAATTCAGTCTTCATCTTTTATATGCGTAAGGGGACATTTTTCTCCACAACTTCTTGTTTTCTGCTAACTAAATAACCTTTGGCACTTTACCATCCCTATTTGTTCTTGTACAGCGATTCAGTCATGCAAATTCGTTGAATAGGTTACTCTTTGCCTTCGGTACATACTTGCCTGACGTAGAAATTCGCTTTTCCCTGGAATATAAAAATATAATAAGCTCAAAATTCGGGGATGGTGGGGGAGCATAACCTTAGGCAGCACACTTTCTTTGGAAGCAGACTGGGTTTATTGTTTGGTGTATGAGGTGTCCTGCAAAGGGGAACTACCTATTGAGCTTGAGCAATTTTCCTACAATATTGCCGTTAAAACCTGTTTATACTGACGTTGTACCACATTTGGTTACGACGTGGGTACCCTGAAAAATACCCGATTTGTTTTTTATCCCCGATGTGTTAAGTTCAAAGACCCTCTTTTCTAACTGTGCGTTAGAAAAAATCCATTATCTCGCTTTGATTGTAAATATATTTTTAAATCATTTCCCCAAAAGAAAGACAATAAAGCCACTAAGACGCAAGGATGGAATGGGGGAAATATGAAAAAAAAGAAAGAGAATGAAATTATTATTAAAAAGAAAGAGAGAGAGAGAGAGGGGGGAGGGAGAGAGAGCAATAAAAAAGAAGATTATGTTTTCAGGAGAAAAAGGCCAAAATAAATATCACTGACCATCATCTTATGGGGGTGGTTCAAAACATGGTGCTGCGCTCCTCATAAATGCTGCGGAAGGGAACAGCAGGCAAAGCGGAATGATAAAAAGACAATCAAAGATTCAGAAACAGTTTTAAAAAAACTCATGCCAAAAATATATCTTGTCTTAAAATTTAAAATATTATGGATTTCTCGAAATTGCATGCATGAGTCTCAGTATAGTTATGAAGATTATCGAGCGATTTTATCCTTATGATAATTTTTTAATTATATCAAGTATTAAGAATAGAATAATTAGGCTCCGCAAATTGGAGGAGAGAGTTATTAATAATAATGTTCGACTTTGAATCCGCGGTTTTCCCTCTTTAACCTTCTTACTGCTTATTTTTTTATTTGAAATATACTTTTTATCACATAAACTTTTATGAGGCACGTTTAAATTTTAATTCCAAAATACGGTCAAAGAGGAAAAAAATTTGGAACCACAGATTTATTGCAATACGAACTGACTAGAAAAATAGCTAGCAGTGGGTTATAATAAGACCAAGGGGTTGCTCCGCCGCATTCAGGGACACCTAAATCTGCGCGACGTGACACCACAAATGACCCGATATTATACGACCGTTGACAAGAGCGGTCTTCCTAAATGCTTTGGCTTTTCATTTGGGGTTTCAGAGTTTTCTTGTTTTTCCTGTTTCTATGACTTCACTCCATTCTCTCCCCGCCCCCAATCTCAGGCTTGCATGTATGTGTGTTGCAAGTTAATTGTACCTGAGTCTGCAGCTGTCCGCTTCCATTCCGTCCCCAGGAAAATACAATCCAACTTCTTTCAGTGTCCACAAATTACTTACTGCTATTATATTTATTTGTTGTTTGACATAATACAGTCTTTATGCTTCCCTTGCTTTGGGTTTCTGCTTAAAACGGTAGACGTACCCGTTATCGCGAGAGAGAGGGTTTCTCGCGTCTTAACTCTAACGCGTCTCGAGCGGGTCTCTTCTCTTTCGTTTTTCAAATCCGTTCTCGTTTTTGTTAAAAACGCTTCTATATGGTGCGGGTCGGTAAGTGGTAGGAATGTTTCCCCATAAATGTCTAATGTCAATTTTGTGTATCTGGCTTAAATCATCCGCTTATGATTTAGCGCCGATGTCTGCTGATCTGGCGGTTTGGAGACAAGATTTTGTTGACTTTTGCACAATTTCCCGCCAGCGTTAATTATATTTCCATCCTTACGTTCGTGGTCATCTTCGGAATCGACCGAAAATTCAATCTTCAGACGCTCTTTATCGCTTCCCTGAGAGAGAAAGAGAGAGAAAGAAATAAACAAGGAAGAAAGAGACAGAGTTATCTTCCCTTCGCGAGGCAAGCCTCCCATCTGGTCTATGTTCGATTGACGCCATATCGGTCGATGTCATTTCATGAATGCCTTGTGTTTCGCTTATCTCTTATCTCTGCTAGGCATCACCACCGCCTATTCCTTTTTTCTTTTTCTTATCTCTTCCCAAGAACAAAGAAAAATATACACACACAGATATTCTCCAAATATCTATTCCGGTGTTCGAATCCATGGTCCGTGTGTGCATAAGGAACACTTACAGTGTTACATTTTTTTGTCGATCAGTGCATTGTATTTATTGATTACTGAAGTTACTTAGTCATACATTAGTTTAAATATTCAGTGTAAATATTTTTTCATTACAGTAGAAGCCAAATAGTATCTAATATCTCAGTAAATATCAATCCGACTATAAAGACGTTTATAAAATAAATAAACCCGTTAAGTAATAAAATCAGTTTCAATAGCTATTTTTTAATCTAAGATCAAACCCCCGATGAGGAATGAATGTCCCGTAGCTGAAGATTTTAAACTGTAACGTAGACTAATAGAATCAGGAAATTTTATAGTCTTATTTGCGAAAAAAAATATTATAAACACAAGCTATTTAAACATAACACGTTTATTGACGTTTTAAAAGGGTTTCTTTTAATGAAAGAAACAATTTAACGGTTGAACAAAATGGCGACTAAACTATTAAAACAACAATCAACAAAAAGTATTATTTTTATATTAACAATATTTTACCAAATTGGGTTCAAAGTTTCCGTGAGTGATTGGCAACAAAGTTCTTTGAATACATGAGACTGTACGCATACATGTGTGGGTAGCAGTTTTCTTGATTATATTTTCGGGTGTACGTTGGACATTATGCTTTTGGTACATATGTCAATCAGTCATTTAAATGCCATACTTGATTGCTGTTGAAAATTATTGTCTACCATTCAAATAATGTATCTTACCCAGAAAAAATTAAAAAGTTTCATGCCTTGACATCAGGTTACTTTATTTCTTTTCGTGACCCAAATATTCAACTTTATAGTTCAACCTAATTCTCACTTTTTATTGAACAATACTGACATACCTACAAGCACATTCTTCAACCATCACTCATTAATTTTCTAAATAATTATAAATTCATCTTATATTTTCGAAATAAGCCATTTTCACCATCTATTTTAAAATATCACTTGAAGAAAAACAGTATTGTTCTGAAACATGAAAAGTTTTGTGTAGTGAAGTAATACTTTTACAAACCATTGTAATAACAAAATTACAATATTAAGCACTACCTTGTATTGAGCACTATTTATAAAAGTAAATGCATGAACAGTAGATTTTAATCTACCTGTTCTTTCACTTCTTAATATATATATATATATATATATATATAAGCGCACTTGTAAATTATCTGTTGCTAACATAACTAAAATGGTACTTTTCTGATTTTACGTACATTGTGGGGTCACATAAATTGAAGTTTGAATAAAGCGCTTTTTAAATCTCATTGTGTTGGCATCTACAGATTTCTAAGGTTAACAATATTTAAGTTTTAATATTTCTTTAGTCAAAATTAAAACACTGTAAAGTGATTAAATAATTGATGTAATTTTTGTCAAATTTTGTTGCATAATAGAAACATTTTTTTAGTTCAAAAATAAACTTTAACAGGTATTGTCAACTTGATTTGGTATTTTTAAAATACTGAATTACATAGCCTAAGACGTTTATCTACACACAAGTATTTTTATTTCTAGACTATACGTTATTTTATTGTAATTGTAACTTCAAAAATACATTTATATTATTAAAATACATTTAAAATTGTAAATCTGTGGTCATAACTCTGACCTCGATTGTTGTAAAAAATCATTTAGCTTGAAATATTCTTTAGTGATGGGAAAATCATACAGGTTTTACAGACAAACTGTTGTCAACTGTCAATCAGCTGTCGTCAAAGTGCAATTTGCTCTTCAAAACCGATCACTGAAGTAGAAACAACAGATGGAGTAATTTATATTAGAACAATAGACGGTCATAACGAAAAGCATTTCGATTCTTGAAAATGCCGCTTGTCTTAATGAAAGCAGATATGAAATGCAAACCAATACACTATACAATATTCTTCACTCGTTCTTGCTGTAATCCAAACCCAATATTAAAAGATTTTGCACACACACACACACACACACACACACACATACACACACACACACACACACACACACACACACACATATATATATATATATATATATATATATATATATTTATAAGCGTTTCACCCCGAGCAAGGCATTTCACTGCCACTATTGCGCAGGGGGCTACATAGAGTGGAGAAAGGATGGTTAAATATAGGAAATGTCAGAGGGTGGGTGATAGGCGGGTAAGGATACCGAGAATGATGGGTAGATGAGAGTGTTGGGAGAATAATTGGAAGTTAGTGTGATAGGAGGTGTCTATTGACCCTACATTTAAACACCTGGAGATTGTAGCTGTCGGGAAAGCAGACATGTGGAAGGGAATTCCACAGGCGGGAAGCGCGAGAAAAGAAGCTTTTGGAGTAGAAATTACGGTTACATCTTATCTGTTTAACTGTAAAAGGGTGGGACCTAGTTGCCAATCTAGTATCTCGTGTAAATTCGTGCAGCCACACCGTATTACATTGCATTTAGACATATGGTTCTGTTGTAAACATTTCGGTCTCTCACGTGGCATGACGTCATAGAACCGCATACTACTGCGTCTGCTATTCGGTGATTGTTATCGTTGCATAGCAATGTTTTTGATAATGAGTGTCTTTATGTTAACGTCTCTGTAACCTCTCTTAAAGGGGCTCATGTCAGCCAAACGCTTAGAACCAGCGAAATAAAAATATCCAAATATTGGACAATTTCTGTCTTTATTTTCACCTGAAATTAAGGTCAAAATACGATGTTTAAAACGGCTAATGATTAAATATAACAGACATTCATTGTCTGTCATATTTAACAATATATATTTAGAAAATTATCTGCGGCCTCTATACACTATATATATATATATATATATAGTGTATTGAGACCACAGATAATTTTCTAAACAGATATTGTTAAATATGACTGACAATGAATGTCTATTATATTTAATCATATATATATATATATATATATATATATATATATGACTACATAGATTTGCCTATCATCACTCCTATCCGATCGTTTGAACAAGAGTAAAACTTAATCACTTGTTTACTTTTTTGGTTATATTTCCTCTTCATTTATTCTTTTTTTGTCACTCCTAGTAATTTTCTTACATCTAATGGCATTATCGTTTGCCCTTGGGAGAATTGATTATATATATATATATATATATATATATATAATAATTGATAGAACCCTGTTTTTTTTTTATTTAAATATAATTAAAAGTAATTTATTAAAGTTATAAATTTATTTTTTTCAATATATGCACAGTGAAAATTCCGAATCATGAAAATGTACTAAACTGTGATGAAAAATTTTCTTCAATATATTTTGGATAAAAAATACACTCAAATTTGTATTTTTAACATTTAAGGAATTTTCAATTGCATGAATGAGTCTCGAAAAATTCATATGGCTACTACAAATATCATTTTTGTATACATATTTTTAAAGATAAAAATTCAATGGATGTTTAAAGAAAAATTAATCACTTTGTTTTATGGCCCCACCGCACCCACAGAATGGTTTCTATTAATAATAAAATCAGTAGCTTCATTCCCCAAAATTAAATGGTTTCGGGCCATAAACATTTTATTAATTGTGGGGTCTGCGATGAGCCTAAGGATAGAAATGAAGATCTGTTTAAGTAATTTGACCCGAATGAACAGATGCGACCATCTAGAATATTTTAGGTTGTTTTTAATGTCTTCCGTTTTCCCTAAAATAAAAACATCCTTCTTGACTCATATTCACAAAACGTAAAACTTGTCATATACAAAAAATATATAAAGATATTCTACCAATTAATTTAATTCTTAATTGATTATTTTTTGAAGAATTTACTTTCTAATTCTCTACAAAACGCGAGAACCAAAAATCTAAATCCAACAACGATCAGGTATCAGGTGTCAGGTGTCAGGTGTTTAATAATAAGCACCTGATACTGCATGAAACTCGGAATCGTACCGCAAGGTACGCAGATGATGCAGTGCTGATAGCAGACACAGAAAGAAAACAACAAGACCCCCTACAGAAGGTAACTGAATAAAGTGACACAAAAGAAAGGACTACAAATAAACTGCAAGAAAACCGAATGCATGGTCATCAGCAAAAAGGGTAGCCCAAAATGCCAATTACACGTGAGGGACTCTAAAATCAAGCAGGTACAGAAATTTAACCTAGGAAGTGTTCTGACAGAAGACGGAAAGTGCGACTCTGAGATCCGAAGGCAAATTGCCATGGCGAAAGAAGCATTCCAGAAGTTGAGTAAAGTATTAAGAAACAGGACAATTTCGCTAGGAACAAAGGGGTGAGTATTGGATTGCTACGTGCTGTCCGTCCTTTAATATGGCAGTGAATGTTGGACAATATCTTCGAAGATGAAGGAAAAACTTAATGCAGGTGAAATGTGGTTCTACAGAAGGATGTTGCGGATATCATGGACTGAGCATGTGAGCAATAACAATTAGAAAGGATGGAGACGAAAAGGAAATTGATACTGAGCATCAGGAAGAGACAGCTAAAGTTCCTGGGACATGCAATGAGGAAGGAGGGATTGGAGAACCTGTTACTAAACGATCAGATAGAGGAAAAAAGAGACAGAGGAAAGCAGCGGATAACCTATTTGAAGGACCTAATCAAGTGGATGACGGAATGAGGGTTACATGGTGCAACAGGAGAAAGCGTACTAAGAGCCACCAGGGACAGGGAGAATGTGGAAAGCCATGATCGCCTACGTCCTGAAAGGGCATGGCACATAAAAGAAAAAGAATATATATATATTTCAGTCAGTTCATGCATCGTCCATTAAGTAATGAATTTGAACACTTTCAGCTACTGGCGTGTGCTTACATTGTATATAAATGTCCGCCTAAAGTTCGTTTTCCTCAACCGAGCGCTCATAGCTCAGAGGTAGAATCGCCGACTGATGTCAATGAGGTCTGGTTTCAAACCGTACTGTTGAGCTGTGATACAGCGAAACAGATCTATCTGCGGATGACTATATATACGCGGAAATTACATCAAGCCTGATATAATTTACTCTCTTCTAAAAATAGAATATTATCGTTCACATATGCATATATCTTAAGATATTACCGTGTTAGAATAAAAGGGGACCGTATACGATGAACGTAATATTAAATAAAATGATAAAATACGAGAAGTCAGGTTGCTTATTTTGTTTTTACTAATATTTTATCTTTCGCTTTAACATTATAAATATTTATAAAACTTTCTAATGGACTAAAAGCATCATTGTATCTTAGAAGTGAAAATAGTAAAAATAAAGGGCATCTGTTTACTTAGAAAGAAGCATTCTTAATTGAATTTCCAGCCATGGTTACTCGAGTTATACATTTATTCACTCCTTTTCCATCGTGCTGGGATGAAAGTGTATTAACTGTTCACGTCATGTCTCAGAGTAACAGTAGTATTAGTCGCTTACTCATGTAGAAGCATTCATTGACTTTACAGCCATACCTACTCGATTTAATCTTTTATTCATTTCTTTTCCATCGTGTTTCCCTCATATCTCACATAAACGGTAGTATTAGTCGCCTACTCATGTGGAAGAACGCTGCATTCATTGACTTTAAAGCCATTGCTACTAGAGTTAATCTTATTTACGCCTTTTCCATCGTGCTGTGATCAAAGTGTTTAAACGGCTCCCTAATATCTCAGAGTAACGGTAGTATTAGTCGCATCCTCCTGTAGAAGAATTCTGCAAACATTGCTACCTGAATAACTTTTTTATGTACTCAGTTTTCATAATGCTGGGATCAAAGATTATATACTGTTCTTCTCATATCTAAACATATTTATAAATGTAACTTTGTCTGTGTGTGTGTGTGTGTGTGTATGTGTGTGTGTGTATCCGTTACCTATAGACTCCAAAACGGCTGAACCGATTTTCTTGAAAATTTACACAGTTGTACTATAAGCGTCTGCGAGTACTTTTAACTAAGTTTTGTGTCGAGGTACCCCCGATAAATATCGAAAATCGATAATCGAAAAAATCGGGTTATAGAAGAAGTGGTCCGATTTTAATCAAACTTGATACACTCACAGACAAAGACATAAGAAACGATATTCAGAAGTTTCAAGGTTACAGTTCTTACAATAGTGCAGAAAATCGATAATGTATATATATATAAAAGGCAAGATGTTTGTGTGTATGTCTGTTAATCTGTCTGTATGTCCTTTATATCCAAAATTTTTATCCGATTCTCACCAAACTTCATACAAATATTCTTTAGGCTGAGTCTGAGCTCCAGGACCATGGATTAGTTTCAAAGCTTTTATTACACCCGAGCATCGTCGGGCTATACTACTAGTCTCGCATAAACGGTAGTATTAATCGCTTCCTTATATAGAAGCATTCTACACTCATTTACTTTACTGCAATTCGAGTTACTCTTTCATTTACTCCCACTCCATCGTGATGGGATCAAAGTGTTTATATTGTTCTCCTTATATTTCACAGTAACGAAAACAAATTTCGTTTCCTCCTGTGGAAGCATTCTGCTTTATAGCCACTGCTACTTACGTTACCACTTTCATCAGTCAGTTTAGTGCCATACGTGAAACACGTTTGGGTGATCATGTCTCTCTAGAGACATGACTGACTGGGCAGAAGATTATCCCGCAGTAGGTTGCCATTGGTTTCTGCGGTAGACTGGTTGCCAGCCATGGCTATAGAACCCAATCGGTCATGTTACTTGACTCATAGCTAGAAGGGAAAGAGATGTATTATATTATTAAATAGTGATTAAGGGGGATCAGTTTATTACTTCATAACAATATAAAATCGATCCCCCACTTTATGCCCAGTAGACACCTTTATCATGTTATATTCAGTCAGTCAGTTTAGTGCCATACGTGAAACACGCTTGGGCGATCATGTCTCTCTCGAGACATGACTGACTGGGCAGAAGATTATCCCGCAGTAGGTTGCTATTGCTTTCTGCGGTAGACTGGTTGCCAGCCATGGCTAAAGAACCCAATCTGTCCTGTTATTTAATCCATAACTGGAGAGAAGAGACGGATTAATACCTTTCCCAAGGGTATTTGCGCGTAAATGAATACATTAAATTCAAATGGAATTCGAACTCGGGTCCCTGATTTCTCGTTCCGAGTCGATATCCACTGTACCACAACGCACATCCCTTTCACCACTCTTTCCATTGTTCTGGGACCAAAGGGTATATATTCTTCTCTTCATCTTTAAAACTGGCTGTCATAATTCACTTCCTTATAAATTAACATTATGCGCTCTTTGACTGAGCGACCGTTGCATATTACTTCACTCTCTGTGGATTTTCCTGGGATCAAAGTTTTTTTTTCTCATTTTTTATCTGTAACGGTAATATTAGTTTTGTTCATTGTCGAGCACATTGTATTAGTGTCGTTTGCGATGAAAGTGTATATACTGGTCTCGTCATGTCCCAGAGTGACGGTAGTATTAGTCGCTTACTCATGTAGAATCATTTATCATTCATTGACTTTGCAGCCATTCCTACTCGAGCGTATGTGGTGTAATGGATAACGACTTAGAATTGGAAAATGGAGAGTTGAGTTTTAATTCCTATCGAGTTCGTTGTATTAATTTACGCGTAAATATACTTGGGAATGGTATGAATCGTTTCTAGAGTAGGACTTCTTGCTCTTTCCTACTGCTGTGACAAGGTACTGCCCCTACTGCCATATTAGAGTAAGATTTTAGTAGTACTTAGTTTACTCAAGTTGTCCCGTCCTATTCATGAATATTTAATCAACCTCTTCTTTGTTGTTTTCTCTACCCAGTTTTCTGTTGCTTTAATATTCTCTCTTACTACAACCCGTCTAATGTTCGACTATTCTGAGCAGACATCATTATAAGAGAATCCACCTGTACCCCCTAGCTATGTGTTAAGAATTTATGAGTGAATTATAATCTCGACAAAATTTATACTATCTAAAATATTTTCTGTTGTCTACAGTCAGTACCTTTTTCCCGATTTTTTATGTAATGCAATAGTGCCGCTAAGATGCAAGGAGTTGCAGAAAGTGAAAGAAAACGTTAAAGAACATAGTGAGGAGAAGGAAGAAAAATAACAAAACCCCGAAAGACAGATGATAGCGATTGGCGCTTAAATCTTTGAAGAGCATAGTTGACAGGGAAACAAGAAGCCAGTAGAGAGTTCCACAAGTGTGAAGTGCGAGAAAATAAACTATTAGGATTAAACCGAGGGTTACATCTAGTGATAAAAAAAAATAACACTGTTGTAGAGCATGACGCAACCTTCTTCTTGCTCTTCCCTACTACTGTGACAATCTACAGCTCCTACTTATAAATAGGGTAAGTAGCCACATTAGATTAGGATTTGAGTAGTACTTAGTTTACTCACGTTATCCCGTCCTGTGCATGAATATTTAATAAACCTCTTCTTTGTTGTTTTCTCTACCAAGTCTTCTGTTGCTTTGATATTCTCTCTTACTAAGACACGTCTAATTCTCAGCTATTCTGAGCAAAGACAACATTATAAGAGAATCCACCTGTGTCCTCTAGCTATATGTTAATTAGTAGGAATTTATCAGTGAATCATAATCTCTACAAAATTTATACTATCTAAAATATTTTCTGTTTTTAAAATAATCTACAAAAGGTTGATAATCCGTAAAAAACAAATGAATCAATCAATAGGAAAAAAAGCGACTTAAACTATGAAGGATAGTGACAGAAATCATAATGAGGCAAGCAATGACGTCATCAAGTGAAGAGAGGGAAAATGGGAACAAGTCATTCAACTTGGCCCATCTAGCAACTAGCTTCGGCCTTTCTTTATTTTGAAAGCATAACAATATTCACTCAGCTTATTTTAATACAAGCCTACAAGTAAAGTACAGATACGTATTATCCGGCCCCACACCAGCATCTAATTCTGGCCTATAACTAAAGTTTCATCTGCAACTTGTCAGTTAATAGCAATTATCATATATTTACATATTAATCGTATCACTAATTTCCCAATTTGCGTTATTAATGATTATTATGAAAATTAGCTAAGCGATGAAGTTGAAATACGCGTGTGCAAACACACAGACTGAATTCAGCTTTAAGATTATTTTTTTGCAAACACTGGATTGGTAACGGAAGTTTGAACGCGTACAAAACGTGAAATGTGTTTATGACGACGAATGAAACAATCCCGAAAACAGGGATGTCCCAGTGGATGTTACTTGTTAATCAATTAACTACAACAAACATCGATGTTGCTAGTGACAACGTAGTTCTCTAGGGGAAAATGGACAGTAGGCTTGAGAAGAGACTTGTTTTTGTCATAAAAGACAGAAGCAATAGAAAGAGTATGAAAGCCAAGAAGTGGTCCTCGCGCGCG
The DNA here is from genome assembly GCA_037127315.1 of Ascarosepion bandense. NCBI lineage: Eukaryota > Metazoa > Mollusca > Cephalopoda > Sepiida > Sepiidae > Ascarosepion > Ascarosepion bandense. The sequence goes on along the minus strand of JBBBDQ010000340.1, from coordinate 3,329,874 downwards.
GAAACAATCGTACGAGGTGACTGGGTGCGTTGCCCTGGAAACCGGAGACACAAAAAAAGAAAACAATGAAGGATGGTAAAAGACAACAGCTTCTATAAGATAAAGAAAGACATAGACTGCTTAGTGGTCAAGGTAGTTGCGTATTTCCAATAAATCAGTGTTCTAATGTAAATGTCACGTTTCAAATACTGGTTTCAGTGGCTAACCCACTCTGATGATAAGTGCAACACAATCTTCCAACAGTTTTTATCTAAACTTATTTATAAATGAAACTTTGTGTGTGTGTGTGTGTGTGTGTCCGTGTGTGTGTGTGTGTGTGTGTGTGTGTGTGTCCGTTACCTATAGACTCCGAAACGGCTGAAACGATTTTCTTGAAAATTTACATTGTAGTATAAGCGTTTGCGAGTGTTCTTAGCTAGGTTTTGTGTCGAGATACTCCCGATAAATATCGAAAATCGATAATCGAAAAAATCGGGTTATAGAAGGAGTGGTCCGATTTTAATCGAATTTGATACACTCATAGACAAAGACATAAGAAACGATATTCAGAAGTTTCAAGGTTGCAGTCCTTACAATAGTGCAGAAAATTGATAATATATATATATGTATATATATAAAAGTCAATATGTTTGTGTGTGTCTGTTTATCTGCCTGTATGTCTATATTTTTTCAGTCCTTTTATTTTAGTTTTTGCTTCGGGTTTGGCTCTTGGTAGGTATAATTGTAGTTCTTAGTTTCAGCCATGATACCATTTACTCAGAGGACCTATTTAGCCTTCAAAATTCAGTTTACGACTAAAATACTTATTTGATATCGATACCAGGAAATCAAAATTTGACTTACATCCATTCATTTTTCTTTCAGTCTACGGTTTCGCTTTAACTGGAAACGTCAATTGTTTTTTAGTCTCTCGTGCTAACGTCCAAAGAGTCTGAGCTCCAGGATCATGGATTAGTTTTAAAGCTTTCATTAAACCCGAACAACGCCGGGCTATACTGCTAGTTGTCTATATAAACTAATGTTTTGTATACTAAAGTTCAACTAATACAAGGCCCGAGATAGATGGGTAGGGTGCACGATGTTTTATGAGTTAAAGAAAAAGCAAGAAGTGAAGAAATTCAGAAAAATAACGGTTAACCATTGACTTGAAGAACCTATGATTTTAGGGATGAGAAAAAACATTCTGCTGTTCCAAAAAGCAGCAATACTTAGGAAGAAGCTCCCCGAATAGAACTTGCATCTTGCTATAGGAATACGAAAGAAAATCATAACGTTTAAGTCTAGAGATGAAACGGTCAAAATTGTAGAGATCGGGAAAGCATCCTGCCGGGAGTACTTGGGAAAAAAGCACTGTGAAGGAAACTTTTTAGTTGCCCTATACAAGGAAGTTTTACTGGCACTGGTGCGCAGGGGGTTACATAGGAGGAACGTTATGAGAAAGAGTGACAGGTTATAGGGGCTGTCAGGAAGTGGGTAAGAAAAGAATGAGAATATGAGAGAATTATGAGAATTATGTGGATGGAGAATTATGAGAATATGAGAGAGGGGTGGATGGGGAAGAAGCATGAGAGAGAGAGGAAACAGGTTAGTGAGACAGGAGATGACTATTAACTTTACATTGAAATTCTTAGAGATTGTAGCTGTCGGGCTATCTATCTTTTTTAATAATCATATCGCCCCAAGCAAGGCATTTTACTACCACTGTTTTGCAGGGGGTTACATAGGAGGAAAGTTATGAGAAAGAGTGACAGGTTATAGGGGGTATCAGGAAGTGAGTAAGAGAAAGATGAGAATACTGATGAGAGTGGAGTGGATGAAAAAAGGAGCATTAGAGAGAGAGAGAGGATGCAAGTTAGTGATATAGGAGATGACTATTGACTTTACATTTAAATCCTTGCAGATTGTAGCTGTCGGGGAAGCAAGTAGACGGAAGGGAATTCCACAGACGGGAAGTGCGAGAAAAGTATCTACTGGAGTAGAATTTGCGTTTACATTTTATTGGTTTCACAATAAAAGGGTGGGACCTTGTTGCTCTAGTAAATTTATGCATAGAGGGCACCAGAGAAAAGTTCAGCAGAGCGGAAGCGGGGAAAATATTTGTAGAAGGGACATAGGAAAGCCACATTGCGCCGCTGCGAAAGTGACTGTATCTGAGCTGCCAGGTCGGGATCTATCACACTACTGATTCTCCGTTGGATTTTGTCAAGGACCCCTAGGTGGCTAGTAGGAGTACCCGACCAGATATGGCAGCAGTAGTTAATGCACGGTTGGATAGTATATATATATATATATATATATATATATATATATATATATATAATGTCTTCCGCAGACACATCTGTTTCGCCGTATCACAGCTCATCAGTACGGTTAGACTCCGATTGCTTTTTTATCCAGAATTGAAACCCGACCGAAATGGCGTCAAGATATATATATATATATATATATATATATATATATATATATATATATATATATATACTTCTTACTATAGGAATACGAATGGAAACTATAACTAGACTTACAGATATCAAGATTGTAGGCACTGGGTAAACTATACAGCCAGGAGTTTGTTCTACAAAACAGCGGTTCTTCAGAAGAAGCTGTCCGAATGGAACTTATTTTTACTATAAGAATACGAAAATTTTGGGTTCTGATTGGGTTCTACAGAATATCCGTGGGAAATGTATTAATCCGTCTCTTCCTTCTAATTATGGGTTAAATAGCAGGACTGATTGGGTTCTGCAGCTTTGGCAAACAGTCTAGCGCAGAAAGCAATGACAAACCACTGCAGGAATCTTCTGCCTAGTCAGTCATGTTTCTCGAAAGAGACATGATCGCCAGTCAGCTCGAAAGAGACTTGATTGCCCAAAGCGTATATCATGTATGTCGCCTGACTTTGTATGAATAGAATACGTATTTCTTCTAAGATATCAGTTTATTCAAAATTCTGCTTCATTGACGCATCGTTGGAAAGAGGGCATTTTTTAGAGTCGAATGAATTGTTGATAATAGTTTGTTTTTCTTCAAAAAAGGATTGTTGTTAATTTTTTCCTCAACACTGTCCTGCTGGTAATACATATATATAATAAAATAAATTTCGATGTTCCAATCAGTTGTATGGCCATTTCTACATGAATTCCCTAAGAGAAATTTCATCGGCAACTTCTTTATTTCAAAATAAACCAAGATATTTTACCGGTGTAAGTTAAAAAAAAATATACATCACAGAAAAATTAAAGGGCTGGAATCAACAGGAAAGTAGACAGAAATCAATGTCTATTTTTAGATTTTTTGAAAACGTTACTTCATCTCCATAGAAACGGTTATACAACTGATTTGAACATCGAAATTTTATTTTATTTTATAATTGGCTCTATAATTTAAATATTAACTACATTGAGCCCTCCACCTTGATCAGTTTCAATGTAATTAATATTAATTAGGATCGGGTCTTTGGGATTTACCTTCCTGCTTTTCCTTTTGGATTAAATTTTAATATTTAATATATATATATATATATATATATATATATATATATATATATATATATATATATATATATTAGGCATAGTTTCTAGGGTGGTTCTGAAGAACTTAATAGAGAAGTTACAATCTAATTTACAACTGAATCTTTGGAAGAGTTCCTTAGATACCATAAAGTGGTTTGATAATATCAATGACAAATCTAAATCCACTTTCCTTAAATTTGATATTGTGGATTTCTATTCCTCTATATCAAAAAAACATCTTGTGGATTGTTTAAACTTTGCTAGGGGTTATGTTAATATTTCGGATTGTGACTATAGAATTATACTGTGAGCTAGAAAATCTATTCTCACCTTTGATAGTTCTACTTGGACTAAAGAGCCTGAAGATAGTTTTGATGTCCCTATGGGAGCCTATGATTCTGCCCAGGTAGCAGATCTAATAGGCATTTATATTTTAGATATTTTAGGTAGATTTTTAGACCCTAAACTAATAGGCCTATATCGGGATGATGGACTGATATGTATTCCCAATTCCAATGGGCCTTACACTAATAGAATACATAAGAAAATTATCAGAGCCCTAAATTTTCTTGGTTTTAAGGTTGAGGTTACTTCCAATCTCAAAATTGTAAACTATCTAGATATCACCCTTAACTTAAATGATGGTTCCTACCAACCCATTCTCAAAGAAAATAGTCCTCCCACCTATATAAATAGTTTATCCAACCACCCCAAGAATATTATAAGACAAATACCCAAGATAGTAAATAATAGGGTTAACCAATTATCTTCCAATATAAAAATTTTCAACGCAAGCAAAGAAATTTACGATAAGGCCCTTCAGAAAAGCGGTTTTGTTAATAAGTTAAAGTATGATAAGCCTGCTATAAACCCAGAATCATCAAAAACTAAAAACACCCGAAAATGTAGAAAAAGGAAGATAATTTGGTTTAACCCTCCTTATTGTAAGCTAACTAATATAAATATTGGTAAGTATTTTCTCAGATTAATCGATAAACATTTTAATAATAATAACAATCCCTTAAATAAAATTTTTAATAGATTCACCCTAAAAATTAGTTATTCTTGCACCTCAAATATAGATAATATAATTAATTCCCACAATAAACAAATTTTAATGAACCTAAATAATACGGAAGATAAATCCGGAATTGTCGACAAATGCAATTGTTATTCTGTGGATGCCTGCCCGGTGCAAGGCAAATGTAAATCCACCCATGTAATTTATGAAGCCCGCATTTCTCCATCTAATAACAAGGACAATTACCGGACCTATATTGGCATGTCCGCGGGCTCTTTCAAACAGAGGCTTTATAATCACAGGTACTCGTTTTCGAACCCTAAACAGAGATTCCAGACGGCACTATCACGTAGGTTCTGGGAAATGAAGGAGGAAGGGCAGGACCCTATAATCAGCTGGAAATTAATAGGCTCAGCTTGTACTTCTAAAAGTTTTCGTGATAGGTGTCGTCTGTGTTTATTGGAGAAGATTCTGATTTTGAAGTATCCTCATCAGGACTTACTTTTGAACTTTAGGAGGGAATTTATAAACAAGTGCCGCCATAGGGCGGGTTTTAAAATTTAACTTCTAATTTTTAATTTTTAAATTCTAAATTTTTCTATAATTTTTTTAATATTTAAAAAAAATTTTTTAATTTTTATTTTTTTAAATTTTTTTTTTTATGTATATGTGTATGTTTGTGTGTGGATGTGCATATTTGTATATATATGTATATATATGTATATATGTATTTATGTATGTGGGCTATATGTAATTTTGAAAAAAATTTTTGAGCTATTTAAATGCTCCTTTTCATAATATTCATTAATATGTATGTGTGTGAGTGCATATGGAATATGTATATATATATATATATATATATATATGTGTGTGTGCGTGTGTGTGTATATGTGTGCATGTATGTGTACACATGTATATTATGTGTATATGAATTTTTTGTATATAGGTGTGTACACACATATATATGTGTGTATGCGCATGTATATGTATATAAGTGTGTAATAAATTGAATGTATGTGTGTGTATGTGTATGTATATATGTATTCTTATTCGTAGAATTGTGTGTGTATATATATGTATGTATGTGTGTACTTCTATAGGTATGTATATAATAATTGTAATTAATTTTTTTAATATTTTTTTACCTAGTGTTGTCTTTATTTAGTTTAATTTCAAATGACCTAATTTTTTTAAAAATAATTTTATTTTAAATCCTATATCTTTTTATTCCCTTTTATTAATAATTATGCCTTTTTAAGTAAAGGCCTTCTTCTAATACTTCAACGTTTTGGGGAAATTAGGTTTTTGAATTTGTCCAGCGTCTGTAATATTTAAACATTTTTTTTTCTTTAGTTTCTTTCTTTTTCCCTCCGTTCCTTCTTTTATCTCTCTTACCACCTTTTTTCCGTGTTGCTTAAACTTACGTCGATTTAACACGGCTGTCTGTTAATTTTTAGTTACATTCTCCTTTTTTTGTGCGAACCCAGACGATGTCAATTTTTTTCTTTTCTTATTTATTTGATTTTATTCTATCTTTTTCTTTTTCTTTTTCGTTTTCTTTTTCTTTTTCTTTCCCTTTATTTTTATTTTTATTTTATTTTATTATTTATTTTTTAATTTCTTTGCAATCTATTTAAAAAGGAAAAGTAGACTAATTTTTCTCCAGTTTCTGAAAGGTTTTTTCTGTTGCTGAGGTGATGTGTCGTCCCCCGTGGGGATCTTCATATCGAAATGGCCATTCAACATCTTTGAATTAATCCTTTTTTAATATATATATATATATATATATATATATATATATACAAATGAATTAGGAACGAAGAAAATATTTACAGCGTTCAAAACATCAATTTAAAACAGTGCTCAATATAAAAATAGTGAAAAGAATATTTATTATTAATTATAATTTAGAACATGTAAAAAATGTACATTTTGTTTCGACATTGTTCCTGCAATGTCGAAACAAAATGTACAGTTTTGTAATAGATTGTAATTTGTACATGTTCTAAAGTATAATTCATAATATATACGTAATAACCAATTTCTCGCAAACGGGATTATTTTGCCAAATTAGTTGATAAAACTGAGGACTTAATTAGAAGGATGAGATAGAAAGCCTATTTCTTCCTTCACAAAAATAGTTTTTTAATGGAACACAACAATTATTATGATTTAAAAACTTGAAAGTTGCTTCTTTCACTAATAAGTTATTGCAGTTTGTATATGATTCGTTTCAAACATTTAACAACATCAAATTCTATAAATACAAATCCAATTTCCAGAAACAAATTGATCTATGGTTAAAAATATGAACACTTCTGACAAAACCTTTTTCCGTTCTAACAAAACAGATAATTACTATAAAACTACACTACAGTACTACAACTCTGTATTTACTAAAAACCTAACCATGAATTATAAAACAGTTAATATTTGCACTAATAATATAGTTGAAAAAATTAGTCTTACTAGTAAAATTATAACCGACAAGTTAAAACTTAGTGACAGAATAAGCAAACTCAACCCTATTGAATGTTACATCACCATCAAGAATAACAAACCGGATTTTGGGAACAACTGCGCAACTAGAATAATTAATCCTACGAAACCGGAAATTGATAAAATTAGTAAGCGAATTCTGAAGTGAGTCAACCGAAAAATCATATATAATATTAGATTAACCCAATGGAGTAATATCATTGAAGTTTTAAATTGGTTCAAACAAATTAACAACAAACATAAAGGCTCATTTATCCAATTCGACATAGTAGATTATTCCCCTTCATCTCAAAGGATTTGTTTACTGTTACCTTGAACTTTGCATCAGAATTTTTGGACCTGACTAGTGTCGAAAGAAATATAATTTTAAACTCAAAACAATCCGTTCTCACAATCTGTACTGACCAGTATATATATATATATATATATATATATATATATATATATATATATATATATTATTCTATTTCTAATTACGATTATTTTTATTCATATTTTAATTTTAATTTTAATTTTTGACATTATTCTTATCTTTTATGTTGAGTTTTTGTTGCTTTTGATCTTATTTTCTTTATATTTACTTCATTTTATTTCATCTTTTCCAACGTTTCAGTTTTTCTTTGCTAGTTTTTCTCTTTTCTCTTCTCTCTTTTCTCTTCTCTCTTCCTTTTTTCTTTTTCTTTTTTTCCCACTACCTTTTCTTTTTTTCCAGTTTAAAACTTTTTACATGTCTGGCAAAACACTAAAAAACTCCCGTCTATGAGTCGTACACACACCATTCTTTAAAATGTTATACCCTCCCACCCCACTTAATCTCTTTATTCTTATGGTTTTATTTATTTTATTTTATTCTTTTTAATTTTAATTTTATTTTTGTAAATCTCTTTATCTGGATATAATACCAAATAAATTAACAATATTTTAATGCCTGATGATAGGGTTTTAAAACCGGAACTTTATAGCTATTGATTTGCAGTATGTTATACATATATATATAGATATATATATAGCATACTGCAAGTCAATAGCTATAAAGTGATACAGCGAAACAGGCTTGTATGTGGATGACTATTACATATATATATATATATATATATATATATATATATATATATATATAGAGAGAGAGAGAGAGAGAGAAAGTAATATTAATATAGTAATAATACCAATAACAACAGAACTAATTCTGTCAAGACTAGCAATAATTAAACTACAAATGAGATCGTCTTGAAATCCACCGGGAACTAACCCGGAGGGAAAAGAAGGGGAAGAAAAAAGAAACAAACGGAATACCTGAACAAAAAGTCAAGCATTCGTAAGAAAGAAAAAAAATCCCAAAACGAAAACCTTAACAATAAAGAGCTCAATACGAAAGCAGAGTACACAAAGCACCCAAAGCGAAAGTAGAGCAAACAAAATCGAAAATCTAAGAGTGAGCCAATAACCTACCACGGTTTCGCTTAACAACTCGTCAGGGAAAATTGGCTAAAGACTTAGAAATTATGCAGCATATATGTAGAATCTCAGCTTAAACAAGGAAGACAACAAACTCAAGAAAAAAAGGGGGGGAACCCAATTAAACAGGAGGCTAATTGAGCAAACAGTTTTTCATGTGGATACATTTATGAAGAATTTCAATATTTGAATTTAATAAATTCTGCACGGGTTCGAATAACGCAATAGCTAACTTTTCCTCCCCGCATAAATTGCAGAACTTACTCCCCGGCTTGTACTTGGAACATCGTTTTAAATTTTCCCATTTTAAAATAGGATCAGTATTAGTATAATTTTTAATGTCCTACACATAGGATGCCAAAGAAGAGTTATGACTATACTTATGGTGCTTAAAAATAATTAAGTGGTTGTAAAACCTAATTTTAAACGAATCCTGCATGGCACCTATATATGTCTTGGGTTGGAGGTCCTCATCATTTTTATAAACCTGAACTTTATAAACCACGCAAGATTGCTGACATTTTCCATTAAGGGGGCAATTTGATTTCATTCTACAATTACATGAATTTCTAATTTTGATTTTTTTTAGGCTTTTAATGATTTTACCTATATTCGGCAAACAAAAATAACTTAATTTTATGGTGTTTTTATTGAACATTTTATGGAGAGGATTATCTTTGCCGAAGTTTCTATTTAACATCGAAAAAACTTTTTGCCTATTTTGGTTTTAACTTCCTTGTTAATAGGGGGTGTTAAACCAAATAATCCTTCTATGACTGTTTTTATTTTTAGGAGATTTGGATGTGACATACACTAACTTATCTTTTCCGTAATGCATCTTGGTATATGTTTTTGGATTTATCAAAAATATTACAATTGGAAGAATTTGTGGACAGTCGATAAGCAACTATTCATCATGTGATATATATATATATATATATATATATATATATATATATATATATATATATATATATTTAATATATTTAATCGCATTTTCAAACGTTATCTTCTGTCTCCTTTCAACCATTTAAATGCATTGTCAATCGTTATCTTCTGTCTCCATTCAACCATTTAAATGCAGTGTCAATCGTTATCTTCTGTCTCCTGTCAACCATTTAAACGCATTGTCAATCGTTATCTTCTGTCTCCTTTCAACCATTTCAATGCAGTGTCAATCGTTATCTTCTGTCTCCTTTCAACCATTTAAACGCATTGTCTATCGTTATCTTCTGTCTCCTTTCAACCATTTCAATGCAGTGTCATGCGTTATCTTCTGTCTCGTTTCAACCATTTAATTGCATTTTCAATCGTTATCTTCTGTCTCCTTTCATCCATTTAAATGCATTGTCAAGTGTTATCTTCTGTCTCCTGTCAACCATTTAAACGCATTATCAATCGTTATCTTCTGTCTCCTTTCAACGATTTAAACGCATTGTCAAGCGTTATCTTCTGTCCCCTTTCAACCATTTAAATGCATTGTCAGTCGTTATCTCCTGTCTCCTTTCAACCATTTAAACGCATTGGCAAACGTTATCTTCTGTCTCCTTTCAAACATTTAAATGCATTTTCAATCGTTATCTTCTGTCTCCTTTCATCCATTTAAATGCATTGTCAAGTGTTATCTTCTGTCTCCTGTCAACCATTTAAACGCATTATCAATCGTTATCTTCTGTCTCCTTTCAACGATTTAAACGCATTGTCAAGCGTTATCTTCTGTCCCCTTTCAACCATTTAAATGCATTGTCAGTCGTTATCTCCTGTCTCCTTTCAACCATTTAAACGCATTGGCAAACGTTATCTTCTGTCTCCTTTCAAACATTTAAATGCATTTTCAATCGTTACCTTCTGTCTCCTTTCAACCATTTAAACGCATTGTCAAGTGTTATCTTCTGTCTCCTTTCAAACATATAAACGCATTATCAATCGTTATCTTCTGTCTCCTTTCAACGATTTAAACGCATTGTCAAGCGTTATCTTCTGTCCCCTTTCAACCATTTAAATGCATTGTCAGTCGTTATCTCCTGTCTCCTTTCAACCATTTAAACGCATTGTCATACGTTATCTTCTGTCTCCTTTCAACCATTTAAATGCATTGTCAATCGTTATTTTCTGTCTCCTGTCAACCATTTAAATGAATTATCAATCGTTATCTTCTGTCCCCTTAAAATCCATTCTTTTATTGTCTCCTTTCTTTCTTTCACTCTCAGTAACCTCATTCTGTCTTAATGACTTGGTCACCCTTCTTTAGGTAAAATAATAGAATAAACACGCTCATTCTAATGTGATCTATATGACCTATAAAGAAAACAACATTTTTAATAATTTCGCCAAATCTAAAAAAAGCAACTTAAAGAACAACTCTGTCGTATATTTTACTTATGAACTTACATGAAGACTAACATGTCTTTTCCTCTTGACACTATCAATCATAATTTTACAAGCTCTATGAAAAAAATAACTATCAAAAATTCACATGTTCTCAATTCTCATAGAACTTATGCACGTATATAAAGTAGTTGCTATCTAAACTTATTTATCAAGAATATGGGAGCGAGTTCCACAGGCGGGAAGTGCGAGAGAAGAAGCTGCAGGAGTAGAATTGTCGTCTGCATTTGGCTAACCTGACTGTGAATGGGTGGGACCCAGTTGCCAGTCTGGTTGCACGAGTAAACACCTGTTGAGGAGGCACCAATGACTTAAGTTCGTCCGAGCAGAAGTCATGAAAGTATTTATAGAACAGACAAAGGGAGGCCACATTTCGACGGTGGGGAAGTGGCTGCAGTCGAGCCGCCAGATCAGTACCTATCACATTACAGACTCTCCTTTGGAGCCTGTCGAAAACACTGAGGAGAACGGCAAGGACGCCTGACCAAAAATGGCAATATATATATATAAAAGGCAAGATGTTTTTGTGTTTGTCTGGTTATCTGCCTGTATGTCTGTCTTTTTTCAGCCCTTTTATTTTAGTTTTTGTTTCGGGTTTGGCTCTAAGTAGGTATAATTGTAGTTCTTAGTCTCAGCCATGATACCATTTACTCAGAGGACTTATTTAGCCTTCAAAATTCTGTTTACGACGAAAATACTTATTTGATATCGATACCAGGAAATCAAAATTTGACTTAAATCCATTCATTTTTCTTTCAGTCTACAGTTTCGCTTTAACTGGAAACAACTATTGCTTTTTAGTCTTTCGTGCCAACGTTCAAAGTATCTGAGATCCAGGATCATGGATTAGTTTTAAAGCTTTCATTACACCCGAGCAACGCCGGGCTATACTGCTAGTAAAACCATAATTAAACTTCCCAGAGTAACTTCTTCATTGGATTCTGTGAGAAACTATAATCGACTGCTATTTTTATTTGCTGGAGATTTGCATATAAGTACAACATTCTTCCACATTTGTTTAAGTGTAAATTTAAAAGACTTCATTTCAACCAAAGAAAAAGAGTGCAGTTTCAAAAAGAAATAAATCAAATTATTTAAATTTTTATTCTCCAGTAAAGTCTCCCCATGATACAGATAACAAAATTATCATAGCTAACAACGCGAAAATCTGATTTCTTAGATTCCCCAAAATTATGGGTGAATATTACTCCAGCTACCAATATGGAAACCTAAAACATGCTGGTTCCTACTTCATATTATTTAATAAGTTCATCCACTTGTGCGTCGAGGTGTAACGGATATCGAGGTGTAACAGATATCGAGGTGTAACGGATATCGAGGTGTAACGGATATCGGCTCGGAACGAGAAAATCGGAAAACCGGATTCGAATTCCAGTCGAATTTGTTACGTTACCTTACACACAGATACTCTTTGAAAAAGTATAAATCCATCTGTTCTCTCTCCAGCTATGGGTTGAATAGCAAGACAGGTTGGGTTCTGTAGCCTTAGATTGCAACCGGTCAACCGCAGAAAGAAATGGCAACCTACTGCCTAGTCAGTCATGGATCGAAAGAGACATGATCGCCTAAGCGTGTATGACACTAAACTGATTGACTGATACTCTTGTATATCACGTATCCAAAATTTTAAATCAACTGACCCTGCAATACTTACCCAATGGTGCGAATTCCACCAACGAAGTTTTACAAAATATGACACTAAAATAGATCTAATAATAATAGAAACTGACAATCTTTTCACCTTGTCTAAGAAACTGTAAAACTTTTATACACAACAAATATAAGCATTTTCGCTTCCACTTGTATTACATCAATAACTCTAAGTAAACTTAGTTTTTGTAAAATACAACTCCTCTTCGCGAGCATTATAATGGAAGGAAGTCCGGGTTCTAGTGGTTTCGACTATCCCACTTGTTCTTATCAGAGGTTATATTTATAATGATATAAGCTAAAATTATAGAATTTCGATAATGAATATCAAGATGTCGAATTACGTTTAAAATAATAAATTCTCAATCATGTGAAAGTTAATTTGAAATGACAGTTTGTTTCTAATATTTTCCTTATTATTTGAGAAAAAAACTGTTGTATTGTTTACGAGGAATTGAGATTAACAATCAGTGGTACTATGCACTCTGTTGAGAAAGATGCCAAGTTAGTCGAGGAGAAAGTCGACTAATGCATTTACATTGAGACATTTTTTTTTTAGTTATGACTGGAGACACTGTTTTCTATTAAATTCTTATCCTGGTATGACACTTAACTTTTGTAGAATGACCATCGCATCAAATATTTCCATGATGTTCTTGATAATACTTTACGTCACTACGTCACGTTTTTTTTTTTTTTTTATTAAGGACAGACTGTAATTTATAAATCTACCGTTCGTCCGTCTATTGAATACTGTTGCAATATCTGGTCAGGTGTTCCTGCTGTTCATCTCAATATTCTCGAAACATCCCAAAGCAGGATCTGCAATATAATCGATTGTGATTTTGAGGTCGATTTCAGTCACTTTCTCACCGACGTGACGTGGTTTCCTCTTGTCTTTCTACAAATTTTTATATAGCAATTGCTTTAATGAGATTTTTGTAGTACTCCAACAATAGGAATTCAAACGTGCTACTAGATTGGCATGTAGGTCCCACCATTTTTCCGTTGAAATAGTTGAATATAATATCCCCTTTTACACGAATATTTTTTCTCGCACTTCCCCACTGTGGAACTCTACTCCGTTTACTTGCTTCCCTGTTAGGTAAACCCTCCGAAAAATCAAATGCAACGTCAGCTGCCATCTTCTGTTTTTATGAATCCCGTTCATCTTTTATCGTTTCTTCAATAACTCCTGTATCCATTTTTCTCTCTCAGTGCAATTCCCTGCGTATTAAATGGCTGCCTCGTCTTGCTTGGGAAAAAAGAGTAAAAAAGAAACTGAAATCTGAACGGATCAATTAAAATATTTTAAAATATTTTAAAATAGAGGTAAACAAAACTCTTCAAATGTTATTTTTCCACCCGCTTCAATGATGACAAATAGAATGACCAAAAGTACTGTGACGCTCTTTGCCCTCTCCATAATGCAACTATAATACTATTCCTTTCATGCTAATGTGATTCTTAATAGAATAAATTGACTAAGTTTTTTATTTATACTAAAAGAATACTGGATTTTTACATTCAATTATCGGTAAATTTCTAGAAATAAATTCATTTACTTGTATTTTTCTTTACAGAGCTTTACAGATTATATACGCATATATATACGCCCCATTAGTATATATATATATATATATATATATATATATATATATAGCATAATGATAATCCACGTATATTGTCTTAATATATATAGAAAAAACTACTAAAAAGTTGTAAGTTAAAAATATTTTCTTTTGACAGTATTTATTTATTTCTATAATTATATACATATATTTGATATTTCAGACCGGCCTCGGCCTTTCATCAGAAACAAATGATTTTTAACGAATAATTTATAATTTTATATATATATATATATATATATATATATATATATATATATATTTGTGTGTGTGTGTTTAAAAGAGTCTAAAAATATGAAATAATCTTGAGTTTTCAACAAAAGTAGATCAATACAAATCAATAAATTTAATCGACATAAATTGCTTATTATTTTGATACGACATACACAGACTGCAACAGAAATATTTCCCGTATTTTAAGCTATTATCTGTGTATCGTTAGTAAGATTAAGCAAGTGCCATTAATATCTTCGTCTTATCATGTTTTTGTTGAGATACCATCATGGCTTGGACAAGAGCACACCGTGCGTTTTTTTATTTTTATTTTTATAAGTTATTTTGAAGGCTGGTGAATCTGTAATTGTAACCCAAAGAGCTTTTCGTGCTCATTTTATGTTACTGAAAACTTCAGGGCCACGGGTTCAAGCCTTAAAAGAAAACCATCTGGAAGACTTCGCACTTCTGGGTGAGAGAAACC